>OZ038385.1:32062640-32456928 GCA_964036045.1 Eutreptiella sp. 'Long Island Sound 2002' | reverse complement strand
CCCCACCCCCCCCCACCCCCCCCCTAAAAAGTGGGTTTCAAGTGGGGGGGGTCTGGGGGGGTCCGGACCAAAAACTCATTGGGGGATGCATTTATTGGACAAAATAATGATTTACAAGGGGTTAACTAACAATTCAACCCCTTGGGGTAGGGTACGCGAATAGGCCCAAAATGGGGGGTATGTGGCGTTTTCCCCTATATACGCCTGCCTGGCTTTGATCTAACAACCTCTGCGAGCTGATTTCCATTTTTGAGCTGTTGAGGCGGGAAAACTGCATAAGCCGGTTGCGCCCTAGACCCCTTGGGAGCCGCCCCCCCCCCCCCACACCCAAATAGGGTGAAAAACACATAAAAGGGGCTAAAACATGCTTTACATAGCATATTTCATCATTGTAAGTGGTCACAATATCAAAAAAATGTTTTGCAAAAATTCTATTGCCTTCGGCAAGTCCACCTCGCAGAGAATCTACCGCGAGCAACACACACCCAAAATAGGGTGGAAACTACATAAATACCGGCTAAAACATGCTTTACATACCTTGGATGATCATTTTAGGTGATCACGGTATCAAAAAAACAAGTTTCGAAAACTTCGATTTTTGAGCTGCCCAGGGTGACAAACTGCATCAGCAGGTTGTGTACCAATCCCTTGGGAGACCCCCCCCCCCTTGGACCTAATACCCAAATCGGGTGAAAAACACGTAAATACGGCCTAAAACATGCTTTACATACCTTGGATGGTAATTTTAGGTGGTCACAATATCACAAAAACAAGTTTCGAAAACTTCGATTTTTGAGCTGTCCGGGTTGAAAAACTGCATAAGCAGGTTGTGTCCCGGCCCATTCACGAGGCCATTATTGTTGGAAACAGTCATTTCGCGTCTTTGGCACGGGTTGTGAACGGCCCTAAGCAAAGCTAGAGACTGCAAAAAACGTCCTTGCGTATCCTAGTAGGCATATACTGTCACAACATCCCCACTCACATCCCTCAGAGTGGGTACCACGGGGTCACCGAGGTTGCCAAAACCGCCAACATAGCAAAAATGGCCAAAAAATGCATAAACTGCATAAGCGCTCGTCCCACTCCGCCCCATACAAACCCTATGGAGCCGGGACCCGGAAACACTTTTTCGGCTCAAAATCAAAAAAAACCAAAAGATTCATGATTTGCGACCCAAAAAAGAGGGGGGTCATTTTTTGACCCCCCCCCCACCCCCACCCCCACCCCCCCCCCCCCCCTCCTTGAAAACCTCAAAAAAGTGGGTTTCAAGTGGGGGGGGTCTAGGGGGGTCCGGACCAAAAACTCATTGGGGGATGCGTTTATTGGACAAAATAATGATTTTACAAGGGGTTAAACTAACAATTCAACCCCTTGGGGTAGGGTACGCGAATAGGCCCAAAAAGGCCAAAATGGGGGGGTATGTGGCATTTTCCCCTATATACGCCTGCTTGGCTTTGATCTAACAACCTCTGCGAGGTGATTTTCCATTTTTGACTTGTAAAGGGTTGAAAACTGCTTAAGCGGTTTGTGCTCACACCAAATGCCATTGAACCACCTACAAACAGCAATTTTGAAGCTTTTGGGGGGCCCGTAGCACGGGCTACATAGGCCCAGCGGCCACAACGTGGGTCCCCCTGGGTGCTCAAGTACCCGTATTGTCACTAAATCATCACCCAAACCCATCCCAGGGGCAACAGAAGGGTTTCGGAAAAGGCGAATTTCGGAAATCTTGCAGGTGTCACTAACCAGCCTACACAACGGCAATTTCGGGGCTTTTGGAGGGGCCATGGCTCGGGCTATATGGGCTTGGCAGCCACTACGTGGGTCCCCATGGGTGCTCAAGTACCCGTATTGTCACTAAATCATCACCCAAACCCATCCCAGGGGCGACAGCAGGGTTTCCGAAAAAGTCGAATTTTTGGAAATCTTGCAAGTGTCACTAAACAGCCTTATCCAGCGTGAAAACAACCAAGTCCTCACTAGCAAGGGCCCATAGGGGGGGGCGACCGGGGGTACCTGGAGTTTGGACCCGGGACCCCCGCCATGGGTTAGGGGGTCCATGTACAAGAAAAAAGTTGCCCGGGACCTGGGTCCAAATCCACACACAGCACCCAGAATACGCAAAGAAGTTTTGACCCCCCCCCCCGACACCCCCCCACCCCCCCAAAAAGGGGTACCCGGGTACGGGGGGCTAAAGGGGTCAAAAACGAAAAATTCATTGGGGGATCATTTTCTCTCCTAAAATGATGATTTTACAAGGGGTTGGACATCCGGTACCATACCTTGGGGTATGGTACGCGAATGACCCCAAAAAAGGGGGGTATATGGCGTACGCACCTGCGCTTGATCTAACAACCCTCTTCGAGGTGATTTGTGGAGACATAAACCAGCAATCAATGAGACCACATGCACAGGGAGCCGAAGGCGCCCCACCAGCAGCCAAGCAGGACGAGCCAGCTTCATTGCGTTTACGTGTGTGGGTTATAAGGCAGTTGCGTGAGGGTCAGTTTGGAGGTTGTATAGAATGGCACTACATGAAGTATCCGGGGTAACCAATACCACGGTGGATCTTCTTGTTGCATCAGAAAGATGGGAGCTTGCTTCCAGATGCTGCACGACGTCAAGTCGCTGCAAGAGTAAGAGCGTGGGCGGGCTTGCACGCAGTGTCCACACCAATCAAATGATCACTGTGCGGACCTGGTACAACGGCGGTTTCGATTTTCGCCTTCCAATCCCCTTGGACACCGCGTCGATTTGGCCTAAGATATAAGCACACCCATTTGCAGTAGTGTTGACGGTGTTGGTGGTGTTGGTGGTGGTGGTGGTGGTGTTGGTGGTGGTGGTGGTGGTGGTGGTGGTGGTGGTGGTGGTGTTGGTGGTGGTGGTGGTGCTGGTGGTGGTGGTGGTGGTGGTGGTGGTGGTGGTGGCATCATCTGGATGGGCTTGTGTTCTTGTGCCGATGAATTTCGTCTCCGGCTACATTTACTGCTTTCTAACAAACCATCAGCTTGTCACTCAGTAGAATCTTGAGTTGGGGAGATGACCTCACTCAAGAACTTTTTGGGCTCCGTTCAGTAGTAACGGAGGGATCAACAACAAGACACAGAGAGGCCATGGGGGGAGAGGGGGGGTGGGGATGCATGTGTTCTTGGGATGAAAAGGTGAGAGTGGGGTGAGCCGAGTCTTCAAAACGACGTTCAACATAAGCGGGACTGCAAATTTACCCTCCGTTTACCGTTGAGCAACGTTCCTCCGTAGGAGCTCAGTCGTTCGACAATGTTCAAGAGCCAAAGGGCGCTGCGTGACCGGGGGGTTAGTCTGACCATTGGGGGTGTGTTGGTTGTGGAGCCGGATGTCACAGGCGTATGCCAGTGGCATGTGATTCAGGCCACAAAATCTGCTCCACGATAGCACAGTGGACATGTAAGGGGTGTGACAGCCTGCACCGGGCTTGGGACACTTAAGGCGGTGTCCACAGTGATGGCCACTGTGTAGCTGTTGGTGAACCTGACAGCAGACGGTGGCCAATTGTGCAGCATCACGTCAGGGCGCCATGGCAGGCCCCCGAAAACAACAATGTGTTGATTGGGCAGCCGAGCAATACTGCCTCCCATATCTCTCCAACGCAACAGTGCGCAACGGCACGCACACCACAAACAGTGGTGAGTGGCAGAGCTCATCTGTATTGGCTGTGGGACCACTGGAAGAAGGGTTTCTTCAGGGAACCAGTTGACCAATGGGGACATTTGTGCACCGCACACGCACAGCGGGCACGGCGCTTGCACAACACGCAGTTTACAGGGCAAAATTGGGGAATTTTAGGGTCATTAGCAATATTCTTGCCTATCTAGCCCATACTACACCCCCACCACGATGAGGTCCTGATCAATCATACCTTCTTTCTTTTGTACCCTAATGATGATGCTATTGATATATGGATCACACACATTCTGCACGTCAGCAAGAACCGATTTAAAATGTGCAGCAACACTGTTTTTAGGCCTTGCGGCATACATCGGGGACACAAGATTCCCATAGGAGTCGATGTGGCTGTACGATGGAGTACTCTCAGCCAAAGTAATCTGATTGAACGCATCCTTCAAATCCACAACAAATCATAACTGGTTCTCTTTTTTTTTGTTCTGTCCAAGATCAGCTGGTGTACCCTGCTCACCATATCTCTCGGGGACGACGCTGATCCTTCCAACTTTCTGGGTTTTCGCGGGTTGCTGACCTTGTTGCCTCATTTCTGCCAACTGAGTGTTCGGGAGGTAGGGGTATGTGGGGTATATCCGGAAAGCCCTTGAATAGGGCTTTGCGGAGATGTATGGGTTGGGGGGGGGGTCCGGAACCATATTTTTTCGAAAATTGGCCGTTACCGTTGACAGGTTGGGTGTTTTTTGCCTGTTCTGATCCGGTTTCAGACAGACTGCACCGCACTCCTACCCCCATTACTCCAACATATGGAGAGAAGACATGTGCAACATGGGTCCCCCTAAGACCCCAATATGTTGATCACTTTGATCAATAACTACCTTGGACACCCGGGTGATGCGTGGTGCAACTTGCAGCATCAAGCTCAAGAGTGCAAGAAATCAAAGATGGCAAAAATTCTCAAACAGGCTGTCAAGTTGGGACATGGGACCACAATATTTGGATTCAGCACGTCAAAATGCATCCATTTACCTCCTTTCACTTTGCTCCAACTCCACAATATGTTGGAGCACCCATGGGAAAACCCGTGAGTTGGTGTCCCGCACGCGCTCCGGAGCAGCCTGAGGCCCGAAAACCCTGAAACACCGAAAAGTTCGGCCTCGGTACTCAAAAATATGGTCACCTATCCCCCCAAACCCATACATTTGTGAAACGGCGTTTTCTTGCAGATTTCAAAAAGTATACACATACCCCCCCCCCCCCCCCCAGGTGACGACATGTTTGCACAGGGAAGCAAAAGTTGTAGAAAGTGCCGAAAAGTGCCAAAACCCAGAAAGTTGGCAGGTTCTGAATGTCCCCGAGAGATATGGTACTCAACGTACCCTGTCGGAATCAAGGTTCAGAGCTATCCACTTCCACAATGATCCTACAAATGACTGTGGTAGTGGATCTGACACAAATTGAGGATTACTTGGGTCTAAAACCAGGTTATGCAGTGGGAGACTGCCACGCCCTTAGGCTTGCGCATGAGGCACAAAGATTGTAGGCTAAGAAAAGAAGCGTGCAACACAATTGAGTCAGCATGAGGTACGAATAGGAGGGGGGAAGTGAACAAACAAACCGCGGGGGGATATTCCATGTCCAACAAATTTTAAATCTACAAATTCTGCGGCAAGAAAATCGGTGCCATTTCTTAAAAATGACCGAACAAATCATGTATGCTTCCCAAAAATTGGTCATAAGAAACGATGGATGGTTGCTGTTATTTCCTCGTGGACCTTGGATGGTTACTTTCATTTTTTGGTGGACTCTAGATGGTTACAGTTATTTCCGTTATTTCCTGGTGGACCTTGGATGTTACTTTTATTTCCGGGTGGACTCTAGATGGTTACTTTTATTTCCGGGTGGACTCTAGATGGTTACTGTTATTTCCAGGTGGACTCTAGATGGTTACTTTTGTTTCCGGGTGGACTCTAGATGGTTACTGTTATTTTTTTTTTGACTGACTCCAGAAGTTCAAAGAGTACTCAAGACTGTGCTTGGGAAAGCGGGCGTCTCCAGCATATGATACAGTGGATCCCCACAAAGCGGGGCACATGGCAAAGACCCACAGTTCACATGCGTATACCATAGGGCTCTCTGATGCGGTAGGCAAAACCGCCACGCCATATGGCAAGCCTATAATGTGTAAGATTTAAGGGGTTAAGACATGCTGGGTCACGTGTGTGCCATTCCCCATAGGTCCTCAAGAGTGACAAGCTTTCGTCGCTTTGTAGGGGCCATGTCCGGTGGCGGGCGTTGGCCCAAGATGCCGGGCCTTGTGCGGCAGTGGCGTTTAGGCAGAGGGGACTCCACCCGGTGGGCGGCGCGCTCAGATGCCCACAATTGGCTCATCACCGAAAAGAGCTGAATCCTTCGGTTATGCCGCTAGTAGTGCTGGTCTGCGGAGGTGGTCCACACTCTAGCACGTCGCAGAAGGGAGTGCCAGTGCCGTGATTGCCGCACCACATCATCTAGCACGTCGCGGTATGAAACCATCAGTGAGGCCCCGAGAACGGCACGTTGATGCAGAAACCAAGGCTGGGCTAGATACCGCATTGCCGAAGCTACCTGCTGTGCCCCTGGGTCTGCGGCAGTGGGACAGAGGCACTGGTCGAGATATTTCACCGCCCATGACCTGGTGTGGTATGACTGCGGCCGGTCCCATGTGCGCACAGCTCTACGGTGGGACGTCTCTTGAGAGGCGCGGCCATCCCGCCGCCGTGTTCTCTCCCGGGGCCCTGTATACCCTACTTGATTGCGGAGAACAGAGTCCGTGGGGTTCGGTCGTACAACTCGTGGGCACAGCTTTGTGTACCATGCCGGCACCGCTGTGGAGGGCGTGGGCGGCACCTGTGGGTCGCGGGAGGGCATGGTGAGTTGGCCGCGCAGTTGGCATACGCCATGTAGGGCGTGGTACCGGTGGCAGGCCACACGCTCCCTGAGGTCTACCCGCAGTGGCCGGGGGATGTGGTCCCATAGGGACTGTGGTATGCGAAGGCAAGAAACATGGTGTAGGTCTACCGCCGACGTCTGTTCCACCATTCTGTTACCGTATCTTGCCATGGTCCCCAGGTGCTAAGCCACATGTTGCGAAATGCGACTTTCCAACGCATGCAGTGGATGAGGCGTTTGTAGACAGTGGTACCGTGGTGGAGGGGACATATGGGGCATTTGGGGGTGGTATGGTCCCACGGCGCGCCCGACTCTAGATTGTTACTGTTATTTCCGGGTGGACCTGGGATGGTTACTTTTATTTCCGGGTGGACTCCACATGGTTACCGTTATTTCATGGTGGAACATGGATGGTTACTTGTATTTCCTGGTGGACTGTGGATTGTTGCTAAACACTACAAATGAGGACCGACCACAATAGCAATGCATCAAATCGGTGAAACGAATAGAAAGAAATGTGGTGGTATGGAATGTTTTCAACCATAAAGATAAGCACAGACGTGTCAAGAAACACATGTGTGACAGCATGAAGTGTGGACAACAAAACTTGCATGACAATAGCATGCAGTCTGGCACAGTCACAAAAATACAACTCATCAACCGAATCCTCTAGCATGGTACAAGTGGGCAAAGGCAAAGCCTAATGTATACCAGTGCAAATCCTTAAAAACACGAAACACATTGTGCACAAACATTTCGCACAGAATTTGTGACGCAGAAACTCTACCCTGTATCCATGTATAATACCCCCCAGTATGGTGTAAAGACAGCAGCGTGCCATGCACAGAGAGTTAGCGAGGAAGGAAGTCAACACTGGACAAGGTCATGGTCCGCCAAGGACCTGGTGACACTTCATCTGGGCTGGAGGAGTGCGGGGCATGCGGGCCCTTTTTGGGTTGGAGTTTTCAGAGTTACAGGGCTGTGAAAAATTTTTGAGGTGACTGTGGCCGCAGCGGCGCGGAAAAGGTCCTCCACAAGAGACCAGTTTTCCCTGAAGCTGAGCGGCGACTTTTGTAAGTGCTTGCATTGATCGATGCCTCAAGGTGCGCAGCGATTGAACCCAAAATTTCTTTCTTTGTGGTACATGTTTCCATCATTGTGTCGTAACAGTCAAGGAGAAAAGCACCCTGGCGCCTCCAAACAATGATGCAGTTTCAAATCCGCAACAGACTACAACTGGTTCTTGCCTATAGTAGGCAGAGGGTTTCAGTTTACTCATTGATGCCCAATAATCATAATTACCAAAATGGGGTACCCCTTTCCAATGGCATGCACAACACATACACAAATGTACTAGAAGAGGGGGGAATACACATGCAACTCATTTAAATGCAGCACAAGGGTCATAGTCAGGGGTAGTAGGCAGCACTATGCAGCTTGGGTATGTTCTTGTGTGAACTTTGTGTACGGCGCGCGCACGGCGCACAGTATGCCTCCAATGAGTCACTTTGGCTGCACAAATGCCCACGTGCTCACCAGTGTCTATGTTTTGTAGCGGTCTTTCTGTGCATATTCCTCTTGTACAGGTGAACAGTACAAAGGCCTGGCGAGAGTCGCTAAATTCCGGGGACCTCACAGCGTTGTCAGAAGGAGGGGCGGTACACATGCCACAGAACTCTCCAGGTGGCCTTCCCTCTTCACATGAGAGATGTCGTACGGCAACAGATTTTGACAGTTCGCCGGCCTCAATGCCGGGAATTTGCCACACCACCAAATTTTCTGTTCATCAAAGGGTCATTATATCTTTTTCGACACAAAGCAAAAGCTGTCAATTTGCGAAGTCGCTGAGTAATTCAGAGAATTCGCACCCACCTCCGAAGACCTGAAGTGCCACGCGTGGTCACTGGTTGTGATTTCGACGACTAGAGTCATTTTGGTAGCGCGGCTGGCACAATGCACAGCTGATACAGCGGGGTGACACGGGGCCGGGCGGTTCGGGAAACTCTGGCCGCACGCAGGTCAAAAGCGCTCCTCGCATGCATGCCCTGGCATGCATATGCAGCGAATCTCACAGCTGTCGCATAGAGCACATGTCCCACATAGATCCCACCTTGTACTTCTGGGGGGTGGGGGGCACCACAACTCGGCAGAAACTTCGACATGAAAAGTTAAGACCTTCGAGAGTAGGTTGCAGCCAAAGCTGTGCACACTCCGCACATGGTAAGAATGATGGACAGGTCCGGCTGGCAGACTGACATTGCGGACAGAGCCTAGGTGGGGCGGGCTGCGGGCGGGCGGGTGCGGCGGGCAGCGGGCGGGCGGGGGCAGCGGGCGGGCGGATGCGGCGGGCTGCGGGCGGGCGGATCGGGCGGGCTGCGGGTGGGTGGGTGGGGTGGGCCGCGGCGGGCAGGTGGGCCGCGGCGGGCGGGTGGGCCAGCAGAGTTACTATGTTCAACAGATCCGTCTTTTGGTGTTGGGGAAAAGAACTCTGCACCAATTCTGAGGTGACGACCTGTACCGCCATGCCCAAGTAACTGCAAAGCGCATGGAGTGTCGGAAGGATGTAACGAAGGCAGGCATGTGGCATTACTTGCAGAACGCCTCCTTACGCTTGATTGGCAGCATTGTGTAGCGCGTGCGCATGGCTCAAATTCTCCTGTGGCTTGTGCCCATGCCCTGTGCCCATGCAACCATGCAGATGCCATGCTCGGGCTGGTAAGTCTGTCTTTGGTGTATGGCCTCAATCGCCCGTTCAACGTTCAGCGTTCAGCCCACGCTCCCAGCCACTGCTCTAACGTTTTCGCCTGGATCTTGGGGTGTACGGACAATGCAGTGCACCATTGGAACCAGATCGACGTCTCGCAAGATAGCGCCGACTTGAGCTTAGGCACACAATCCGGAAGAGTGTATCGAAGCGTGTCCCAGACTTCAAACCCGGGTTGCACAAGGTTTGTAAGTGTGGTCCTGATGTGTATTGCGCTGGGCAGGAGATCTGTGGTGCCCGCGCCCGGCACGTGATTCCCTGTTCCAGGGAGGTGGGCTAGCATAGTTGCACCCGTATGGAGTAGTTGGATGAAAAGCTGCAAGAGTTTTGTTGGTGTCTGGACCAATGTGCGCCGCCCGTACAGGGGCGAGCACTCGCCAGAACGGTGTAATTGGCACGCCCTGCTCCGGGCAGCATTTGGCAAAAACGCTTTCGGGTGCGTGTGTGTGTAGGTCTGTCGGTGTGGAGTGACTGACTGACTGAGCAACAGACGTTTGTATGGATGTCTGGGCAAAGAAGGCTATGGCAGAAGGCCAAGTGCTGCTTTGAGAAGGGCTGCGAAGAGGAACCCAGCGTTGCGGTATAATTCGCAGGGGCTTCAGGGGGCTTTGCGTCGTGCAGGGCCATACACACTCTTGGAGAGTGGATCATGGATCAGGGGCTTATAGATGGCGACGAACCGTTTTGAGGGTTGTGTCGAGTGACCGATGAGAGGGAAATGCTGCCAGTCAGCAGGACGCAGCTGCCCATCTCCGTTTTCGGGCGTGAAACCGGGGACCACACAGAACCCCGGCCCCGCCCGGCCCTCTTCACATCCCCCGGCTTGAGACAGAGATCCATCCCTTGATCTGTCTGTGGTGGAGCATCCCGTCGGTGAAGTAGTCAGCCACATCAGCGCCCTGCAGTGGCACACCCCATGGGACGTGGCGGCCTGGGGAGGAAATCCTTGGAGGGGGTGCAAAGGGAGGTTGGGGTTGGTGCAAAAGCGATTACCAGCGGTTTGCAAGGCGGTTGAGAGGCGATTTCTGGAGGGCACAAACGAGTTGGACTGATGGGGACGGACACAAGTGTTTGGCAGGGGAGACCGTCACCCCAAAGGGCGAGGAGGGGGGCTTCAAGCGCAAGCTCGGGGGAGCGGGATGGCCGCGAAAGCGAAGAAAAATGCTGGCGAAACCCTGGATTGTGCTTGTCCTGGAGGATGCCCTCCGTCTCGCGATAGAGCATGTGGGCCGTCCGCTTTGCAGGCGGGTGCCCGCAGGCTCGAATTGTGGGGAAAGAGGAGTCTTGTGGGTGAGACTGGGATGGCGGAACAAGAGAAAGAAGGGGAGGTGCATATGGGCAGTCTGTTGGTGCCATTTGCACAGCCCGGCCAATACAGCTCGGGCCTCTGTCAGAAAGGGAGTACGCATATGTGGCATTCCCTGAGCTGCTCTCTGACTTTATAGTTCTTGAGGGTTGTTGAGGATCGCAAAGGGTCAATGAAGGCTGAGACGGGGCTGCAGGCCGCCGATGAGGGTGATCGAGAGTCCAGCCTACGACAGGTACCTGAGCTTGCCAGGGTCTCATGCAGGGCGTCCCGGCTTTCATTACGTCGGTGCAACAAACCGCCTTCGGTCGGTCTCGCACTTCACCAATGAGCCTCGGCGCAGTCAAATACCCCCCCACCCCCCAAACGCTGTCGGTTACGCGTCGGTTGACCATTCCCAAGCGCGGCCTCAACAGAATACAACACCTTGGTACAGCTCCTGAAAAACGACCCTGATCAACGGCCTAGGTGTTCGGCAGGCGGGGGGTCAGTTGTTGGCTCGCACTCCTGACGGGCACGCGATGGATCACCCCCACTGTCGGAGGGCTGGCGGGGCGTGCCAGCAGCATCCGGTCCACTGGGGACCCCTCCCTCAATGACCGGGAGGGCTCGCGGCCAAGGCTCTGGCCAGAGGCCAAGTTTTGCAGGGTGTCCAGCTGTTGGGCCTCACGGGCCGAGCCCCAACAGCCTGTCGGCTTCGCGGGGCTCACGACGCGGACCACTTCGCGGGGGCTGGGCCGCGGTGACCTGATGCTGCCGGGTGGCCGTTGGCTGCGGCCGCCGGGACTCTCGCTTCGCCGCGCCGGCGCTGGTACGGACGCGCGTCCGTGCGGGAAGTGCTGTTTCGAGAAGTGGTCCGTGGGGAGGGACAGAATCCGCGTGGCGGTGGCGGTGCTAGACCCGGTGTGCGGTGTGCGCTGGACAAGGGGCGGTACCGCGGGCCGCAGGCTGGGGCCTGTGCAGGAGGTCTCAGGCGGCGGTGACGCGCCGCGAATCGCGCGCGTCGGCCTGGAGGTCGCGTCGTTGTGCGCGGCGACGGCGGACGCGGGACGACCAGACGGCGCCGGACGCACCGCATGCGAATTTGCCGGCCGCGCGCGCCCGCTCGGCTTCTCCGCAGGCACATCCGGGGCCTTGCACGGCGATTCGCCCTTCTTGCCCTGTTTCGCGGACGTCTGCCTGGCCGGTTCTGGCGACCGGGTGACGACGGGATGCGGCGACCGACCGAGCTCTGCAGCCGCAGTCCACGTGTACGAGTCTGGGGGGATGATTGCTGGCGTCTCAATGACCGGGGGCTGCGGTGACCGGGGGACCTCCGATCCCGCGTTGCCGCTCGGAGTGGGCGACGCGCCCCCTCTATCGTCCCGCTGCTGCGGCGCCAGCGGCGAAGGTGTGGCTGGCACCACGTTGGACGCGGGGCTGGGGTTCGGGCCGGGTTTCACAATGTCGTCCATGTGAAGCCGCTGCAGCGGGTGCTCTAGGGGGTCGAGGTGCGGGGACACCGAAAGATCATGCGGCGTGACCGGCCGCGATGCGGCCAGATCCCGCGCAGCACCGGAGCCGCGCCGCGCCGCCGGGGACTCGCTGTGGCATAGGGACGGGTCCGGCTCACGCATGCGATCGCAGTGCTCGATGTGGCGCAGCTGCACCTCCAGAACGTGCGCCAGCAGCGTCTCCAACCGCCCGACACTGTTCTCGATGCAATCCATCCGTTGCCCTGTCGTTTCTTTGACAGTGCTCACGGCCTGGTCCAGCTGGTCGATGCGCGTCAAGATCGTGTCTGTCATGGCCTCCAGCTGCTGCTTCTGCGCGGCGGTGTCCTTGACGGCGTCGACCGCAAGGTCCAACTTCTCAATCTTGGTCGACACCTCGTCGGTCATGAGCTCCAGTGACTGAGAGATTGGACACTGGTAGGGCTCTGGTTGGCTCCGGTCCGGCCAAACCCACTATTCTTTCGCTGTTTTTTTTTCTTGTACTGTGGTACCTACGGGTGCATTGACTCTTCGGCCACTTCCCGGGGTTATGTCCGATTTGGGGGAGGGGGGCTAGCACCCTGCAGGCACCATGCATCAGGTTTCAGTTTGGCAATTTAATCCCACCCATTTTTGTGATCAGTTTCATGCGATTATTGCATCTAATTGCATTGGGCTGCAGATTCCAACTTCTCATGCCTGCATTTGCTCTTGCCTGCAATGTGCATATGAGAAAAAAGCGTGCATGCATGTGTAGACAAATTCCGGTGAGTGAGAACGAGACTTCGGTATGAGCGTGATCAAGAGAGAGGGGGAGGGAGCAAAAGAGCATGAATAAGTCCAGGAATGAGTGAGCGGGTCAGGGACTGTGTGCGTGCTTGCGTGTGCTTGCACGTACGCATGGGCGGGGGGGGGGGGGGGGGACTGGGGGAAGTGTCACGCGAGTGTACTCGCATGACACTCAAGGTAAAAGAATAATATTTTTGACCCCCCTTTTTTTTTAATGTCAGCGCGAGTGTACCCCCAGTTTTTTTTTTTTTTGAGTGTCAGCGCGAGTGCTGATTGAAAAAAAAAAAAATCCAATCTGACCGCCATTGCTGCTTGGAGAGGTGAAGTGAGGCAAGCTCACCCCAACGGACATTTTGGGTACTCCAAGCATGGGCAAGGCAATGGAGCCGTGGCACAGATGGGTGATAACAAGGATGGGAGGGGAGACCAATGGGTGATACACCGCAAGTAGCAAGTGTACAACACATTAGTTAGTAGGTTAGGGTCTATCGAGTTTGATGAGCAGAGGGAATAGGAGAGAAAGGGGATGAGCAGAGGGAATAGGAGAGAAAGGGGTTGAGGGAGAACCAATAAAGATTGGATACACTGCACCTAAAAACACAATGTACAAAAGGTTAGTTGTTGCGAAAAGGGGGAGAGAGGAGGTGCAAAAAGGGGCATGGCACCTAGGGAGCGTTGTTCACAATGTCTTGAACATGCATCACAAAGGCCAGTGGCATGGGTTCGGCAGTGAACATGCCCAAATCAGTCTTGGGGTCTATCTACAACATCAGCCGCAACAAACTCAGCGACTGATAACCACACGTCCAACCATCATGGTTTTGGAAACCCAAAGCTTGGGCGGTTAGTGGGATGCCTTTGTCGCGAAGCTGCTGAATAAGGGGGCGCATGTACAGCTGACTTCCCTTGGCATCCCACAAAAACACGTGTATGGCGGGCTCAACAACTGCCCCGAACACAAACCAATGGACCCCGGAAGAACAATCGCTTTTCGTCAAAAAAACGAACGCTACCACCAATGGGGTTTGCGTGACATTGAGCGATCACACTTGTCCATACGCTGCTTGAGGTCATCACATGAATCCAAGGCCTGTGACCAGACCCTTGGCTCAAGCACCTCTCCCATGCACCAGACAACTGCTTGGTAGGCACAAATGTGGCGGTCATCCCTCCAAGCTTGAATGCCTTCAAGACGGCGTCGTGGGGTGGGGTCATTCTTTGTGTACCTCTTGTCAGGAGTTGAGTCTCCTTGAAAAAGACACCGACCATCTGTTGGAGGAGGGGGCTTGTTGCGACGCCCAGAACGCGTGGTGCGGGTGGCGGTGGGCATAGAAGGCGAGAGCGGACCTTGCGTTGTTGTTTGGGTCGGGGAGGGGTTTGTACCACTAGAGTTGTGTTGCTGCCATTGTCATGGGCCACAATGGGGGGCGCAGTAGGCTCCTGATCAGCAGGAAGATGAACCCACCGATCTCTGTTGCGAGTGACCCCACCCCTTGCGGGACAATCATTGGTAGTCAAACAAAAAGCGCAGCCCCCATAGTGTGTGCATCACAAATAGCTCTTGCAGTTGCATTGGGCAGTGGGCACAAGTGTAGGGTGGGCGGATCACGGCACACACATGCCACTTTTTTTGCCCACTACGCCACTCGTGGTACACATGCAGCGCCCTACTATGGTTGTGGCCCTCGGTGGGAACTGCGGTGGCAATCCGTTGAGACAAAATATCAGAGTCCCCCCATACCCCATGCGATGCCACACCACTATAGACGTTGGGGTAATTGAGGGGGATCGCGGATGTCCTTGAGCAACTGCAATCCCCTACTGGCAATACAGTACAAAAATACTAGCCGAATTGTGGGCAACGGCAAGCGTGTTGCCTATGGTCATAGCAACCCGAGGTGGTGGTCGCCAACCAAGGCCCACAACGGTACATCACCTCTCCCTGCTTGCACCACATGTGCAACACACAAACCTTGGCCAACCTTGGCCCGTGGAAAACAATCAAAAGTGGCCCAAAAAAGGGGCCGCGTGGCTACGTAACCCCTGCATTCTCGGGGGTCCCCAACATCAAGCGCGGGGAGAAAATCACAAGTGGGCCTCATCCCTGCCTTCTCGGGGGCCCAAAAGAGGGCGGAAATGCTATGTCACCCGTGAATTCTCAAGGATCCCCAACAAAGGGGAACAAAATCACACGTGGCTGCCTCACCCCTGCCTTCTCGGGGGCCCAAAAGATGGCGGAAATGCCATGTCACTCCTGCATTCTCGGGGATCCCCAACAAAGGGGAACAAAATCACAAGTGGCTGCCTCAACCCTGCCTTCTCGGGGGCCCAAAAGATGGCGGAAATGCTACGTCACCCCTACATTCTTAGGATCCCGAACAAAGGGGGAACAAAATCAGAAGTGGCTGCCTCACCCCTGCCTTCTCGGGGGCCAAAAGATGGCGGAAATGCTACGTCACGCCTACGTTCTCAGGGATCCCCAACAAAGGGGAACAGAATCACAAGTGGCTGCCTCACCCCTGCCTTCCCCGGGGCCCAAAGGAGGGCGGAAATGCTATGTCACCCTTGCATTCTCGGGGGTCCCCAACAAAGGGGAACAAAATCAGAAGTGGCTGCCTCACCCGTGCCTTCTCAGGGGGCCCAAAGGAGGGCACAGATGCTACGTCACCCCTGCATTCTCGGGGTCCCCAACAAAGGGAAACAAAATCACACGTGGCTGCCTCACCCCTGCCTTCTCGGGGGCCCAAAAGAGGGCGGAAATGCTACGTCACCCCTACATTCTCAGGGATCACCAACAAAGGGGAACAAAATCACAAGTGGCTGCCTCACCCTTGCCTTCTCGGGGCCCAAAGGAGGGCGGAAATGCTATGTCACCCCTACATTCTCGGGGATCCCCAACAAAGGGGAACAAAATCAGAAGTGGTTGCCCAACCGCTGCCTTCTCGGGGTCCAAAGGAGGGCAGACTTGCTACATCACCCCCGCATTCTCGGGGATCCCCAACAAAGAGGAACAAAATCACAAGTGGTTGCTCCACCCCTACCTTATCGAGGCCAAAAAGAGGCTAGAAATGCTACGTCACCCCTGCTTTCTTGCAGGTCCCCAACCCCACGCGCGGGGTGCTAAATCAGAAGTGGATGCCTCACCCCTGCCTTCTCCAGGACCCAAAAGAGGGCAGAAATGCTATGTCACCCGTGAATTCTCAGGGATCCCCAACAAAGGGGAACAAAATCACAAGCAGCTGCCTCACCCTTGCCTTCTCGGGGGCCCAAAAGAGGGTGGAAATGCTACGTCACACCTGCATTCTCGGGGATCCCAAACAAAGGGGAACAAAATCACAAGTGGCTGCCTCACCCTTGCCTTCTCGGGGGCCAAAAAGAGGGCGGAAATGCTACGTCACTCCTACATTCTCGCGGGGGCCCAACCCCAAGCGCTATGAGCAAAATCAGAAGTGGTCCCCAACGAAGGGGAACAGCATCACAATTGGCTGCCTCACCCCTGCCTTCTCGGGGGCCAAAAAGAGGGCGGAAATGCTACGTCACCCTTGCATTCTCGGAAGTCCCCAACACCAAGCGCTATGAGCAAAATCAGAAGTGGCCCCCAACCAAGGGGAACAAAATCACAAGTGGCTGCCTCACCCCTGCCTTCTCGGGGGCCCAAAGGAGGGCGGACTTGCAACGTCACCCCTGCATTTTCAGGGGTCCCCAACACCAAGCGCGGAGAGCAAAATCAGAAGTGGTCCCCCACAAAGGGGAACAAAATCAGAATTGGTTGCCCAACCCCTGCCTTCTCAGGGGGCCCAAAGGAGGGCGGAAATGCTATGTCACCCCTGCATTCTTGCAGGCCCCAACGCCAAGCGCGGGGAGCAAAATCAGAAGTGGTCCCCTACAAAGGGGAACAAAATCAGAATTGGCCACCCAACGCCTGCCTTCTCGGGGGCCCAAAAGAGGGCGGAAATGCTATGTCACGCCTGCATTCTTAGGGATCCCCAACAAAGGGGAACAAAATCAGAAGTGGCTGCCCAACCCCTACCTTCTCGGGGGCCAAAAAGAGGGCGGAAATGCTACGTTACCCCTACATTCTCGAGGATCCCCAACAAAGGGGAACAAAATGAGAAGCGGTTGCCTCACCCCTGCTTTCTCGGGGGCCCAAGGGGAACAAAATCACACGTGGCCGCCTCACCCCTGCCTTCTCGGGGGCCCAAAGGAGGGCGGAAATGCTATGTCACCCCTGCATTCTCGGGGGTCCCCAACGCCAAGTGCGGAGAGCAAAATCAGAAGTGGTCCCCCACAAAGGGGAACAAAATCAGAAGTGGCTGCCTCACCCGTGCCTTCTCAGGGGCTCAAAAGTGGGCAGAAATGCTACGTCACCCCTGCGTTCTCGGGGTCCCCAACAAAGGGGAACAAAATCACAAGTGGATGCCTCACCCCTGCCTTCTCGGGGGCCCAAAAGAGGGCGGAAATGCTATGTCACCCCTACATCCTCAGGGATCCCCAACAAAGGGGAACAAAATCACAAGTGGCTGCCTCACCCCTGCCTTCTCGGGGCCCAAAGGAGGGCGGAAATGCTATGTCACCCCTGCATTCTCGGGGGTGCCCAACGCCAAGCCCGGGGAGAAAATCAGAAGTGGCCATTTGGTGTTTTTGGGGTACACTCGCGCAGACACTCAAAAAATATATATTGTTTAAATATTTTTCTTTTTTTTTTTACACTGGCGTGATACTTCACTCCGAGAGACTGCAAGTGTTGGGGATACAGAGAGGCCTTAAATGAGAAAATGAGTACATGCAAGTTAGTAAGAGTGCGTGCATGTGTGCATGCGTGAGTGAGGTAATCAGTCAGTGAGTGGACGCGGGCATGGCAAAGAGGGAAGGAAGGGAAGCACAGAGCGTGCGAGAACAGTTGAGAGAGACAGAGAGAGAGAAATGCGGGAAAGGGGGGAGGAGACAGAGATGCAAGAAAAATCAGAACAGGAAGGCCATATGATAATGGGGGGGGGGGGGATGCTCGGGTTATGATACGGACTCCCACCTCCGAAACAAAGAGTGGCCCAAGGCCCCCTTGGGGCTGGGAGGGGTGGCTGCACACTTTGAACAGGCACTGCCGCGCACACGGCACACTGCACTGTGCAGTGTCCATGTTGCAGAGTGTCTACTCTTCGCACTGTACCCTCTGCACACTGCGCTGTACTCCAAACGACTCAATACTCTGCACCGGCACTCTGCATAGGGCACCTCGTTCACTTTGCGCATCGCACATTGCGTGTCCTGCGCACTGCACCCCGCGCACCCCGCCGAGTACACAGAGCGCACTCGGCACACCGCGCGCGGCACATACTCGGTACAACTCTGCACTTTGCGCATTCAACACTGCGCACTGGGCACACGCTAGGCCTGGCGGCCTTTGGAGACCAAGTGTGGCCAGAGTCCGGGGGGGGGGGTCTGCCCCCTGACGTAGAAGGCCCCTTGGGTACGGCAATCGTCACGATGCCCCAAGTGGCTGGGCCACGTGATGATGACGGTACACACGACGAGCACGGCAGACATGAATCGAACTACGCGCCGCCTCACATGACTTACCTGATCCAAGCGCTTAAACTTGGTCAGCATCTGCTCTGTGGCCCCGTGGTCCCCCTGCTCTATACTGAACGAACGGGTCAAATCGCCCCCCATCGACGTGAGCCTGCGGGCGGGTGACTCCCACACGCTCCCTCTTTGCGGTGCTGTGATAATGGTGGTGTTCCGCCGCGGCGAAATGGCCTGGCCCTCGGGGAGCGGGGACGTCGCCCGTTCCGGAAAGACTGCACGCTCCAGACGCTCCAGACGCTCCGGCCGCTCTCGCTCTGGCTGTGCCGCAGCCGCAGTAGAGGAGGGTTTGGACTCTTGGGTGGTCGTGGTGAGCTCAATCTGGGAGCCTGCAAGATCCATCGACTTGTTCAACGGGAAGAACGACACGTCTTGAAGTGCGAGCTTATCACTCACATACGACTCCTGAGACCACCAGAAATCGATGCGTGTCAATCACGTGACGCGCAAAATGGATGTCGAGGAGTAAAGCGCAACACAAGCGTGTGACTACAATTGAAGTAGCACTACTGGCCTGCAGCCAGGGATGATCACAGGGTCTCAGTGACACCACCCCCTCTGCCAGCATGGTTGACAGCACACAGTACAGAATTCACAGTACCAGGGTCGAGCATTTTCCTGGGGCCCTAGGGGTGAACCATAAAGGAGGGGTACTTGCTGGTTGGTACTTCCGGTTTAACGCATCTGGTCGTGGTTCGTGGAGGTGTGCCCCGAGGCTGCAGACGGCCGATGCTTCACGGCGCAGTGGCTGGGGTCATGAGGAGGTCTCAGCCCCAACATACGTATGTACCTCAAAGGGATCCACAAATCACTTTGACATGCGCGGGTGCCTGGACACCCGGAGGTTCCAAGTGCATGGTCTCCCGGGGTGCACCTCCAGCTGCTGCCTGGTCCACAATGCAGATGGACGGGGCTCTGGGCTGCGGCGCAGGCGGACCGGTGAATGCGGGACAGCAGGCAGACCTCCGCCAGCCTGTAGTAGGACCAAGATATTGAGGCGCCTCGAAATCACACCTTTCTGGCACGTCACGGCAATTTTGGCGACCGCACCGGGGTGGGCAATGCAGCATAAAACAGAGTGACCATGTTGAATAATCACAGGGTAGAATGACAGACAGCGTGGAATGACAGTGTAGAATGGCAGTGAAGAATAACAGTGGAGAAGGGCAACATAGGATGAGATTCAGCCAACAAGAAGTCTTGCGGGAAGGGCTCTGCCGAACTTGGCGCTCTTGTACAGTGGCCCAAAGAGGCGCGGATAAGGCTTGTTTCTTAAGGGGCATTGGTGTGTTCACATGGTCACGTCGCAAACCCACCTACGGCTTTGCTGTGCGTGGCACTTGCCACAAATCAAATTCCCTTCGCATCGTTGCACACTACTTGTATTTACGCTCCTGCCTGCAACTGTTACCGGCACCATTGGTATGGGTCCAATTCTGGAGGTTTTAGAAATCGTCAAACAAGCGGGATTTTGCAGCGGTTTTGGTTTCTCAGTGTGGGTGTAGATTTTTACTGATGCCATACAGAGCAGGAGCAGCAAGACGCCTGATGAAATCAGCTCCGACCTGCCCTGTGTACTCATCTTCTGATTTGTGTCTCAGATGGACCATGAAATACAGATATTGCCACATGTTGTGCGCCTCGGCCACGTGCTGAGAGAAACCGCCCTCGACGGACCGGTCAAAGAGGTTCGCAGCCTGCCCACAGATGAGGCAGTACTTCCGCGTGTCCTCCTCGATGGAGTGCTTTTGGTCACGCAACTGCGCAAACGTGTCGATAATGATACCAAAGACGATGTTCAGAATGATCACAACGATGATCAGGAAGAACGCAAAATCAAAGAGGGCGCGGAAGCTGTTGAGCCTGAGGAGCCGGTGCCGGGCAGTCAAGAGTGGGCTGCCATGCAGCAGATTCGAAAAGGGGTGGTGCGGGATTCTCGACCGTTTGCGGTGCGAGGGCGCTTCAAGGACTATGAACGCTGTGGGCGTTTGGGACGGGCGTTTCAAAATGGTGTCCACCTGCGTCCAAAATATCAGTGGCTGAGGATGTGAGCCTTTGCAGCGAATGAGGTCGGTGCGAAATACCTTTTACTCGGCCACTTGACCCTACTGTTCCCTAACACGTGGCCACGCAGTCGATCTTAGCACCATGCACACCGTGCTCAGGTTTTCAATGTAATGACCCCTCGGAACTTGACCAACTCGGAAATAGACTCTTTTGCAAGGACTCAAAGTTCCTTGGCTGAAAGAGAGCATTTGGCTAAGCTTTGCTGTGCCCAAATATCCGTCACAGGACGTGCCATTGGGCCGCATACAGAATTTTCTCCACGGGCCACCACGTCTCGTACGATTTTTACTTCTCCCTGTCTGCTGTGAACAACGCTTTGCTTCTGCTATTATGCCCCGCCTCCGGCTGGAGGAGGGACCCAGGGCAACACGCAGTGCTGGCAACCGATTCCGCCAGCCTGACAACAGGGCGTAGGGCAGAACCAAATGTCTTTTCTGGTCATGATCTCCAGACCCTTCAGGCGCTTTGCAATAGTAGCATGTCGGGTGACATGTCACGAGTCGAATAGGGATGGTTCCTGTGATCTTCTACTCTGCGAAAGTGCATTTGGACACCTCCTGAGGCCGGGCAGTGCACCATGCCATCGAACCCTCGGGATGACGTCCAAAGCTCGGTGCATGCTTCCAAACCAAAAACAAGTGCAGCGGACGCAAAATCGACTGCAGCCGACACAAAATGGACAAGATGAGGAGACAGCAGACCAAAATGACATGGGAGACAGAGGAGTACATGGGAGACGAGATTGCCGAACCAGTGGCCGCACAGTCCCCAAAAAATGGTGCGTTAGAGGGTAGGGGGGCACACGGACTCGGCCATAGCAGGGCAGGGAAGCGGCTTGGAGATGGCGATAAACAGTGGCCCCTTTTCAAATCATTGTGGGGGTTTATGATGAAAATGCTGGCATGAATAGCGCATGGCGTTGCTTTGGGTGCTTTGGGGGTCCAGATAATTGTTGGGCAGAGTGTAGAAGCCTCCCAACAAACATGTGCTGAGGCTGTTGGGGGGTGTATATATCATGGCCACCACTGCATGGAGATGGGTGGGTGTGGCAAAGGTGGTGGTTGCTTTAAACACAACCATTTGACCATGTGGCATGATGCAAGGGCCGTATAGCCAGTTGGGAAGCGACTCCTGTAGACTGGCAACATTTTTGTCTCGGTGTTGCATATCATACCAATACCCAAACCAAACAAGACCACAACGCCCCTTCACCCTAGGGCATGGGGAAAATTGGCTTGCGTGGGGGGCTGGGGGGTCGTTCGAGCCCCCCAAAGGAGGGGGGGTGTCTAGGAAAGGGGCTCTCGTGACAGGCCAGTCCCAAGAGGCTCGTCTAAAACCTCTAATGATGACTCACCAACTGCACCGCCAAGCGGCCTGGAAGATTTTTTTTCAAAAAAAATTTCCCCCATGATACAATACCTCAAAATGATCAGCGCATCGTGAGGATCATTTTGAGTCATATATGTTGTGGTACCTCAGGACCCCCCCCCCCCCGACCTCCCCTGTCAGCCTGTTGGGGGTCACTGTGAGCCCGTCGGGGTCCCCGTCACGGGAGCCCAGAGGGGGGGGGTCCGGGAAAGGGGCTCGAACGACCCCCCCCCCCCCACGCACGCAAGCCAATTTTCCCCCAGCCTAGCAGAACCCGGTGCAACCTTTCAAAACAAGCCAAAAACGGATTTTTCCAAACTGATGCCAGACCTCTTGGGATGCTCAAACCAGTATTTTCAGCCTGTTTTGAGTCCGTTTTGCTCCTTGTGGTCATCCAAAAATCGGAAAAAAGCCTTGAAACTGGGCTATTTGACGACGAGAACAGTGCCAGAAATTTGTCAAAAACGTGTTTCCGCAAAAAATTGAGCCCAGACCACTTGGGGTGTTCAAACAACGGCTTTTCAGCCACTGTTGGCTCCGGTCTGCCCGTTTTCAGTCAGCCAAAATTGTCAAAAATTCTCAGGAATGGGCCATTTTAAGAATGCAAATTGGGTAAAAATGCATCCAAAAGAAGTGTTTCTGAATGTGATGCCAACCACATGTACTGCCAACTACTGTTTGTAGCCTATTTTCCGTTCGTTTTGACACAATGTGTAAAATGCATGGTGCATTGCACAGTGTATTGCCCCAGCTCCACCAGCTCCACCAGCTCGGTCCCTGCATGCAGTCTTGATTAGGGTTCCGGTTCGGGTTAGGGTTAGTTCCTGCCACTGACCCCTAAAGGTAATCAAGACTGCATATGGGGACTAAGCCCCCCCCCCCCCTCGAGTCGGCAAACCTGGCGGTCAACGAGTCGGCGAGCGAGTCGGCGGCGCGTTTTACCCGACTTGGAGGGCAGGATCAAAGGAGGTTGGCGCAACATAAAGCCTATTATGCGCTGTTAGCTGTGTACTTGTCATTCCATTTTGCATGGCGCTCCTCAATCAGTGTTGCACCCAAATTTTGGTTTTGCCAACTTCGCCGAATTTCGCCGACTCATTGGGCCCCTCGCCAACTCGGGGGGATGGGGGGGTTGCCAAGGCAGCGGAGCAAGCGGCTTTACAAAGCACTCTGCGGAATGCACACACAACACCTTGCACACCAATAAATGTGTCGAAATGGACGTAAAATGGGCTAAAATACTTGTGTTGGAGTCCTAAGTGGTCTAGAATCGCTTTTGGGAAAAACGGACCTTTGACCTTTTCTCGCTGCCAGGACACGGCATTTTTAAGGCTTTTTTTGCGATGCTGTGGGGGCACAACTGTGCGAACAGTGGCCGTTACTGGCTCCAGAACACCATTGTTGCCATCACCGGTGGTCCCTAGTCAGCTCGATGAAAAATGAATGTTGAGAGGGACCCCGTCCCCCACAATCCTACCCTAGGACGCATACAACGTGGCACCAAAAATTGACGAATTGCCGTGGTGGATCTGAAGTGGTCAAAATGAGCTCAAAAAAGGCCATAAGCACTACTTTTACCTTCCGGAAGGGTCATGAACCATAATTGACCCATTTTCGCAACCAAAAGGGGCATTTTCAAGTCAATTTTGAAACTCAGAAAGACACAACCAGGCCAGTAAGGGCCGTTGATGGCTCAAAAAACAGCATTTCTAAAATCCCGAATCAATGTATTTTTGTGCATTTTGGCGGACATTTTTCGTGTCCTAAGCCCCAGTCTGAAAAGTATTGTTGCCTGTGATTTTTTTTTTTTGCGACCCCCCAATACGAGAAACCAACATGCTTCCATTTTATTGATACGCGTACGGTACAGGGCGTATGAACTATCTCATCATATGCCGAATCGGTTGCTCACACCTGTGGGGCAGGAGGTCCCCCAGGCCGCCGCCCGCGCGCAGCCCGTTCAGCAGGCCGAATTGGAAGCACTCCAGAAGACTGCTGCACACTCCGGGGGTATCGGGGGATCCCACAAAGTCCTCAGTGAAGAACACATATCCAAATATGATGAATAGGTACACCACGACCAGCGTCAGCAGGGCCGTCAAAAGCAGGCTCCAGCCGTTGACGAGAACCGACCGCATGACGATGTGCAGCATGACGCTTTTGTTGACAATCATCAGCAGGTGACCGGCGAAGAAGAAGGGGGAGAACAATACGCCGGCGAACGCCATGACCGCCAGGGAGAAATTGTAGAGAAACGACACGCCGTGCTGCAACTGCGCTTTGTTTTCCTTCTGAAGAATGCGTGCGGCGAGAGGGCAATGGAGGCGGCAACAGGGGCCGGCTGAGAGTGATGGCGAATGGGAAGGAGTACCAGGGGCTGCCATGGGGACTCCATTGTGGTGGTGTGCGTGTTGACTGTAGGATAGGTTTGGGGTTTGGGGGGGTGAGGAGGGATGCTGACGGAGCTGTGCCTCTGCATCTGTGCAGTGCCGCAGGTTGCCATCACCCGTAGCCGAGGGCAACGTGCACGAAGGCGTCCCGCACGCGTTCGTATCCGCTGTGACCCTCAACCTCGCCAAAACCCTGCCACTGCATGCCGTTCCTGTCTGCTATAACCCTCAGCCGCGGGCATACCCGCAGGGTCCACCCGATCTGCTGGAATGGGAACCAATGCAAGTAGAACCAAATGCCCACGTTGAAGATTGTCAGCAGCATCATGGCCAGCCCGAGGAGCGTGATGACCGGCCCTGCCCACCAGCAGTGCTGCTCCTGGGGGCCCTGCCGATTATCAGATATCGTGACCAGAACGTTGATCACGACCGCGACTCCGAAGATGACGTTGTGCAGGTGGTCCACCATGCGCTCCCGGTGGTGGATGAAGTACGTGCGCCAGGTTGCGACTCGCGGCCAGGCGTTCCAACTGGCCGGCAGGGGGAAGAACTCCTGGGCAGAGGGAGGAAACAAGAGAGGGAGGGATATGGGGATGGCAGGAAAGGAAGACACAGGGAGGGGGGGGAAGGGGGGGGGGGGGTGCTATGCCTCATACAGCGCACTGCGCCACCAGTCAGGGGTCCATTGCACCTGGAGCTTCCAGTGTGTTGCGGGTATGGCTGGTGTCTGGTGTGCTCTGTTGTGTGTGAGGCTTGTTTGCCGCCCGCTTGTCTTCTATTTTCTCTGGATTATTCGGAAATCCCCTTTCTTTCAGACACATAGACATACACACACAGAGGCAGGGGAGGGGGAGAGGGAGCGACAGCATACTGCGTGCTGTCCCTCCCGTGCCGGGCCATCCGTGTTGCCAGTACCAACCAGCAGCACCCCCGCTGTCATGCGCGGGGCCAAGAGCGACCGTGCAAGGCAGTGGGGGCAGTCAGATCTGCGTGTAGCGGAGGTGATTTAGCGCCCACTGCAAACCTGGCAGCCGCGTGACTGAACACGTCGTGTACACAACCTTCAAACCGCATGTCTGTCATGCACTCTGCACTGCCCCCCTCGTGTACCAGCCCTCCCACAAGTGGCAGCAGATAATGCGGCGCCATCGACACACACCAGAGCTGCCCTCAAAACGCAAGGGTCTTGCAACCTTCCGCTGTCCCGTGGGCACAACCCCAAGCTCTGCCTTCATCCCGACCCCGCGTGTTGATAGCTGCACCGTAGAACGCTGTTCCCTCGGGGCTGAACCCATGGCCCCCTTGGGTCTTCCTGGACTGCGAAGGGACGCACTGTACGTCGCATGAACTCCTGTGGGACGTGGGTGTGCGCTTTGATGTCCGCGTGTGCGCCGCGGTCCTCTGGGGTCGCTCTTGCCCGGGTCCGGTGCCTAGCGCCGCTCTGATCCTGGGGCCTTGCTGTTGCCTGTTGGCTCAGGTAGCGGCCGCGGGGGGCCCGGCCCGTTCGGTTGTGGCGGAGAGAGCGGGGCCCCACCGCCCTCTACCGCAGGGGGCAGTGCTCCACTTCGCAGCCGCGAACGCTGCGGCCATGTTCCCTTCGGTTACGGTTTGTGTGGCTTGCCCCCTTCGGCCCCACCCTCTTCGGTTGTGTGGAACGGGACCCCGATTCCCCGATGTTGTAGCTGCCGGGGCGTGCCCCCCTCGTTGCTTCCGCTGGGCCCTGACCCCCTGTGACGGCCTCACGCATGGGGCCGTGCCTCTTACGGGTGCGTCTGCTTGGGCCCCGCCCCTACCAGTGGCAGCTGCCGACAAAGGGAGGGGACGAAAGGACAGAGAGCCCGACGGAGGGCCAGAAGGACGGATGGACGGATGGACGGAGGGAGGGAGGGAGGGAGGGAGGGAGGGAGGGAGGGAGGGAGGGAGGGAGGGAGGGAGGGAGGAAAGGAGGGAGGGAGGGAGGGAGGGAGGGAGGGAGGGAGGGAGGGAGGGAGGGAGGGAGGGAGGGAGGGAGGGAGGGAGGAAAGGAGGGAGGGAGGGAGGGCGGGAGGGAGGGAGGGCGGGAGGGAGGGAGGGAGGGAGGGAGGGAGGGAGGGAGGGAGGGAGGGAGGGAGGAAAGGAGGGAGGGAGGGAGGGAGGGAGGAAAGGAGGGAGGGAGGGAGGGCGGGAGGGTTCTCCGTCCTTACCCGCACCCCAAATGCATGCATTTGTGATCTAAGATGCGCACTCGTTGTTACTTCTGTGCAGCCGTGTCTCAGCGATGGGCCGGTGAACAGAGTCAACGACGAGTGCCGTTCCGCACAACCGCACAGCCGCACCTTCGACGTTGCGTGTGGCGCTGAGTGCGGTAGACGGCGGACCATGATGACGACAAGAACAGGAGCGTGGGCGCAGCGAGACCATCGACAAGGGCAGCGGCGACGGGCATCTGAGGATCAACACGTGCCGTGCTCGTGCCGCCCACAGTCGCTGTCTTAGTCGCCGTGAGGCATTGCTGGCACCGCACGCGGGACAATGCAGCTGGAGTCTCCGCAGCGGTACATGCTGGCGATCGGCGGCGGTGCGCTTGTGCGACGATGGCTGCCAAGTCGTGGATGGGGCTTGCAGAGAGCAGCAGGAGGGTGCCACTGGATGTTGCCCCAGGAGAATGCCACCCGCGGTCGCTGCCTTGGCCCCCTGTCCGCGAGAGGAGGCCTGCCCGCCGCAACTAACCAAGGCCAGCGAGCACGCTAAGGCGGGAAGGGCGGCGACGGCCCAGACCTCTCCGGTGCCTTACTGGACACGCCCGGCGCGGACGGCGGTGGGGACGGCGGCGGTACCTGCCCCGGCGACTCCCCTCCTGGAGTGGCCCCGGTGTCCGGACCCCCGACCTGGCTGGAGGGTGTCTATACGCCCACAGCCCACGAGGGCGCCCCAGGGCGAGGCGATGGCACTGGGTCCCCCCCGGGGGCGGGGGCCTGCCCGGGCAGTGGCACGGGGCCCCACGCTATCGTGGGGGGTTGGCGGTACAGCAGGGGGCGCAGCCGCCGCGGCACTGCGGCTCCTCCTGGCGCCGGGCGTGACCAGGACGGTGGCATCGCTGCAAGGCATTGCTGGCACCGCACGCAGAACAATGCAGCTTGGGTCTCTGCTGATGTACATGATGGAGGTCAGCTGCGGTGCGTTGGTGCGACGGTGGCTACCAAGTCGTTGAAGGAGCCTGAGGCGTGCGGCAGCGATGTGCCTCTGGATGTAGCCCCGAGGGGCTGCCGCCCACTGTCGCTGTCTTCGTTGATGCAGTGCATTGCTAGCGCCGCGCACAAGACAATGCAGCTTGGGTCTCTGCTGCTGTACATAATGGCGGCCAGCTGCGGTGCGTTAGTGCGACGGTGGCTGCCATGTCGTTGAAGGAGCCTGCGGCGTGCAGCAGCGATGTGCCTCTAGATGTGGCCCCAAGGAGCTGCCGCCCACTATTGCTGTCTTCGTCGCAGCGGAGCAATGCTGGCGCCGCACACAGGACAATACCGCTTGCGAATCTGCTCCTGTACAGGATGGCGGTCAGCGGTCAGCACTGTCGCTGCCTTCGTTGCCGTGGAGCACTGCGAGCACTGCACGCGAGACAGGGCGGCGTGTGTCTCAGCTGCTGTACATGAAGGCAGTCCGCGGCAAGGCGCTTGTGCGACGAGTGCTGCCATGTCGGTGACGGAGGGTGCAGAGTGCAGCGGCGATGTGCCTTGGGTTATAGCCCCTGGGTTGCTGCTGTCATCAGAGCTCCGCTCCGCTTACGAGGCAGGGCAGTCTCATGCCCTGCGGCTGGGGGTGCCCGGAATGCCATAGACAAGGAGCCCGGCTGAAGGCGCATGCAGGATGGTGTTGCGCCTGCCGCAGCTGTGGACTGCCGCTTACAAGGATGTGCGAGTGCGGTTGCGTGCACGGCTGGTGTGCAGCGGACGTCCCCGGCCGTGGCCGGGAGGGGCAACGCCCTGTGGTGATACACCACCATGAACAGCGGTATGCCCTGCGCCAGTGCAGGAGGGGGCAGAGCCTCTGAAGCTGGAGTTAAAAAGGCTGGGTGTGCTCAGGATGCCACGGACAGGAAGCCCGGCTCAGGGCGCAAGCAGGATGGCGCTGCACCAACCGCTACTGTGGACCGGCGTACGCGGATGTAAGCCAGATATGCTGTGAGCATCCCCGGCTTTAGCCGGGAGGGGCAAGGCCCTGTAGCGATATGCCCCCGCAGCTTGACGCATGCCCTGCACCGGTGCAGGAGGAGGCAGGGCCTCTGGAGCTGGGGTACAGTGCGGAGTGCGAACTGGCACGAACGCTGAGTCAAGTACAGCGTCAAGTTACGGGCCCTGCAGAGGTGCAGGAGGGGGCGGGGCCCCTGGTATCCGGGATACAGAGGATAGTATGGCCCTGCGCGAGGACAGGAGGGGTACCACAGTACCCTTAGTGATCTGTGCGTGGACACCCTGTTGGTTGAGGTGCTAGTGGCGAGTTCGCTGCGGCGCCTCCCACGGGGTCTGCGCATGGAAACAACCAAGAGTCCAGAAATCCCTGTCCAGGAACTAACTCGATTAACAGTGTTTACTCTCTCTCCCTGCATTGCGTGAAGTAACATCGACTAGATGAAGCGTGCAGCCAGCATACATAGGCACCGGTGCGGGAAGTGCAAAGGACCAAGTAGAGTCGTGATGCGGAAGAGTTAGCCTTGACTGCAGGAAAGCGTCGACGTGCTGCTGCATGTGCTGTTGTATGTTTGTACAGCAATGCCGCCGCTTCAAGGAGCCGTCCGCCCGGACACGCTGGGGTCCTGGGTGTCTGTGTCGCGCGGCAGTGATGGTACAAGTGCCCTGCTGAAGTGGAAGGACATTGACGGGGCGGTAAAGGATATCGAGTACCATGATATCGTGTCCAAAGCCGCTGATCACGCCTGGAGAGCACCGTCTCGACTGCTGGCTCTGCACCTGTTGACGGACACGCTGGTCCTAGAGCTGCTGCGTGCTAACCTGCAGGCGTCTGACGAGCTCTGCGCGGTGCGGTCGTACGGTGCAGCTCTTGCCATGTTGCCGGGCTCTGACCAGCGACGGATTCTGAGAGAGGCCGGCTGTGATGAGGACGCAGACCTGACCACGATGGAGGGCATTCCCTTGATCAAGAAGCTGGAGGTAGCGTTCAAGGTGGTGGCGGGTACGATGCGTCTGTCTGAAAAATATGCTGGGTACGATGTACACAAGCAGTTCCATGCATCGGAGTGGAACCAACCGTTGTGGCGCCCCCAGATTGTGCGCGCAATGACGAAATGTGGTTTTGAAGTAGCTGATCGCCCAGCAGCGGCGCAGCCGCCAAAGTCCAGACCGCTGACGGGGGATGAGAACATTGATGAGAAGAAGGCCCAGTCCCGCAAGGTCATGCTGAAGTTCGCCCCGCAGGACACATCCGAGATGGGTGTATGGTACAGGGTTGTGCTGGACCACTGGGACTACATCCGTGCCACCAGCACCACTGTCAAAGTCATGGACATCATGCAAGGAGAGTTGGACGATGTACCCAAAGCCATGCAGCAAGTGCTTGATGACCAGAACACCGCCGATGGGATGGGCATTGTTGATGATTGCGTCACAAATATCGTTCGGGAGATCATCCGGTTGCGCGACGAGAGGGAGCGCTTGGGCGTACAAGAGAGGGCGAAGGATGCAGAAGTGGATCGTGAGCGCAAGCGCGAGGATGACCGACAGCGCCGTGAGGATCAGCGCAGGCGAGACGAAGACCGGAAAGCCAAAGACCGGGCGGCGGCAATCAGGGTAGACGAGGACGGCGACGGCACGGCGGAGGCGGAACAGAAGGATGCCCAGCACCAGAGGGAGCTGCGCAGGCTCCATAAGCAGCTCAGAGCCCTGAAGCACGGTGACGATTGGTCTGGGTCGGAAGACGAAAAGAGAGGCCCAGACTACCAGGATGTCACGACGGCCTCGCAGAGCATTGATGTGATCACCTTGACATGCCTCAGAGGGGCAGATCCAGCCACAATCGCCAAGTTCATCAATGCTGAGTTCACCTTCAACAACCTCGCGAACATGTACTCCCTGCTAGCTGGGGCGTGCGATGGCAAGGCCCAAGACCGACTGAACCTCTGTGTGGATGCCGCCTCAGTGCAGCGCATGTTCCCGGACGGACAGGAGGAACGCCGTTTGAAGATCCGCGGAGCAGCAGTCTCTGTGGTCCTGTCGAGGTCCAGGCATATGCAGGCTCTGGCGCAGGCGATTCGCGGCCAGCCCGAGCACCCGACAGCCAAGGGCAAAGGCAAAGGAATGCGGGTCCACCTGGGGAATATGCCCCCTGCAGGTTTGTTTCATGACGTGTCGTTCTCAATTCTGCCGCCCAACTGTGTGCAGCAGCCGTATGTCTCGTTCTGGGGGGATGGTCAGGCAGATCATAAGGGGGCAAGGGTAGTGTACAACGCAACCAACGCGACAGACCCACAACAACGGATGGCCCAGATGCAAGCAGTCACATACCAAGGGCTGTGGGTAGCTGCAGGTACCACGGTGCTGAGCAGGGATGCAGAGAAGGCCCGAGTGGCCCCTGTGGATGTCCAAGCGTCTGTGAAGAGTATCCTGCACGCAGATGGACTGGAGGATGTGGAAGAGTTTGCCTATGCGGACGAAGCGATGGTGAAGGCACAACGAGCCAAGCCCAAGGGTGACAAGCTGGCGCATGGGCCGTGGCCGCTGCAAGTAGGGGTGCAGTGTGAACCTGGTGACGTGGCACAGTTCTTAGGTGGAGAAGCCCTGCGACGGGCAGTGAGAGATGCTGGCCTAGAGTGGCAGGTCAACCGGGAGCACACCCCATATGGGACCAAGGGCAGATCGATGACAGGATCAGTGCCCGTCTGGTGGGTGGCAACCAACGTAGACGTAGATGACAGCTGGTGTCCGGGGGTACACCAGTATGGGGACACATATGTGCGGATGGTGCTCGGTCCCCAATGGGTGCAGTCATACGGCCTGTGCAGCTATAGTCTGGGCAGGGTGCTCAGCCCGCCAGGAGTCCTGCACTCCGTGGAGGTTGAGTTTGGTGAGGTCTTCGTCTTGGCGTGCAGGGAGGGAGGGAGGGAGGGAGGGAGGGAGGAAAGGAGGGAGGGAGGGAGGGCGGGAGGGAGGGAGGGAGGGAGGGAGGGAGGGAGGGAGGGAGGGAGGGAGGGAGGGAGGGAGGGAGGGAGGGAGGGACGGAGGGACGGAGGAAAGGACACAGGGAGGGGCAGTGCGAAGAAGGGAGGGAGAAAGGGGCCACCTCCTCCAGCCACTCAGTGACTCGCCGGTGGTAATCGATCTGGGCCACCACCTCCGTTGCCTTTGCGTGGAATGACGTGACCTTCGCAATTTGAGAGCTGCGGTCGATCTGGTACAGGATGTCCGTCTTCAAGTCCTTCGTCAGGTACATGCACACGTTGGGGATGCGGAAATACACCTTCTCCAGATGGTCGCCGCGGGCGATTTCCATGGCGCCCAAATGAGAGCGAAGGTAGTCGTACCCCAAGCAGCCCTCCAGTGCGTTGGACAGCTTCTTGTTGTCCACGAAGGTCCTGATGGCGCGGCATTGGGGCGGATGGGGCGGACGCAGCAACAGGCACAGGCAGAAGCGGGGCACAGGCATAGGTTTGGATGGCAACCGACGGCAGTGGGGCGGCCTCAAGGCCGGCCGCCCAAAAAGTCAGGGGGGACTGATCTATGGATGTCGTTGGCCACTTTCAGCTGCCGCTGCCCACTGCAGAAGGCCACATGTTCATGAGGACAGGAGCACATGACGACCTGAGCTGAAACAGCAAAATAAATATGTTGAAGGCGAACTCCACCAGCGCCTCCTGATCGTCGGAGATGTTGACCCCCGAGCACACGTCGTCCTTGACCAACACCCACAGAGAGTCCAGGATCTGCTGCAATGAGGAGAAGGAGATGGCGCTGCAGATGAGCTTGGGCCGCGACGGGTCGTTGCAGCCTTCTAAGAGACTCAGCAGTGTGAGTGTGGCTGCGCACCGCAGCTCAAACACCAGCATCGGGTCCCGATCTTTGAAATCCAGCTTGAAGACCTCGTTGATGATGCAAGTCACATTGCAGGAGACCAATGCCGTCTGGTTGTCGGGGCATGGGCCCTGGCATAGCTGTAGGGCAAAGAGGAGAGAAGAGAGAGTGTGTGTGCGTGTTGTGCTCTGAACGAGGGAGCCCCATGTGCAGCACTGGGACAGAGACGCCATACTAGCCCAGCATTAGAGCGGGGCTTGTTTGATGCTTGTGCCGTGTCCCTTCTACGGAGTCAGAAGCGCATTAATTCGAATTGTGTGTGTGCGGGTGCGTGTGTGCGTGCGTGCGTGCTTCTGTGTGTTGGGGGGGGGGGCTGGGGGAAGCCGCACAGCCTGGGCCACCCAACATACCACCCACTCCACAGGCCAATAGGTCATGCCACCCAACACTGTATTGGGTGCCGATATACTGCCCCTTCCTCTGACTGATACCTTGTGGGGCTGTGATCAGGAGTGTTCAGTGGCCGCCTGTCCATGTTGTGTTGCCGCCAAGGGGAGGAGGAGCGAGGGCAGTGTCCGGGGGGGGGGGGGGGGCGAGTTGGCGGGCAGGTATGAGTAAAGAACAGGCAGTGACAAATCCCGGCAAACAACCTCTGTCAACGTGTGAAAGGTCTGTGTCGCGATTCCGAACACACTCGCGTCCATGTCCTCCGCAATGAGTTCGTTCAAGAACTGCATGATTTCAGTCGGGATGTTGACAGAGAGGCTGCTGTCAGATTGTTCACGGAGGTAGTCCTGCAACTGCAAATGATGCCCCTCACAGAGCAGCTGCAGGAACCTCAGCACTCCTGTGATCCCGGTGAGCCCTGTCTTCGCTTGCAAAATGTCCTGCTGCACCTGAACAGAGGGATAGAGAGACTTTGTATGAGTACGCGGGCTGTGCGGAGCTTCAGTGCAGTACTGATTTGTGCAGCAATGGTGCATCAGGTCTGTCAGCCAAATTTCCCTCCCTTGTGATGCCTCGTCTTCTTCCCTGTCTTTTTCCCGACTGACGACTCGCCCTACCAATTGAGCTACGTGGCCCAGCATTGGCCCGCCATGGAAAGCAAATAATGTATTGCGGGACATATCTGATCCTTCTTCGTCGATAAAGGGCGGTGGGCTTTATCACGGTGGCCGACTGGCCTTCATGGAACAACCCACTTCTGTGGGCTGAGCCTGCAGCCCAGCTGCTCTCTCCCTTTCGCCAACTGCCCTTCCTCCCCGGATGGTAATTGTTACCGACATTCACCGGCCTGGGCGGTTTCCCGTTCCAACCCACCTGAATCGCTCCTGACTCACCTCGCTCCATGTCCCCGCCGACTCGCTTCCAATGCAACCTGGGTGGAGGGAGGAAGGAACAGGCAGGCAGGCACACAGGCAGGCAGGGATGGCAGGCATAGAGGAGGGATACACCTTGCCACTCAGACTAAGGCTCGGGACGCAGGCCGTAACGAACGCCAACTCCGACTTCCAGTCCCGATAGCTTGCGAGGGATTGCCGCAGCTTTTTGGAAAACGTGCGAATGAAAGCCAGTTCGGTGTCAGTCTCGAGGCACCTCAGCAGCGAGTCCTGGACCACGGCGTTACCACCCCAGAACAGACTCGTGGCGAAAGTGACAGCTGCGGAGAAGACCTATGGACGAATGGTGCACATGCGAACGAAGCATGTGCGATTCAGCAGGAGCCTCGGGATTCCATCCAGCCCCCAATTTCCTCAATTTGCGGGACGTTAGAAGCAGAGACAACAGGAGTTGCCCTACACCGCCCGAACCGGGTTGGGAATGCATTTGGTACCTCCGATGCACGCCGTCCCCGGTTGCTGTCTCTGGATGTGACCAAATACCTCTAGCCTCCAGATTATTTTCTGTTCATATTTCATTTTTGTTCAGCTCCGATTCAGACGTTCAAATCGAGAATAGAGTGAGTAAATGCTTGACAAGTTGCAGAGTGTCAGAGCGCAGAGGCGCACCATGCCACACGATACGCATGACACGACATGACACAACACGACACGACACGACACGACACGAAACGACACGACACGACACGAGACACACTACACTACTCCGGGTGACAGCACATCTCATTCTGCACCCCCCCCCACCCCACCCCACTACCCCACATCCGACACCCCAGACAGCCAGAATGCTTTCTTTTTCTGCGTTCCAGGAACTGGTGCCATGTGGCGTGTGGCATGGTGTGGAGTGGAATGGAGAGGAGAGGAGTGGAGCGGAGTGGTGTGTGGTGTGTGGTGTGCAGTGTGCGGCATGCGGGGTATGATGTGTGGTGTGTGGTGTGTGGTGTGTAGTGTGTGTTGCGCGGTGTGTGTTGTGCAGTGTGCGGTGTGTGGTGTGTGGTGTGTGGTATGTGGTGTGTGGTATGTGGTGTGCAGAGAGGGATGCTGGCCATGTGCGGCTTCGGGAGCGAGGCAGCGACAAGGGAGGCCCCCTCCACAGTTTGGGGGGCTGGTGATGGAGTCATCGCTGCGGGCGGCCCCCAACCAAGACTGGGGGGCAGGTTGAAGGTATGGCGACAGGGGAGGCCCCCTCCCCTAACTATGGGGGCACCCCGATAGCCGCTTGTTGGGGCTGGTATGTGCCCCTTGCTGTGCGGAGGGCAGCAGGGGGATGCAGCTACTGCTGGTTCCACTGCCTGGGCACAGTATAATTCTGCCCTGGGCAGCACAGTGTGACCTGCCCCTTGGGGCACATCATATGTGGAGGGCTAATCGGGGGAGGGGACGCGCCATTGTTGTCCACTCCCTCTGGCCAATAACCTTCACCCTTGTGGGCTGCAGGATCCTAGAAGCCGAAACCATCCTGTCCACCCCTAGTGGAGCCCGTCCCACCCCATGGCGGCCGGGCACTGCCCGCCACAGGGGCCTGCAGGGGTGGGGAGCCCCCCCCCCCCCCCCAATTTACCCCTCACCGACTTTCACTGGCCCTCCTCCAAGCCCCCCACACAGGGCTCGGGTCGCTCTGGCATTGGGAAGGGCTGCTAAGTGGCCGTGAGGGGCTGGTTGTACTGTGCCCCCGGGCCTGGCACCGTATCGTGCCATGGGGCCGGAATCATGCTGTGCCCCCCATTTAGGGGAGAGGCAACCCCAACCACCATCAGTGACCTGAACCCGGCCGTTGGGTCAACAGGCGGCTATGCGGTTGCCCTCTAGTCTGGGGAGGGGGCTGCCCCTGTCACCTCACCCTCAATTGCCCCGGTCTCAGGGGCTGCCCCTGCCACTGCCCCGCCCCCTAAGCCATACATGGCCTAGGGGAGGAGCATACCTTCCTGCAGCACTTGCCGCGCCCCTCCTGCTGCCCTCCTTGCATGGTGGTAGGGGCAGCCCGCTTCCCTGACAGGAGGGGGAACAAATATGTGGTGAGCAGGGGCGGCCCTCCCCCAACTGGGGGGCAGGTTTGGTTTCGAGGCACGCCCCCTCCCCTTACTAGGGGCACAAATGGGTGAGCACACCCCACCCCACCAACCCTTTAGGGGGACCATAGGCGATGAACACAAGTCCTCGCCGTCAGGAGGATAGGGGAGGGCCTTAAGGCAGTAACCCTACCTTGCCCCTGCCAGGGGCAGCAGCCTATGGGGCTTGGTAATTGGGCAAGGATGCGTAAGGGACACAAACCGGAGGCGGCAAAGGCCATCGAGCACCGTGGACCGTACGCCCCTCCTTTGGGTAGTCCTGTGTGGACCCTAGGCTGGATTCTAGCCACACAGGCATCAAAAGCACCCCTGCAGGAGTACCACAGGTGCAGGAGGTGGAGCTGGGGCCCTCTCAAGGGTACCCAACACCAGCGCAACTAGTCTCGCTTCAAGTCCCCAAGCTAGCTACTACTTCTGCCATGGTTTGGCTGCCTTGCAAGTGTTACTGAACACTTTTGCTTGCCCTTCAACTCCTCAAACGGGGGGGGGGGTGAGGCCGGGGAGCAGTCCCGGCGGCACTTTTCCTACTATGGGGGTGGGTAGTGACTTCGGTTGCATACACACACCCCATGTGGGTGGGGGGGCTTTCTTCTTGCCAAGCCCACCCACCCACCCACCCCGGCACCATACACTAGACTCCATCATGGGGGATTGCAAATGGTGAACCCAAATAGCATGTGTTGTGCCGCACAACCAGTGTGCATTGCCATCCTAAAAGCTCCATGTTGCACATTGTCAAGCGATTTTGACTTTTGATGAGGTGCACCCCGGATTGCTTCACCATTGATGGCACAGACCCCAGTGGCCACACCCTTTTAAGAGAAGAAGAATACGGAGACAGGCCCTCACACAAGAAACATCAGATGTACAGAGTGAGAGGGTGTCCGTGCAGCTGTCGATAGACTGGACACTGCCTCAAGCCCCTCCCCCCCTGGACTGGGTTCGTGCAGAGGAGAAAATGCGGGAAGAGGCGCCGCCATGATGCTAAGATTGGGAAGGCCCTCAGAATCACCACACTAGCAGGTACTATTCCACTAGTGTGGGCAGTCGGCACCATGGGAATGTCGAGTGGTAGCGATGATCGGCCATGCTCCTCTTCCTGCTGTGTGGCGTGTGGTATGTGGTGTGTGGTGTGTGTGGTGTGTGGTGTCACAAAATCCTCCCACCAGTCATGCACCAACCTTTGAATGCTCGGAAACATGCCTCAGTGTAACAAAAAAAAAAAACAGTGGTTGGTGTCCGAAAGAATTTCTTTCCCTTCCCGCCATTGTTCGAGAGCACCCGCCTTGAATACCTGACTGTCTGCGTCTTGGACGATGGTTGCAACCATTTGGGTAGCGCCCGCTGAGGCCAGCTGAATCTGAGCATCCTTCAAGACCGCCTCAAGGTCCACTCCCACGCGTTCTTTGGCGGTTCGATGGCGGTCGATGAGCAGAGTGAAGCACTGCAGCAATGCGACCTTGACCCTTGGAGGCAGACCCTCATTTGTCAGATGTTCCATCACCTTCTCCAAGAGGCAGTTGTCGAGGCCAGCGTCATCCCCGGTGCCAAACAGCTTTAGCTCTAGGTTGCTGAGGTCGTCCATAGCTCCCGGCGGGTACAGCTGCCGGCTAGCAGACTGCACTTCACGGAGCACCTGAAGGCAAACGTTTATTTGGGTTGTCCTGAGCTGTAGAGGGCTGTAGAGCAACACTCTACGGCCCGCCACAATCCTCTACCTCCTTTATCAGCCCTCTGCCTCCTTCTGAAGCCCTCTCCAGACCTCTGCAGCCCTCGACAGCCTATCAGTCCTGCACAGAAAGCTTGCCAAAGCCCTCTGCAGCCCCCCAATCCTAATAGCCCTCTACAGCCCTCTACAGCATTCTAATATTCGCCACTATGCTCTGCAGCCCTCTAAGGTCGTCTTCGGCACTTTGCAGCCTTCCAATCCTGTTCCGCCTGCTTCTGCTTCTGCGCTCAAATCCTCACATCCCTTGCCAGTCCTTCACAGCCCGCTACAGCTCTACAATACATGACGACCTTGTGCAGACAGCCCATTCAGAGCCCTCCGAACCTTTGCCCGACCACGACCTTCCACAGCCCTCTATCGCAGAGGCGACTAGAGGAGAGGGTTGTAGAGGATTGGAGAGATGTGGAGGGCTGTCAAGAGTTGCTGATTCCAAAAATACCATTTTCAGTTTTTCTGAAATTTGGGTCCGGGTCACCTCTGGGCCATCCTGGACCACCCCCACCCGCCCCTGGCAATTGAAAGCTCAGGATGCCCAGTGTCCCTGTCAAGGGCTGCGGAGGATTGATGTGATGCAGAAGGCTGCAGAGGGCTGATGTGAGGATGGGAGTGCTGTACAGGGCTTAGGGGGCTGTAGGGGGCTGCGGAGGGCGATGGAGAGAGGGGTTACAGAGCGTTGCAGAGGTCTGTAGAAGTGCAGTGGGCTATAGAAATAGGGGTGTTTGTTAAGGGCTCGGACTCGTGAGGGCCGTCGAGGGCTAAGGAGGGCTGAACAGCAGCGCTCAAGAATCGTTGGGCCTTAGTGAGGGCTGTTGAGGGTTACCTTGTTCACAGGGCCCTGCCCCACCGTCTTCTCAGGCTCAGGCTCGGGGGCGGGTTCAGGGTTTTTCATCGATTCATTCGCCCACATCACCAGCTCCTCTAGCTCCGACTCAACGTCCGTGAGCAGCCGGGCCATCGTCCTCCAGAACTCATCCATGCGCTGGGCCTGCTCCTTGCTGGGCCCGTGCCACTGGTTTGCTATACGAACCACCCCTTCGGCGATGGCCTTTGCAGTAGCCAAGCACCCATCATCCAAAAAATCGTTCAGCCGCTTCTCACAGCACAGCGCAAAAAAGGCATTCAGACACGGGGCGACAGCCTCCATAAAGTGCAGGAAATGCTCTGGGCCCTTATCGTCGGGATCCATGGCCATGAACAGGGTGGTCTGCCTCTCGATTTTCCGAAGCACATCCCACCACTGCATCCACCACGATTCTGTGAGGCTGTGGCAGAGGGACAGGGCGTCTTGACGATATCCAGCACATGGAACAAATTAGACAATCAGAACAGGGGACAGGGGCAGGGTGGCGATGGATGAGAAATGCAGAGTGAAGGCAACATGGATGCAAACTGAAGCACATTAAAGGGCCAACTCCAGCTTTGCAGCGGGTGTTCCATGAAGGCTGGTTGGTCACCGTGCCGTGTAGTACAACCGCTGTCCAGTGTCTCTTGTGTGCCCTCCTTCTAGATCGAGGTCGTTCTTTTCTCTGGACAGCGGAGGAGTTCTGGGTCAGAGCGGTATGTTAGGGCCACTGCTCAACGTGGCTGCATACTGCCCTCGTGGCGTCCGATCCCCTGCAGGCGCCGCCAGCAGAGGCTCCACTTGCAGTCATTGCCAAGACCGTGAAGTTTGAAGGCGGGGCGGGGCGGGCGGGCGGGGCGGGCGGCGGGGCGGGCAGGGTGGGGCGTGCGGCCGGGGCGGAAGGGCGGGGCGGGCGGGCTGGGGCGGGCGGGGCGGGCAGCCGGGGCGGGCGTGCGGGCGGGGCGGGGTGCTGTCCACCACATCTGATGTGGGACATTTAGGGCTCTCCGCATGCCATGGCAACCAGCCTTCAGGGGCATGGAATGCGAGAAGATTCCATGGGAATACCGACAAATGACACCAGAAGTGATTTTGCGCATGTGCAAATACACATACCCTCATCCACACCTCTATTCAGCCGCAAATTTGTGATACACAAAAGGAAAGGGATGGAAATTCGGAGGAATGAAGAGAAAAATGCATGGACACTGGGGCAAAATGACAGAGACGGGATGGATCATGGGTAGCAGGAAGGAGTGGAACCCAGTACAGTACCGGAAGCCTCCGTTGACAATGTGCAAAGTGAAGGGGACTTGATGGAGATTGGGCAGACTGAGCACGGAATGCCACCTGTGGAAATTGGCCTCCAGGTCCCCATCGGTGTGGGTCGTCAGCCACTGACCTGACCACCAGATCTCTTGCAGGCAACGCAGCATTGAGGCCTGCACTCTCAATTGCTCGAAGCCTTCATGATCCATCAGGATCTTCAGCAGGATCGGGAGTGGCACCATCCCTTGCGCCACCACCATCGCAGCATTGTACTGCCCAACACAGCACGTGCACACGAGATCCAGAATCGACAGCATCCGGTCCCGTGCGGCCCCCGGGACGAGGTACAACTGCTGCAACTCATACAGATAGCCTTTGGCCCCGATGCCCTGGAGGATCTGCTGCTGGTTGCGATGGACGGGGATTTGGTTGGCGACCGCAAGGCACTTGAGGCAGTCAACGCAGGGCTGGATGGGCACGGGGGTGCCGACGAGCTCCGCAATGAGGGCGTCGATGACGTGCGACGTCGCCGCGTTGCTGGCGCTCAGGTCGTAGTTCCCTTCGAAGATCGCCAGAAGCAGCCGCTCGACGCCATGATTTTCGTGCAGCTGGCCCAGAAACAGTTGCAGACCCTCCGCGGATGCGAGGGCGGCCTGGTTCTTGGGGTTCTTCTCGCAGAAAGCGATCAGGAAGCTGTACAGAGGACCGCTCATCTGTGCAGATGCCTCCGCATACGCAGATGTGGCGGCCAGAATGTTGATGGCCGTCTTGTGCAGCGTCAGGATCCGCAGCAAATCCTGAAACGCAGACGGGTACTCTAGGCGTGGCTGACCCTTGTGTCTGGCAAGGGTAATGTGTCTGTTAAAAATCAGCCCCGTACCATGTGCCACTCAGTAATATCTGTGTCGCACCCAAAGCTCATTAGGAAGCAGCTGCGTCCCGTGTCGGACTCTGTAGGTCGCAACTCTTATCTGGAGGACGCTAGTGGTAGGCCTGGTGGCTGAAGAGGCTGCATGCTACATCTTCAGTGAGCCTGTGCGGCTTTCTGCACACCCCTGGCCAATTCAGCCGTCAATGCGCCAGCAAGAGGGAACCTATGGTTGCGAAATGCCCAAGCATGGCAAACCGCGAGAGGCGTAACACATAACGCACAGCACATGTGGAACCAGCAAAAGGGAATATGAGGGGGAGCGGATCCTGACCCTCGCCCGATGAAAATCGCGACAACAAATGTATCAGTGGAAAATTGAAATTGTTGACCGATATCAAGGGTTGGGAAAACCGGTGCTGTTTGGAACCCAACCAGAAAACTGTTCTTCCAAAGCGCATTCCCCTTATCCCTCCAAACGATCGGCCCCGGGGTACAAAATTGGGAAAACCCCTCAACACAGTGAGTCTCGAATTAGCAAGCTGCTCAGGGTGTCGTGACTGGCGAAGCTTCTTCAGGAGATAACGCAATAGCCAGCGAGGCGCAGGTTCGCAAGGAGGCGGTGGAAGATGTCGAGCAAACGGTCAAACAACAAGCGAACACTATCGAGCAACTGAAATGCGCAGAGATATATGTAAGTAATGGAATACAAGAGGAACCCAAAAGGACAATGGGTGGCTTTACATGAGGGATATGAGAAGAGTTCCAAAATGCAAAGGACATTCATTGAGTCGACGGCAAAAGAGAACTTTGAGATGAACATAGTTGCCCATGTTAGGCCTGACAAAAAACCGGAGCCAGCGCAGAGTCAGTGAGTGCCTAAGCGAATGAGTAAGTGAGTGAGCGTGCGAGTCCCGCCCACTGCACTTCTCACGGGGCCTTGCAACAGCAGAAATTCTTGTGTCAACATAATACGACGAAACAGCAGAGCAGTAGCGCAACGGGGAAACAGCGGTGTACCTGTATCTCTGCAACGTTCTCTTCCAACGTAATTGAGGTGTCTAACTGCTCCGGCGGGTCGCTGGGAATCCGAGCCATGTAGCCGAGGCTCAGTTTTGCGCTTAAGGGGGTGGACATAGGACTATCAGGGGCTTGGCCACCAGGAGTAAGCCTCACTGTGAACCAATGTAGCTCCTGAAGCATGGCCTCGCACCACTGGCCACGCAAATTGCTGTTGTTGTTGAAAAAGCTCTGGAGCCGCACGGCATGTGAGCAGGCCTTTTGGTAGAAATCGGCCATCTCCGTGGACTGCAGCAGTTGTGCCTCCTGCAGGAGGCTGGTAACCTCGGATCGCATCATGTTAAGCCGAAGAATCAAAGACAACGCAGTGGACACCAGCCCGTTGTGCTGGTACATCAGCACGTCACGCAATATGGGCAGCAGCTTCTCTTTCAGGATTAGGAACGTCCGATTTCTGGCGGAGTCCTTGACCGACAGCATCATTTTCTCCTCCAGCCCAGAGGGGTTGGCCAGATCACCGCCATAGAAGTTGTCAACCTGCCGGGTGGGAAGGGTTGAAGGGGAGGGGGTCGACCCTCCTTCATTGCAAGGCCAATACAAGAAGACGTGCATCATAGCCTTTCCGGTTTATTGGTGTTCGCGCCAGTCGAAAATGGTATTCAAAAAAAGTGCTCACACCAGCCAAAAACGGACCCTAAACAAGATTCTGATGAGGATGATGATGAGCACGAAATGATGCTGGTTTAAGCCCAGGAAATGCACCACTTGGGCCCACATGAAGCTCGGCGAAACCCCACCGCGGTGGTCGGGGTCGGCACCAAGATTGCGGGATGCGTTCCCCCACAACGAAGCCGGTTTTTCTGGGCTGTGTTGAGACCAACGCTCAGAGGGCTCTCCGATCGGCGGGAAAGGGCGATACGTGACCCTACGTGGGCGTGCTTTGCAGGGCTGTGTGTTGAACACCAGTGCTGGCCCAGTCGGATCAGCGGTGAGGACAACGTTACACATGGTTGTGGCTTGGAATAGACTGGGGGCCTTTTTCTGTCGTGCGCCCAAATATCTCCCACAGTGTTCGTAAACAGGCAACGAACATGCCGCATTGGTTTCTTTGATTTTAGCCGGACCACGCCCTCATCCCCACCTTCAGCCACTGTTGTTTGCCTCCAGTCGAGGCTCATTAGGTTCCACCTGCCCCTGCTCACCAAAAGCTCACTAAAAATGGCCCAACAGAATGAGTACCGGCACAGTAAAGCGGGCCCCGTAATACAACCTCCGGGCAACTACCAAGAGGCGACCAGCAGAACTATTATGCACGGTGGCATGAGTACTGGTCCGGGGCTCCGCAGGACGACTGCTGGGCACCTTGGTGCGAAAAATTAAAAAAAACTCATCTCATTCCCGCTGTCCCCCGAGGTGATTTGGGCCGCCCAAGAACCCCATAAATCTGCACAGCAACAAGGGACTCACCACTTTGTCCAGCTCCTCAGCCGCCAGCAAATCCAGCACCAGCACCAGCAGATTGCACACTCCCAACTTGCACTCCATTATGTGCAGGTTCAGTTCGGAGGATTCGAACCGGTTGACCCGGGGTGCCTTGCGCTTGAACGGGCTCAGCCGCCCGAGGGAACCGCTGAACAGCATCGTCGACTTCGCTACGAGAGGGTTGTGGTGCATGCCATCCGACCTGCCGTCCAGGAGCTCCAGCAGGACGTGCACGACGTCCAACAGTTCCGCATCGCTGCACTCCGAAAACCGGATGATCCGGTCCCAGACTTGGATGACCTGTCGGGACGTGACGCAACAACCGATGCAAAACAATGCGGTCGCCTCGACTGCGGCAGACGGGATAGGCGGTGCTCTATCCCGAAGTCAGCGCCCTACGGAGTGCACTGTATACAGAGACTCCGTTTTCCCAGTCCACCATCGATAGACAAATCAATCCCTAATATGACCTGCTTGAGTCGGCCAGTGGCACGTTGGTCACAACACCATAAGTGTCATAAGACGCAGCATCTTCCAATCTTCTGAGAGGCATACGAAAACAACTGATACCCATCACAAAAGGAATAGCGTTCGCTTGGGGAAGGGGACCATGCTCCAATACCGCTGCCAGGGTGAGGGCCGAGCCCAAAAAGGAAGGATGGTCCACGTGGTAAGGGTGGCAAATCTAATGGTCAATGGGAGGGGGTTCTGGGGTGGGAGGGGTGCTGTCCGACGAGCGAGAGAGCAAGGCTCTAAGCAGGGCCGTCCTGAACACAAGAACAAACAAAGGTACCCTTGAACCTCCGCAGAGCGCCAGCCGACAAATATCTGCAATCGGTCATCGGCCAACCGGCGTTGGCTGGCCATCAACTGCCGTCAGTTGAGCGCCGACCTCCGTCGACGGAATGCCAACCACCGTTGGTCAACCGACAGCCTTCGGCCGTCCGTATTTGACAGAAAAAAAAAGAGATGTGTCTTTCCGAAAGGACAGCCCTGGCAAATGAGATGACACAAAGGGCGCAGCCCGGCCTGGACCTGTTTAGTGAGGCAGTTGCGGTCCGGCTGCAAAAGGAACTGCTTCGTGTTGCGGCGGAGGTAGTCCATCGCCGCGGCCTTCATCGCGGACAGGAAGGAGTTGACCTCGGCAGTGACGGGCTCGTCGTTCACGAGGCGGCGGGTGCGGACGTACCCGTCCTTGTCGTCCAGCCGGGAGCAGTCGCGCACCGCCGTGTGCACCCCCAAGACCGCGGACGTGTGCAGCGGCTGGTACAGGTACACGTAGGAGGCGATGGACCAGAAGAGAGACTTGACGCGGTCCGGGAGGTCCTCATGCACCGTGTTGAGCCCCAGGATGGCCACCAGCACGTCTCTGCACGCGGGGCCCAGGGCATAGCAGGGACGGGCTGGGGTGCCTGGGCGCTCTACGGGGCTCAGGCGTAACGTCACCCTTTGGGAACGCTGTTGACGCAGTGCAAAGCTTTGCACGTCGGCAACTTCCCTTTGTTTTGGGCCCTTTCCACAATGCCCCAGACATAGTGATACCCGGTCCACAGGCCCGTGTGGGCGGAAGTGCAACGTCGTACGTCTGTTGCGGATGGGGACGGGGCATATCTGGTGGGTTCGACCAACTCAACACGCACTGCGAGTGCACGCGGTGCAGCGACACTTCCCTTCATCCATCGCGGTGCTCCTGTCGGCCGGTGGGGTCACCGACACCCTGGCGCCAAGGACAGCCGCACGTTCCGGCTCATGCCCCACCCGGGGCTCGGTCCTGGGTCCTCTTGCCCCGATGACAACGGCGCCCTGCGACCTCGTTCTCAGAAGGGCCGAGAGGAGGGATCGGAGGGGCGGGAGGAGGAACCGGGGGAGACATTGGGGGACGGGAGGAGCCACAGGGAAGTGTTGAGTTGAAGACGTGTTTCTGTGACGAGGCTCAGGCACGACCATCCCCCATTCACCGCCCCCGCCCCCCCCCCCCAGCACTGCCACGGGCTGGCGGGCAGTCGGCGGGCAGTCCCACAAGCACCCGGCCCTGCCAGCCGCTCAGCGGTACGCTCCTGCAGAGACAGACCTGGAGACGAACTCGGACACCACATTGAACGTCCGCATGTTGCCTCCCACGCACAGCTTCGCGAACAGGTCCAGACTCTGCTCAAAATAGCTGGTGATGCGGGAGCTCGCGGTCTCATAGAAGCGCGAAATGCTCATCCAGTTCTCCGGCGCCGCGGGCGTGTACGAGAACTTGCGGCCGCGGGTCGCTTTGTGGACCGGGGTGGGCATGCAGTGCGCGCGCTGCTGCATCGGCACCATGAGCGAGCCCTCGTCCGCGGGCACGTTCACGACGACCACGTTGTCACGCACGTCGAGTGACAGCAGCAGTGACTTGTGTTCCTCCAGCAACAGCTTGCAGATCACCGTCTGACGCGAAGGAGGGTCGCTCGACGCGAGACACACTCCACCACTGCCGGTGCCCAGGCCCCCCTGGCACACCCCTGACGCGGGGGATGGGGCCGGTGCCGGCTCGAATGCCATCATCCTGAGCATACTCTATTGGTCAGTGCACGCCTACGAGGCCTTGTATGTGGCCTCCCACGGGACCTCCTACTTCCATCCACTACTGAGGATATGCACACTGAGTCGAAGTGGACGATCCCACATCTTGCAACACATGGATACCACAGTGCTGGAATGGATACCATAGCGAGTGTGTGTGTGCGCGTGTGTGTGTGTGTGTGTGTGTGTGTGCGGTGTAGAACAATATTAAAGAGGGAGGCCCGCATGGGTCCAGGGCCCCCAGCGGTCGCCTGAGGCGCCAGCTTGAAAAAGACAAAAACTACAGCCCTGACGGGCTGTGGAGCTGCCTCTGGTGCCTGCTCGGGTCGCGGTAGGGGGCCTCACCTGAGCCAGAACCTCTGGGGCGTGGGGGTTATGTCACCTCGGTCCCTGCTCTCCCGTGCTTGGCAGCGCCCGGCGGCGTGTGTGTGTGTGTGTTTGCGCGCGCGCACGCAGAAAAATCGATTCAGCAAAATATACGGCGATCAAATCCGTGCCAATGCTCAAAAAAGGCTGTGAATTACGTCCTATTTCTGAAATTCCTTTTCCCTCATGCAATGAACAGTTGCAGGTGCTGGACAGTTGTTGTTGATTCCTGAGGCTGCTGGATGGCTAGTGTTATTCTGGATGTTTGCACTTGAACAGATGGAGGAAGCAGATGCATGAGTCAGGTTGCGATACGCATTGCAAGTGGAGGGGGCAATGGGGAAGCTGCGAACAAATCTGTCCAATTGATGCGATCAAATATGTACCCATTCTGAAAAATTGGCTGTTTATTGCGTACGGACCTCTGCGCAAAATTAATGTTTGCAGGTTTTTTAGGACCTTCTTGCAAGCCTTCACTGAGGTTGTTGTTCCTTTTGGGGGGGTGGGGGGGCAGAGGGTGAAGGAGAGGACTTGAGAGGCTTGCAAGGCGGTGGGGTGGATGAAGGTCAGTGGTCTGAGGTTTGCGTGGAGAAGATGCGGTGCACCTGGTTCTTAAGGATGGCGTGGCTATCGCACACGCACAGCTCGCACAGGAACCGGATGTATCCCGCCTGCCGGACGCGCTCCGTGCACAACCGCACGAAGCAGCTGACCAGGCGCTCCGGCATCTCGTCCAACAGCTTGCGGTTGTTGTGGAACATTTCGGAGAGGGTGTCAGCAGCAAGGCGGCAGTACCCGAGCTGCGACTGCATGAACGGGATGTATTCTGCGAGCCGCGCCGCGAAGGCAGGGCTGCCGTACACCATCTGCTTCAGCAGACGGTAGCACAGTGCGCACACCCTCGAGAGCTCGGCGTTGTGGGCGCTCTCAAGATCGCGCAGCGAGTACGAGGCCTTCGAGCCGTTGCACTCCGCAAAAGGGGCCGACAACATTTGGATCACAAGCACGTGCACGTTTGTCTCCAGGAGCAGCAGCTGCAGAGTGGCAGGCGTAAGAGCAGTGTTGGGCGTATGGCCAATTCGGCTCTCAGGCTACTGATGGAGTAAGTCATAATGGCAAATCAACCAAAGCCGTAAACACCGTCAAGCAATTCTGTATTCACAGAATGTTCTCATGGCTGAAAGACATTTCGTCAGTGTGACAGAGCCTCCGGAACGCTGGACCTGTTAACCTGCTGGGACCAGTTCACTCAGAGGCATATGGCTGACATCAGCGACATTTGTCCTGATTGGGGGGGGGGGGGTGAAACAACGTTGTTTTAACACCGTCTCCAAATGGTAAGCAAGCACCGAACTACGTAGGTCCACTTGAGGAAACGAGAAGAAGTAAAAGGAAGGAATATGAAATCCTGAAAACCCCATAGAACTCCTTGACAATGCTGGAATAGTGGTGACCAAAACCTTTGCACAGATCATATTCGATGGAATCTTTGGCACACATGTTGTATTCCCTCGGGTACGCTGCCATTCAAGAGTGACAGTGTGGTACAACATGTGTTGTGCGGGTTGTGGGAGGGTATAAGGGGTCGTGGGGGGCTGCGGGATGTGTTGGAGGGTCGGCGCTGTGCGATTTCCAATCAATCCGAGGAATAGTGCGAAAACAGACTGCAGGCCACTGCTGTAGGCTGCTGCGATTGCGTTTGTGTCGTGCCGTGATTTTTTTTATGGCTGGGCTTTGCGAAAATTGTGTGGCGAGGGCAGCCTTGGAGCCCGTTTCCCCAACGCTCTCCCCTCTTTTTCGGGGAGCCCCCCCCCCCCCCCCAAATGTGTGACATTCCGTTTGGTTGTTGTTTCTTTACGGGGCCCTGGACAGTCACCCGTTCTTCCCTTCGCATGTTGCGTCGGGTTGCTGCTCTGTCGGCCGCTGCGGCCGGTGCTCTTGCTGGTGTCGTTTCCGTGTTCGCGGAGCCCAGTGGTTGGTCTGCCGGGGCTGTGCTGGATGTGGCATGGTGTGCCGTTTGCGCGTCAGTGGCGCCCAGTAGTTGTGCTGGTTGTTGCCGAGATTTTTTGACTGTTTTTGCTGTTCACGTGCCTCTGTCCACAGGCCGTCCATAACCTGCCTCTCTGTGTTTCCGTGTGCGTAAGGCCCAAATGCCCTGTTCCTCCACGCGTTGCCCCGATCGTCCACCATATGTCCCTTTCCCCCTCACAGCTGGTCTGCCCCTGGTGGGCTCCCGCTCCTGTTGCGCAAACAGCCCATCTGGGCTGCGGGAGACACCACCCACCTGATGCCGGTTGAGCAGGGGTTGCCCTGGCACCCGGTAGCGACGGGGCTGGCTGGCCAGGCCATCCCCTTTGTTGTCGCTGCCTCCCATGTGCACGCTCTCCCATCCCCTCAATTCTGGTTCCCTGTCCTGGTTGCCTCTCCTGCCTTGCTGCGCCCCTCCTCCTTGCCTGCTGTGCTCGCCCTCGTCCCTCTTGGTGTGGCTCCCCCCCCGCCCCTCCCCTGCACACTTTCAGTCGTCGAACGGCCCTGCAACGTCAAACCATGGGCCTGTGTATGCTCATGCCGGGGCAGACACAACCTGGTGGTTTGTAATGGGGGTGCCCAGGCGCGTCAGAGGGTCCGTATCGTCGCTTTTCGTGCAGAACAGGATCAGCTGCTTCAGGGCCGCCTGTGCGCTCACCATGTGGCTCTGCGTCCCATTGCCCTCTTCGAACACATCGACGAACGTGGTCAGCGCTTCGATATTGTCCAATACGAAATTGATGTCCTCCAGATCGCGGGACTTTGGGATGTGGATCGTGAAAACGTCATCGTCATCAGGGGTTTTTACAAGTTCCAACGGCATTGCCGCATGCCCTGAGGTTGGCAGATGGGCTTGGTGGGAATGTGATTAGGGTGAAGCCTGGGCTTCGAAAGGCGGTGGCGGTAGCAATGGAATTGACACACATGCGCATGCGGCAGACACACACACACACACACACACACAGAGAGAGAGAGAGAGAGAGGCAGGCAAGCAGGCAGGCAGATATGCACGCACAACGGCACAACGAAAGCAAGAGAGTGCAAAACAACAACCAAGAGTGTGTGCTTCTGAGAGGCATCATTTAAAAAGAAATGATGGACAATTTTACGGGATTTGTCTTTAGGCCTTGGGCTAGTAAGTGTGCACATAGAAGGAGGAGGAGGAGATGCGGTCCCCCGGTAGGGCGCACCCGATCGCCATCCCCATCGTGCCTGCTGGCCCTCACCGATCTGGACCGGCGATCAATGAGGGGGACCCTGACCGCAGGCCCAGTCTGGTGCAGCATCATGGTGGAGGCTCTCCTCTTCGTCTGCTCCCCATGGGCTCCTGACCCACGCAACACCCCGGCTGTGTGTTGGGGGTACCACTCAGGTTCCCCTGGAGGGGGGCTTGGCTGGAGCCGGTTCCACACCTGGCTGGCTGCCGACCCCCCAAGGCGTGTGGACACGCGCGCCGGGTGTGAGCCCTTAGCCCACCACCAGGTACTACGGAAGGGTGGCGTTTGGCCGGCGGGTCAAGGGGGCCTAGTCCGACACTCAGTCGCACCGCCTCCCACACATAGACCCCGGGCCTGTGGCCTCAGCGCCCCCATGCAGCCTTGGTATGTCGGTCGCTTCGCCCACCAAACGCCGGCGCCCCCACACTCGGCGGTACCTACACGTGGTTCCACCCACCGGGGGCTGACCCCTTCCACTCCGGCAGGGGGGGCCCGGTCTCCTGTCCTCGCCACCCCCGGTGGAGTCCAACCTGCCCCGTCACAGTCAGCCCCACCCTGTGGCAGCCGGCAGGGGTGAGATGGTCGCCTCTGGCTCCTTTGCGCCCACGCGGAGACCCCCGCTGGCCACACCTATCCCCACCTGTTGGGTGACTGGGGGACTCGGGCCGCCTTGGCGGGCGGAAGGGGCCGGCCGCTGCGGGCCGGTCGTCGTGCCCCAGCCACCATACCGATAAGCGGCTATCAGGGCGCAGACCATACCCATTGCATCGGGCAGCACCTGGGGCAACCTTCCCCCACCACCCGTTTGAGGAGCCCCCCCCCCCCCCCCATGCACCCTCTCCAGCCACCATACCATACCATAAGATACAAATACTGTTGGGCACAGAACCAAGATGCTGGCACTTGGCACATGGCCACTGTTGCAACACTGCACACATCCTTTAGTGTAGAAATGCATAAGATTGTTGCTTTACCATGGTTTACCATGATTAGAAGCTTGAACCACTCTGAATCAGAAGTGTTGCATTGGGGCTTGAATCTTTAGGACCACTGGACAAGCTTTCACTGCATTTTACTGTGTGTGGGCGCAGGAATGTTTTTTGCCATGGGCTTAACACTAAGCCGTGTGCTCCATAGGGTGGCCATTTGTGGTCCCGCACCCAACGCATTTTCATGAGGGCAATATTTGGATGCATGAGTCCCCAAGCTACTGATGTTGTTGCTGGAGTTACTATGACTACTACCATTTTTTGATGCTCTCACGGTACCAGTAGAATGAGAGCCATAGAAAGAACCGTAGAAAGAACAGATTGTGGCGGCCAGAATTGGCCAATGGCAACGACCACCGCTTTTTTTTTTGGGGGGGGGGCTAGCTGCCAATCACTACCACCCAACATCTACACTGCCATGGTGGTTGTGATGTGCAGTGCTGTGGTGCAAACATCACTGCTGGTTGCATTGGTCAAGTGCGTCATTAACTGCACATATGAGCATGTAGCCACCACCACAACGAATACCAGTATTGCGAAAAAGGCAGAACCTTCCGTTTGTTTCAGAAATTCTGCGGACGTTGGTTGCTACGCTGGTTGCCACAATGAACAACCACTTCCTGCTTCTAGGGTGGGCACTGCACATGTGACCTTCAATCACATACATGCACCGCCACATGCAGCATATTTGAAGAGGCACTACATACGGACAAGGGTTGGACCTGAGCAGCAAGTCTGTTGCAGTTTGTGGTGAGTGTCCTGCCCAATGCAAAACCAACCAGGTTCATCAGAAATTTGGATCATGTGCAAAGCGGTCCTCCCTGAAACCGGAGTGTCCTTAAACAGGGTTGGGGGGGGGGGGGCTCCATATACATCCTCCCCGTTTGAGTGCAGCCCCGGGCCGAGGGGGTGGGCTTTGGCATTGGACTGACACATGGATATGCCGACCCCCAGAACCTGCATTTGTATGAGGGCCGTCCGCAAAAAGGAAAAGAGAAAACACCCCTCGATCACACTGACAAAATCGAATGCTCACGTTACCAACCAACCACCATCAGTTACGCACCAACCGCCATCGGTCACCCCCCACCGCCGTCGTTTGCCCCTTTAGAGAAAAAATGAGAACAAAAATTCGATCCTTGTGGGGAGGGTGCTGGTTGAATCATTCCGTGTGCAGGGGCCTTGGGCTTCTGGACCCCTCAGCCTGGGCGATAGCCCTTGGGGACTCTGGCAGGTCGCCCTTGCACGACCACCAGTAATGTTTCACCGTTTGACGACAGGGAGGTCATTAGCCAGACTTCAAAGGTAAACAGGCGCCGTTCCACAAGGGGTAGTGGTTGGACAAGACCGGGGCTCGACAAGCAGCGTCAGAAGAAGTGCCGTTTGACCGCAGGGTGGTCGTTGCGCAAAGCGGTCATTGCACAAAAAAAGGGGGGGGGGGGGGGGCTGGTGGCGGCTCGACATGATAAGGTCGGGTGCTACCCCCTTCACCTGGACCTGCGTCAGGTTGTGACGCTTGGCGTACAGTTGCGTCACGGGAATCTCAAACAGAGGCCACACAACAGACGACCCTCCGTCAAGCTAGCGTGCAGGCCCCAGGGTATATCCCGAGGCTAGGGAGGGCAACGCGGCAGCGGGTGCTGCGGTTCCACTCTGTGACCTTCCGATCGTGCATCGTGCATCGTGCCACTGACACGGCGGCGCTACCACGCAGGGGCAGTGGGGCAGAGGATAGGGCTTCAAAGGATGCTCTGGAGCGGCGTGAGGAGGGGGAGGAGGGGCAGGAGGGGGGCAGGGGATGGGGGGGGGGGGGGCTGGGCTTTGGGCACCTTGGTCCGTCTTCAGAGGATGCCGAGCGGTCTGGGGCCGTTTGACATACATGCCACTGGGCTCGTGCACCAGCTGCACAGGGGTCGTGGAATCCAGTGTCACGGTGTCGGCATCCAGCGGCAAAAGCACGAAGAGCGAGTCCGCGCTGGTGCTGCTGGACGGATGCGCCGATAACCCAAGCTGCAGCTTGCGTTTGGAGTTGGCCTTGCCCTGAGCGGTCAGGTACGAGCTGCTGGGCAAATGCCGCAGGCGGTACGCCTTGCCGAACTCCACACTGCCGCCGTAATTGGGCGTGGCGTTCTCCAGGACCCACGTGGCGTTGGCGCTGAGGCTGTCCGCCTCCTTGTGGAGCATGAAAACCTGCGGGGCCATTGTGCGTGGTCTCAAAGAGGTGTGCCAGACAAATCCCTCCAAAAATCTTGTCAATGGGGCCCATGGTCCCATGGACACCCTTCAAGTCTGATTGTTCTCGGATGTTGGGATTCACTTGGCTGGGGGGCAGCCAATAACTCGGATGTGCTCTGTTTGACTCAGAAAAGGGGCTCGATTGACTCACCCGTGCCTCTCAGGGCAATTGCGTCAAGGACAATTGGACCTGCAATTTTGTGGTCTGTGATCACCAGCCCTGTGGAAGATTCCTCACAGATCTGGATTGCACACAGTGCACCTTTCCGAAGTCCAACATTCCCATTGCCAACTCCTTGTGGATGAGGGCAGGGTAGTGGAGATGTGCCAAAGATGGCAAGATTCAATCAGAGGTGGCAGGGATGTGGTATAAATGTGATGTGAGAGTTCCACGGGGCCTAAAGGATGTGGTAAGAGGGCGGCAAAGATGTGGCAAGAGGGTGGTAAGGCGTGGGGGAAATTCAATGGGGGGATTTGAGCCCACTTTTCGGACCCCGCTTCAAAAGCGGTCCTGTGACCGAGGCGCTTGCGCAGCCGCCGGCTGGGCCCTTGAGAGGGGTTTGGGGGGGGGGGGGGGGGACTCAATATATGAACCAAAATGATCCCCATGCCGCTGATCATTTTGACGTATGTATTATGGGATCATGGGGGAAATTTTTGTGCCAAAAATTTTCCGGCCGGGCCACTTGCGGCGCGATTTCACGCCATTGCTAGTCCGAAAACAGGCGGGTCTCTAGGGACCAAAATGCCTTCGGTCACGGGAGCCCATGTTCCAAACCCCCCACTCCCCCCAAGAATGAAGCTCGAACGCCCCCCCCCCCCCCCCCTTGCTTTCTTTACCTGCCGAAGGATGTGGTAAGAAGGTGGTAATAATGTGGAAACAAAGAAAAGTCGCAAGGATGTGGTCAAAGGGTGACAACGATGCAGGTCTGTGGCAAGAATATTGTCGGGGATGTGGTATGGATGGGCAGGGGTGGCAGTGGGGGGGCACCAAAATTGGTCAAAACTTGTTGTAGCATGAAATTTGATTTTCAAAGCATCACTGGGGAACTGAACGCACCGCATGCATTGCCCACTGTGCAGGCGTTCTGTCCCGGTCTCTGGCCGGCGCCTTGCTCTGCCACTGTGCGTGGACGGGGCAGGGCACAGACCTGCGTTGGACCGATACTTTTGCGGGCCTGAAACTCTGAGACGTACTCCTGCATTGTGCTGACGAGGCGGAAGGTGTTGCCGGACCGCAGGATCGGCGGAGGAGTCAGCGGCTCGTCTTCAACACCCAGGGACGCGGGGCGTTGCCGGGGCTTGCGGGGGCGCATGCCATTGTCCGATGCAGCGCTCGCACGACGGCTGCCGGCATCCGTCAGGACCTCCAGGGACAACACGTCGCGCCCGGAGTCGAGATCGCCGACCTCGGAGGCGATATCATCCGGGAGCTGCAGCCCAAAATGGAAGGAGGACGAGGGGGCGAGGGACCCACGGAAGGACGACGCTTTGGAGCCAGGCTCCGAGCCACCCGCATCCGACAGCGCCGTCCCTCCCACGTGGGCGGAGCAAATGGAGGTGCGCGTCACGGATGACGCTACGGAGCTGCGGTGGCGCGGTGCGTCTTGGAGGTTGAGATTGAAGTCGACCAGCGACATGCGCTTCGCCTTTGCTCTGCGGAAGGGGAAGGGCAGGGGCAGCGCAGCGGATGGAAACAGGAGGAGCAGGAGCAGGGGGAGGAGCAGGAGCAGGGGGAGGAGCAGGAGCAGGGGGAGGAGCAGGAGCGCCAGGGTGCCTGCGAAGCCCCCTGTGATTAGGCAAAACGGGGCGCCAGCGAGGCGTTGGGCCTCTTTTGCCTCCATCCATGATCAGATGGGATGCCGACCTCATGCGGACGCCTTGGTCGAATCCACCAGGATCCTTATGGACATCAATGCATTGCTGGTCTCAGTCGAAGCGCTGGCTGGTCGTGGCACAAGCGTCTCGCGGGCCTCAGCCAAGCTTCGGAACTTTCCCCGGGCCCTATGGGGCCCGTGATACCAAGGTCGGCTCAGGGGTAGGTCAAGGCTACCGAGGGGGGCAGAGCGAGTGCAGTGCCGCGAGGGGGAAGGGAGCGCTGCGGAGGGGTAGGGAACGGGGAATACTGCAGAAGGGGAGGGGCAGGGGGAGGCTGCCAAGGGAAAGGGGCAAGGGGTGCATACTCGGCGCCAACACCTGCGATGGCAGGTGTTGGCAGGTCACGCATGTTGACAGACGCGCGCGCGCGCGCATGGACACGCACACACACACACACACAGACACACACACACACACACACACAATGTACTTGCAGAAATGCGACTCCTTTAGCGCAGTGACGCAGACACTTACCCCTGCCATGCATACACATCACACAGCCCAGGAGATGCCAGCACAAATCCCGGCAGGTGTCGGCAGGTGTTGACAAACATTTTGGCAGGTGTTACGGCCAAATATGAGCCGACAACAGACACCCTCCCGCGCATCACACTCCAGTCCTCCCAGACCAGCTCGTCCACGCACGCCCCACAAAGCACGTGTCGTTCCTTTATGGTCTCATATGGATACGGGGGTGTTGCGGAGGAAATTGGGGAAATCGGGCCATGAATCGGGGGGGATGGTTGGCACATGTAGACGTTGAGAAGATTGAGGACGTGGAGGGGCGGTAGACCTCGATGCACTGGCTATACTGCTCCTGGGGCGCCCCTCCACTGCGACGGCCGGGGGCGGGGCGGTGCACACAGTCTCGACAGACTCCGCCGGCTGTTCAGCGGACTGTTCGGAACGAGGCGTGGTCCTGTCCGAACCAGCTTCTGCAACCGAATCGCAGGCGTTGGCCACGGACGGGGGCGCGTTGCCCACCGGGGGTGGGGACGGGGATTCGGACGCATGGCATAGCTCAGGGCTGTGGTTGCGGCCGAGCTTGAGCAGGCCCTCGTTCGCGTCCCACAGGGACACGCGCTTGCCCTGCGTCCGCACTTTGAACGTCATGGACTGATGCATAGACTCCACCGTTTCATCGAAGGTGAGGGTCACCACCTGCGGTTCACTCCCCTCGGAGTCTGAGGTGTCGGTGTCGGAATCGGTCTGGGTCTCCATGGGCTCAACGGGGGTCATGTAGACCGCGCGGTTGCACTGAAGCTGAGATGAATCAATCGCACGGGGGGGGGAGGGGGGGGGACACATGGCCGCACACATAATCGAACATGTCACGAGTTTCCAACGCGGAGACCGGAGTTCGTATGTTGTACCATATCCGCCAGTCCTGTGTTTGGCCCCTTTCGGGGAGCGGAATCATGGCCACGCCACACGGTCCGTGATGGCAGTACGTGCGGGTCTGTCTGGGGTGTTTCACAACAACGCTCCCCCAAACCCCCAGTAGAGATCCGCACCCGTCAGGGCATGCCTTCCGGCCATGCGTCTTCAGCAGACGTCAGGAAGGGGATGTTCTTCCTGCAAAACATCTCAAACATCTCACCAAAACCAACATAGACCTTCTCTCCTCAACAACTGCAGCAGGTACATTCTCTCTGCTCGCTCAATCGCACCTCAGTCTCTCCTCTCGCTATCCGGTGCCTGTGAACGGATTCCGTCAGGAATCGGCCCTATACCATGTGCCACTCCCATAATACCTGCACCCGTCACACCCAGAACTCAGTAGGCACCAGCATGCAATGCACCACGGCTGGAGTCGGGGCAGGAGTGGTTCGCTGGAATCGCGCGCCTCGTCAGGCAAGGCACAAACTGACCCCGGGTCGTGCGAGCCAATACCCCACGCCACCCTTTTGCACATCGCATCAGTGATGGAGACCATCATCCAAACTTTATGGTCTGAGAGGGGCTGAATGTGAAGCCTGTCAGCGCCAGCAGGCAGTCCTGAGGATCATCCAACCATGTCTGATGCGTTGGACAGCCTGTGTTCCTGCTTACCACTCCACCTGGGGATTGTACCAAAGGACCTATGTTAATGGGCTGGTGGGATGCGTGCCGTACATAGGAAAGGAGGAGCAGGCCACCGCTGGACATCCCCACGGTGCCGATGGCCCCACCAGCGGAATAGTAGGGGAGATAAGGATCGGAGAGGAAGGAGGGGGGCATGTGAGGGGCTCGGGGTGTGACACACGTGAGGAGAGGGTGCGAGGCACCAGGGGGAATGGGGGGGGGCACAAAAGGGGATGGCAGCGTGAGACATGTGCAGAGCTCAGGGTAAGGAACCTCCGCGGTCAAAAAGGCGTCCAGCTCTTTGTGGTACAGAAGGATGGAGATTCCCGCGCGGATGGGGCAGGGATCTGCGGTCGTGTCGTCGTAGACCTGCATTTGCCAGGCAAATGGCTGCGGTGCACAGAGGATTTCGCGGCACAAGGTGCTGCTGGACTCCTGCTTTCGGCTGGTGCTCAAGTAGCGGCGCCCGGAGTTTTCGAAGCAGAGTAGGACCTACACACGTGTGCGCGGCAGAGCAGTTCCCATGCACAACAGGATTACCGACATGTACTGTCTGTCTGTGTCCTCCGCCCCTGCCCTGCCATGTTCCGCAGTTGCTGTGGTCGCCGCGGCCGTCCTCCACCTGCGCTTGGGGCCGTTTTCCGCCCCACCTCCCAGAGTTTGCGTCTGTGTGTGTGGGTGGGGGGGGGGGGGACAGGAAAAGAGAGGAAAGGTGTGGCACCACTCCTCATGTGCCCCTTCCCCACGGTGCAAGCACGGCCCAGGCCCAGCAGGGTCAAAAGGGATCTCATGTATAGACAAGGCCGCGCTTACATGCCACAAGCCGTTCCTACTCTACCCCAGGTTGTGCCAACAACCGGGTCTACGCAGCCTTTGGGGGCGTGTCGGCACAGCGTGCACAGCGCGCACACGACAGGGAGAAATTGGGGGCTTTTGCCACAATTGGCAATATTCTTGCCTATACAGACTATAGTACACCCCCACAATGTTGGAGCCTCATAATGCAATCCCGATTCTTTTTGTCCTGACAGCTCCAAAGGTACGGAGAAGAAGCCATTGCCGAAATCACAGTGTACGCCAAAGGGGCCAGTCCAAACCCCCCACCCGAAAGGGGCCAATCCAAATCCAAATTCTTGAAAGATACCACCAACCTGTAGGAAAGGATGCAAAACAACACACACCAATACACTAGAAATGAGGACAAAGCATGCAAGCAACTGATATAGATGCATAACAAGGCTCATTGTTACTGACATGAGGCACTACTATGCAGCTTGGGTACGGTCCTGCACAAACTTTGTGCACAGCACGCGCACAGCGCGCAGTACGCCCCCTTCAGCCATTATGGCATCCACTCCCCATGGGGGTGGGGGTGAGGGTGGGCGACCTGGTCCTTTAAACGGATGAACTCGCCTTCCTGCCGGATCTTGTACTTGGGCAAAATCCGAAAGCAGCAGTGAGAAACATTCTGCTGCTGCCCCACCGCGAAATCCACTGTGAAGCAGTTGGGCGCACTCTTGGAGGGTATGGTTGTCCGAACAGTCGCGTGCTGCCGCGTTTTAGCGTGCTGCAGCGAGACTAGGTCCCCATATTTCACATACGTGTTGGGGTTGCGGAGGCTGGAATCCGGACGCCCTGAAGGACTCACAGGACTCATGGGTCGCATCCCAGATGTGTCGGCCGGAAGCAGCGACCAAACACATCTTTCGAAATTGCGTGGCAGCTCCTCTGCAACGGCTTCCTCCAGTAAGACCGTGCCAGATGAGGGACTAGTACCACCGGAACAAAGGAATCCATCAGTGGACACTCCCAGGATGGCAAGCTTGACGTGGTACTGCAAATACCCTGCAGCATCGGCTTGCATTGCTGCAGGTCGTGCTGTGCATCAAGAACGAAGCAGGAGCAGGACAGAACAGACACTCACAAAGTGAACTTGTGTCTGTACTTCATGGTGCAAAATATCTGCGAGAATACCAGGGAATGTGGGACGCGGTGACTGTGCATTGCATGCATGGTGTGACTACTCGGAGACAGTCAGCAGGGGCTGCGACTTGCTGCGCCGGACCATACTACGAGTTGAGATTGTGTGTTGGGACTGCAATGCGGCCGTCTATGATCTTTGGGCTCTACAGTCTTGCATGTGTTCCCCTGAATGCAGTACTCTCCATGCTGTTTACACAGAGGTGGTCATGTGGTGCTGTGCCTGCCAGCTGAGAACTTCGCAAGCAATTCTGAGCAAGCAGTGAAAAGGCACACTATGTCCCATGGGTGAGTGAGATAGAGAGCCAGGGGCAAAACCCCCTGGTAAAAAATATCACTCCGTGCTGAAGTGGGTCCAATCCTGGGATCAATGCATTGTGATGTCACTTTGATCAACACCGTATGTTTGACAGAAAGCCAGGAGGTTTGGGTCCCAATGGGGGACCACTTGCGCCGTGCGCACGCCACGCACTACTCTTGCATTGAGTACACATGGAGCTTCCTGATTTTCACGCCACCAAAATGGCCCCTCGGAGAGCAATCCCGTTGGCCACAAAATTGTATAGGCACCCCTCATTCCCACAAATATTACACAATCAAGAGCACAACCTACTTCATGATCTTTGAAACGGCCCTCGGCCCATTGTGGCCCTTTGCAGTCCTAAATATGTACATCTGCAGAGGTGCCCGGCACAAGAGGACAAATCCAATGACAACACAACACCTTTCCCATAGATGTCGCCAGATAGCTGAACCACGCATGCGCCACGTCAGGTGCTCCCTCAATCAAGCTTTTTGTTGGCTACAGGGGGGAGTGGGGATTGGGGGGGGGGGTGGGAAACTGGACCCACCCGCCCGCTTTTCAGAACCCGGCCACCCACTCATTGCCCCTGACTCCCCCCCGCTGCGTGGGGTGGGGGGGTCAACCAAGGCACCAACCCACCCACCAACCCTCGGCCTTCTTGGGGTCCCAAAAGTGGGGAGAAATCAATATGGCTACATAAGCCCTGCCTTCTCAGGGTCCCCATAGCGGGGAGAAATCAAAATGGCTGCATAATTGGCCAAGATCGGCCTCTTGAACAAATGTCCTAAAGCGGCGTCCTTCAGGACTGTCCTTAGGAAAAATTAAACCCTACCCAATCATGGCATGCCCCCAAGGCCGCCCAAAGCAGGGGACACAGGCCTGGCTTGTAGGGTACATACTCGTGGTGGAAGCCACTTGCCTCCACCAGCAGCAACCTGCCTGTCCACCAATGTGTGGGCCGCTTTATGAGGTGCATATCATTGGGCCAGTGAGTGTTGCTGGACCAGCTACCTCAGAGAGTCCCCTCTTCCTGTTCATCACAAGGGGGCAACCCCAGCCGTGACAGCACCTACCTACCAACCTACCTCCTACCTGTTTTTTTAGCACAACTGGTGCTCTCAGGAGGTCATGGTTTTCATGGTTGTGCAGTATGGGTTCTAGCAGCAAAGGTGCATGCAGTGCGAAGTCAGGCCCAATGTGTGTGTGGGGGGGGGGGGGGGTTCTTTGTACCATGCACACACTGCACTCTGTCCCGGAAAGCCCAGCGCGCCGGTAGGATTCATTCATTATCACTGCAGTGTATGCACCATTTCATGAGTCTGACTTTGCATGGCTATGCCACCTGTGGTTTGGCACGGTATTGAATGTAGTGAGGGCAAGGCTTTTTTGTGCTGCAGATACCCTACTTGGGGGGGGGGGGGGGGACGGCACCTGTTGGCCACTCGTATGGGCCCGGCATTAACACTAGTGCAAAAACTTTGCACTTTGTGCACACTGTGCACAAAGGCAGGCCCTTTGAAGCCATGAGGTGCTGCAAATGGGCAGTAAACATGCCATGTCACCAGAATTGGTGTCCACGACAAGGGGGGCGGCCTGTTCAAATTCTAGACCCCAACCGGGTGCGAAAACTTTTGGGGGTCTGGAGGGGGTGGGGGAGGGGTGGGTAGGTGGGTCGGCCGGTCAGCCGCAGGGGTCCCTAGAGGGGGGTCAGTGGGTACCCCAACATACATACCTCAAAATGATCCCCATGACGCGCTGATCATTTTGAACATACACAAATGGGGTAAAAAAAGTTTTTCAGAAAAAATTTGCCCATTGGCTCAGGCTCCCATCAGCCAAGGTCAGACCCGGAGGTCAGGTCAAAAAATTTTCTGTGTTTTTCAAACATTTTTGAAATCTCCACAAAATTCTGAGTATTTTGAGTTTAGACACATAGGGTGACCAAAAAATTACCCCGTCAGGAAGGGCAAAAAAAAAAATTCGGCGCCTTTGGAGCCGACGCTTTCCCCCAAAATCTCAAATTGGAGAAAGACGGGTTCGAAAACTTTGGGGGGGTCTGGAGGGGGGGGGGGTGACCTAATTAAAAAAACAGATCAATGCAAACCACAGGTAATGCACTCCACAGTCAGGCATAAGTGCATCTTTATTCTCTATGCCAAACCTGGTTAAATCTCAAGACACACACTGTGTCTGAAACAGAAAACAGAACATCCTGTCTGACTGTCTGGAGGGAGGGGGGGTCTGGAATTCAAACAGGCCGCCCCCTTGGTCCACGACATGGAAATGCAGGGGTGTGCTACACTGGTGGAAAAGCGATAGGGCACCCTTTGCCCTGTAAAAGAAAAAGGAATGTGGTCGTCCAATGCAATCGAGAACATCCCGCACAATGTGCCCAATACTGGTGATAATCATGGTGGTTGATGAACAGCAGATGACACCCAAGCAACAAGGACTGACCGGTGCGCAAGCATTTCGGTACTCTCCTCAAGCGGTCAACAACCAACACACAACAAGCACCTACTCCATTCCCAACCAAAAATAGAATTGCAAGCTCCATCACCCAAAAATTACAGGAAACACACAATGATCATTGATTGAACAAGGCGATGCGGCAAGGCCATGATCAACTTCAAAATGCTCGACCAAAGTGTGACCACTAAAATGAGGAATACTGTCACCATAACGACTAATGTTGGGGGGGGGGGGGGGGATTTGCCCGGTGCACACTAGGCGCGCTACTCTTGTATTACCTATCCCGACTTTAACCCCAAGGTTACCGTCCCCTAAAGAAGCCCCCCAAGTAGACCAGAGTGGACCGCAAACCCTCCATACGAAGCACTGTGATGGTGCAGTGCTTTTGACAACACATAGCACACGCATATGCCTCATCCTCTCCCTCATCTTGCATGGCAGCTGAGTCGCTTTTATCAATCCAAACATGAGGTGGGTCATGGTCCCATGGTCCAAAAGGAGGGTGATGGACCTCCATCCGAATGCAAAATTGCATGAAATGCAACAAAACACACATAGATTGGTGCAAGTCATCAGGGCTACCACACCAGATGTTCCTAACCAAACCCCAATGCCACAAATGTCCAAACAAATGCTCAATGCATGCCCTACAGGGGGATGTTTGCCCGGCGCGCTGTTTTGGTATTAAATATCCCGGCTTTAACCCCAGATCCCCCCCCCCTTCCGAGGAGCCCCCCAAGTCGACCAGAGTGGACCACAAACCTTCCCTACAAAGCACGTTGTATCAGTCGAAATAGCTGAATTCAGCAACAATTTGTGTCCATGATGCATTGGCTAACAAGTTGTTCCCCACAAGTGTGGACATGAATACATTCGTCACAATAATGCTCCTAGCACTCACCACAAACTGTGATGTTGGAGCAATTCTAACAACACACCGCACACACATCTGCTTCATCCTCTCCCTCATCTTGTGTGGCGGCTGAGTTGCTGTTATCAATCCAACCATGAGGCGGGACATGGTCTCATGGCCCATAAGGAGGGTGACGGACCTCCATCCGAATGTAAAATTGTGTGAAAATGCAACAAAACACGCACAAACTGGTGCAAATCATTAGGGCCGCCACGCTAGATGTTCCCAACTAAACCCCAATGCCACAATTGTCCAAACAAATGCTCAAAGTGTGCCCTATACCACCCGCCGTCAATTCCATTCTTTATTCCAATGAATTCCAATGAATTCATTCCAATCAATTCCAATGAATGGCACAATGACATGAATCCGGCCTTCATAAGAGCCGTCATGGTCCCCAACCTCAAAATCAAAGAAACCATCCTAGTATGAGACGGCCAATACCCATCCCAAATCAGAACATCGGCAGATGTCCCCGGGGCCAAGGGGCAAATCCATACAATGTTACCCAACATATCAACAGCAACGGTTACCTTGTGAGCATGCAACACATACTTAAGATTCCACAGGTCAGCACTCCATATGCCACCAATGGAACTAATGGGTATGGAGTCTGTGAAATGTGTCAATGGAAAATGGGGACAATGGGTAAAAATGATTGAAAACGGGTAAAAATGGGTGACAATTCAAACATGCCACATCCAAAATGCATAAAAAGCTCAAAAAAAACCCGAGTATGGAACTAAAAACTTGTGGAAAGGGGCATTTCCCACACCCCCAGCCGGAAAGGGGCCATGCAAAAAGCGTGGATTGCGGCTTTGTATCAACAGTGTCCAAAAAAGATGCCTAGTGTGTTGTTGCTCCCCCTATACCACCCATGTACACCATTGTACAACTACTGCTAGGCCGTCAAGGTTCCATTAGTGGATTGTTTCGCGTGGATATGGGGTGAGACAAAGCATGGAGGTAGTCAAAAATGGTCATGGGGGGAATGGGCCCAAAAAGATGCATGTTGCTTAGTCGAACCAAGTGTCCACCCGGAAAACCTGCCTCCGGCTATCTAAATCGTAACAGGCGAACCGAAAAAAGTCGAGCTACAGCACCGAAATTTGAAGTAACAAAAAATTTTACCTCGATTTCTGGTCCGTGAGACACAAACTGAGGAAAAACGTAGCCGAAAAACAATAGTCAAAAGTGGGGTATTTACTATGGGAAGGGAAGAAATGTGGTGGGAGAACCTCGAAATCGGGGGTAGGGGACATAGCTGATTTGTCGGGGGTAGGGTAGAGGGGAAAATTGAGATGGACAATTGAAAACATTTTAAAAACCTCATGGAAACCTGACAGTTATTGACAGCGCATAAACGTCAAACGCAAAACAGGCACGCAGAGCATAGGGCCAAAACGAATAAGGACAATTTCTGATGATCTCTTTCAAATGATGCCATCTGTGTACTCGGTGATTGTGCCGAGCAGCTCAAGGAGTGCTCACTTCAAGTAACGATGAGCCTTTCAGCAGTGAAAGACATATTACTCCGGGCAAGATGCTATCGAAATTTCGATAGCATAATGTAGAAAGGAATCTGTCGTCAATGCTTATCGAAATCTCGATAGGATTAAAACATAAAAATCTGACGGGCGGGGGCCAATCGAAATTTCGATTGACGAAAACACATCATCGGTGGTCATCGAAACGGGGTTTCTATCGAAATTTCGATAGAGAAAGCAACAACATATCACCAGGAGAAATAAAAAACGGAGACTAAAAATATGACATATGCTCGATTACTTCTTGGCCGTAGCCCGACTCGGATGAGAATCCTTGTGGGGCGAGCCCTTCTTCTTGGGCTGATCCGTAGCAGCCTTCGACAACTTGGCCTGAAAATCAGCAAAAGCAGACTTCTTCTTCTCTTTTTCCTTCTGTGTTCCTTCTTTCTTACCTTTCGCCGATTCTTTTGCCGCCTGCTTTGCTGCTTCCTTCGCCGCCTTTTCGGATTCCTTCTGCAGAGGAAGGGTGAAAGAATGATTAAAGAAAATAAAACATCGAGGCTGATATGTAGATATAAACAGACATACTTTCTCCTGAGCAGCCGCTTTTTTCTCTTCTTTCGTCAAGGCCTGGCTGACTTTTTTCTCAGCGTCCTTCGCTGCCTTCGCTTGACCCTTGACTGTGTCCTTGTCTTCGTCATCGTCCGAAGAATCTGTGGCAGAACAAATAGTGAAGGAGAGGAACAAGACAAATCTGATGAGGTGTCTTTCAATGCATACCTTCGTCAGTGTCAGGAGCCTCAAGGGGATAACCCCGCTTCATTCGGTCGAGAACAAGATCCCATTGGATCGGTGGTAGGGCCTGTACCCTTTGAAGGCCAGCTGAAACTGTAAGAAAAAGCAGAAAAAATGAGTTGAGGAGTTGATTGAACTAGCGGAGGAAGGGAGGCCTTGAAACATACCATCATCAGTAAACTTCGTCAATTGTTCTTTGCTTGGAGCCGTTGACAAACCAAGAAGAACGGCAACGTTAACGTGACAACGGAGACGAAGCCGGATGTTGCTCACCAGAACGGGAGATGTAGACTGAACCGCAACCCAGATCTCGTTGACGCTTTCTTCGATAACATCCAATTTGAGTTGATGCATGATGCAACCCAGAATCTCTGGAGGTAGTCGATTGTCATCTTCGGCCGGATTGTTGTACCGCTCGTCTTCGAAGGTAATGTACCTCGGGGGCTAAAAGAAAAACAATCGAAATTTCGATAGGAGGAAGTACGCAAAGCGACGCTATCGAAATTTCGATAGAACACACCTTCCATTCTTTGATATGGCGCAATGTCAAGACAACGAGCTGGGAAGTTGCCATGGTGTAATTGCTGGTCAAAATCCCCTTATTGTACAACGCGATGTCCCTGGTATAGAACTCATCATCCGTTGACGCAGAGATGGCGTTCACAACAACGCGGACGTCAGGACGATCTCCAACCAAAAGCAGAACGGGCATCAACTCCTCATCAAGGACGTAAGACAACATCATTGGACACAGGGGGCGTCCCGCAGCGGTACCCTTCGGAATTTGATAGACGAGAATCCTCGGTTTCAGTCCAGAGATTGCAGCAGGGGTTGCACCGACAGCTGGCCCGATGCGGACTTCACAGACTGCCTCTCCGGGTTTGGTTTCACCAAGCGTTACTGTCAGACATTCTGCCGACGTACTTTTGATCACAGGCTTCACCTTCGGTTGACTGAGGGATTCGCGGAGGGTCTTGAAATCCTCATCAGACCAGATGGGGGCCTTGCTGATGGTCGTCCAAGGCGGCAAAGGATGCTGTTCGGTCCACTTCCAGCGCGGGATATGCACCTTGAAATCCTGGGGAGACAGTGATGACGTTATTCTCTTCCACTCCGCAAAGTTTTTCCGAGACTCGTGCACGAAGGGGTTGTCCGGATGTTCCAAATGCCAAGAACAAGTTCGCTGCTCCCGAAGTCTCCGAACGAAGGTCTTAAGCAGTGGTGGCGTCAGACCTCCTTCCAGCAGCCTTTCACAAACCTGTAAGAGATATGTCCGAAGATGACTGTGTTGTTTTAAATAAATAACAATGACGCAAAGAAAGTAACTACCTGCGCAATCTCCGGCGGATACAATCCCTCAAGCGGCTTGTAGTTGTTGAGCACCGGATTCAACTCGTCCTTCCCCTGAAGCTCGACGAGTTTCGGAATGATCGCTTTGTCCTCAACTTGGGAAACGAAACTTGCAAGAACCGTCCATCGCTTTGCAACTTCTTCGTCTGTGCCGTGCACTGCAGTGTATCCGGTCTTGTGCATCATTGTCAGCGTTGCGGCCTTTGGGGTAGGTACTCCTGCATAGATAATAAGGAAAGAATTTGTGACGTAATGTTAATCGAAGTGGACCCGCTATCGAAATTTCGATAAAGACCTTTGAGGTGACACTCGGTGAAGAGGCGATGGAGTCGTTGCTCAAACGTATGCTCAGATCCGCCATGGGATGCCCGGTTGTGATGCCCAGCGAGGGTTTGTCGAATCCAAAACGGTGTGTCCGCACTCAAAATCAACCCGTCGTACATCCTTGTCCAATGAGGCGGTGTCTTGCCTTCTTCTTCGTACTTCTTTCGTACATCCTGGGTCCATTCGAAAGCATGTTGTCCACCGAGACACTTGAATGTAGCGCCTGACGAGGAATCGTACAATCGAAATTTCGATAGAAGGTACGATGTAATCGTCCGTAACACAGCACGGTAATCAATCGAAATTTCGATAGCAAGGTATACCTGTTGGAAAGAGTAAACACTCGATGTATTTGTCCTTCGGTGGTGGAGCAGCAAGGATGTCATCACCAACCAACGCTTTCTTCTTGGTAGTAACCGTTCTTGTTTGGCCGAAGCTCATGTCGCGGTCCAGTTCGATCTTCGAGTAATGAACAAGTTCTCGGGACTCAACCCAATCGTCCAGATAGACCTGAGAAGTATCGTGCCATTCCTCAACCTCTGCGGATGTCGCTGGTCTGCTCTGCTCTGCAACGATCTTCTTCTTCTTCTTCGGTGGAGGGGACTGTGAGAAAAGCGCGGCCTCGGAAGTATCCGTTCGGGGGCTTGCAGTGTCCGTTGACTGCGAATACGTTTGAGATGGAGGCTCATCGGAGTCCCCTGCCGGCTGCGACCGCTTCTTCTTCTTGATCCGCTTCTTCGGTGACAAATGGGACTCACCGGACATTGGGCAAATGGACTGAGGGTGATTAACGAGGTAAAACCTGTGCGCAAACGAGCCGAGGAACTCGCAAATGGACGATAGGGGCGACGAAAGTGCTACTTTGCTTGTGAGACCGGATATTTCTGTGAAGGTTTTTCAGTACCTCTAAATGTGAAGCGATAAGCTCAGATTCATCGGTTACGTCCAACTTAGAGTCCAAATCTCGTAAATGCAAACGAAATTTCGATTGAGGCAGTGGTCTATCGAAATTTCGATAGACCACAGACGAGGTACCGAGAAACGTTGTCTGATCAGGTTTACATAGACTTCGCAGGAGATGAAATACATCATATATGCATAAAATAGATCGAAGGAGCATTGGACCAATTATTGGACCAATTATTACATGATGAAACGATTCGATCAAGTACTTAGGCACTGAAATTGCAACAAACAAACGCGCAATCGAAATTTCGATAAGCGACTCAAATCTCAATGTTCAGCGGCAAGAAGCCGCGGACCTTCGGCCTCATCAACTATATGTTCGTCGTCCTCATCAGGTTCGCTCTCGCTGGATGGCGGGTCAAAGAGGGCAGGAGGCGGGCCTCGTGGCTGTCTACGAAGGCGTCCCTGGTATCTGTCCGGAGGGGGATGTGCTTCAAGCGACCGTGTTGTCTGTAATTTTTTCCAAGCTTTCACATAGGAAACACGATCAGGAAGAGGTGTTCTAGGAATGTGGGTCATATATTGATGGATTCCCTCTGTGACATCTCTGTGTTTGCACATTAACTTGAGAGCCCGAATCATGCACATATCAAGTAAGGGGGAATCAACAGTTAAGTCAAGTGGAGGAAGGTAACTGGGATCCCATACAGGATCAGGTGTAACTGTCCTGTGTTTGGTCTGGAACCGTGTGAACGGCGTGTTGATATCCGCAGCCCGTTGAACAAATGAACGTATCGTAATAACAAAATGTGTAACCAGATGTGGCTGGACCGAAGATCTGAGAACACGTTCTTTCTGCAAGGGGGGAAGGGTGCAGTAAACATCACTTGCGCGAGAAAGATCTGTGACATGTGGCAGCAGAGTGAGAGCATGTCCCAAACGTGACAAAGAGGCTTCACAACTTTCCTGAACGAACAGACAACCAGGAACCATGTCATACCATAACTGCCATGTACCGAGTGCAGTGCATAAGGTCCGAACATACTCTATCTTGGGAGCATGCTTTTGTGTAAGGGAGACCAGTAAAAGCAGACAATGTTCAAGAACAGTGCGTGCGGTCTTCCCAGAATCCAGAGCAGCCCCGGCCCAAGTACATTCTCGAACCCCATACCCAATGGCCCAGAGTGCAGGTGTGAAAACAAACAACAGACTGTACAGGGATTGAATCTTTTGATATGCCACAGTGTTTTCAAGATTCATTGGTCGTCGGACGGTCGACAATCTATCTCTAGCTTCGGTGATAAGACCTTTCAACACGTTGCTCGCTAACAAAAGACCGGCAAAAACCTTTTCCATGTATATGAGCTTCCGATGACAAGGAATCTTAGTCCGCACCGTTATAAATGGTTTGAGCAGCCAAGAAATAACGGGAAAGAAACGCCTGAAAGTAATGTGTACACAGTATTTGTACGGATGCCAAATGCCATAAAGCAGTGGAATGCGTTCCAAATGTGACCGGTAGTCAAGACTTCTGAGCTTCGCACCGTACATGAAACGCAAAACCGATGCATGTATTTTCATGTCCACCAGCAAAGGCAAATCCCGGCCTGTATGAATCTGTATGCGACGCATCATCTCAATTAACTGCAGCAGCTCAGTGTTTGTGCTTGTTCGACACTCGTCCAGCAGCATAGGTTTCCAAATTTGTGGATGCACGATACCTCTGGCGATGTCGAGTGGCGCACGGATGAAATGTGCCTGTACCGTCCCATCCGTAACAGCTGCAATAGTTTTCAGTAGACCCCTGATGGAGGTCCGAATGCATCTCATGACACCTGGCAGTCTGAAAACTATGCGGCGCAATGTGAGATGTCCAGGAAATCGGGGCAGCAAGATTGTAAAGAGCACGGCTACGGCAGAACAGTCAAGATGTCCGGGCGGTCCATCTGGGTTCTGCAGGAATCGTTTTCTGAAAAAATTGTCCATCCATATGCCAACAGAAGCAATGCTCATTGCATTCCAGAGGTCCATCGCTGCTGCAACACCAGATTCCTGCAGAGTCGGTATTCGAGGTGGAACTATGCCAAACCTTGCGAGTAACTTCCGTTCGCGCTGCGAAACAGTAATGTCCAGAGCCGGGCGAAAAGCGAGGGGTGCCGCACGCAGGTGCAGCACACGCCAGATGTTGAAGAGCTCCTGCTGGAGTACGCTGAGCCATCTGGGCAAAGGTGTACAGTTTCTGTTAGCAACCACGTGCTCAAATGTCTGGCGGCGGCGTTTGGTTATCCTTATTCCAAGGACAAATTCAACAAATCGCCTTGACGTACCGCCTTCGCAAGCATCTTCAATAATTTGGCGTCCATTCTCCCAAGAGTGCGAAGCGAGGAATCCTTGCACGTAGGCAATGAAATGGCCATCCATCTTTGGCGTACATGGAACTCGTACATGAAATAGAAGACAACAAATAGTCTAGCATTTAAAATCTTTGGACTCTGTCAGACTGTCACTATCGAAAATTCGATTGCAGTTTAAACAGCCTATGCTTTACAGGGTAGTTATTCCTTTAGCGGCTATCTAAATTTCGATTGGACGTTCCTATCGAAATTTCGATAGGAATTGAATTCCTTTTCTGTCGAATGCTCCTATCAAAATTTTGATTCGAGATGCTCCTATCGAAATTTCGATTGGTTTTAGAAATAAATCGATTGTGTAGACATCTCCATCGGATAAAACATTCATATGTGTTTGATTTATTTTACCTCTTATTTCTTTTACCTTTATTTTTCTACAACGTTGTAATTTAAAATTCATATACTACTGTAGTACAACTATGTTCCGGTAAACCTTCGTGAAGGATTTTGATGGTTTGCTCTCTGAATGTCGTTAAAGACTTCCAATCGAAATTTCGATTGATCCATGCAAGGCAAATCGTCACGTAGCTTCGACAATCAAAATTTCGATAGCATCATTGCTTTTTCATTCTAATTTTCACATACACAGACTATCAGGATTCGGGTGGACAAACAGTTTGACGTAGATAATCGTGCAACCGAAGTTTCGATGCATGAGACTTCCTGCCTACATTGTGAACTTCCCTGCGTCTCTTTGCTATTCGAACAACAAACAACATGCAGCAATTCAAATGAAACACACTGAAGTGCATATATGCATGCGCGTGGTAACACGGTGGTACACAACTGCTCATGTACTTGCACAACCACTGTCTTTTTAGGACATTTCTTCTTTCCCGGGATTGGCTTCATGTTCTTTAACCGTGTTTTTCGCACCGTGTGACACGTCCCTTTTTTGGTCCACTTTCCGGTGACAGGGGCCCATTTTGGGTGGACACTTGGTTCGTCTAAGTGTTGTGCTAACACTCCCCCGTTATCTACGAGGCAAGAGTGGGAGTCACTACTTTGACCAACACATCGTGGAAAGACAGACTCTTTGTATGCTGTGTTGTCCACATAGGTTGACTGAAGGCCCGTCGTGCTACTGCGCCGAAATGGTTGTACACCAACAGCAACGGTGTCAGAATAACATTGTGGGCTGGGGGCAGCAGGGCTGGCAGGGGAGGGTGAAATCAGGTGCAAAGCTGCTAGAAACCCTGACTCCTGTGATGTGCACAGACACATGTAATGCGGGCAGCGCTTGACCAAGAACCCCATTAACTGGGTAGTGCAGTTCAGCCAAGCACGCTCGTGTAGTGGACAGGGGTGGGGTGGGGTATGTGTTGCATAGCACCCCTATTATGAGAAGAGGGGTAAAAGCACTCAAAATGACGGAAGCAGCACCTCCTGCTGTGCTGACAAGGGCGCTTTCTACGCGCGCGCTGAGAAGACCCATCAGATCACCAAGAAAATTGCACGGTGTTGGCTACCAGATTTGGGACTGCAATCGAATTGCATGGCTTTGGCTAGCCCATCAAATTGGCCAGCAACTACCACTCATCGGTAGCCTATCGAATCTCAATCCTAACCATTGCTTATGCATTTCCTGAAGCAAGTAGCAGAATGCAGCAAGAAACATACAACGGAGAGGCAGCAAGTGGCAGCACAGTAACCAGCATCCCCAAAATACCATGCCCAGGGCACATGCTGTCGGGATGAAGCCTGATGAATTTCTGCCAGTATGGTCCCGTTTGCAGCTTTGGAACACAGGTTCCGTGCGGTCAGGGGCTGAAGAGCATCATTTCAGAGCATTGTGCTTGGGGAGGCCACCCACAATGCCTGTCCTGACTCTCAGTGCTGGGCTCTCCATGGCCCAAAGGGATATATGAGCACTGTTCGATCCTCCTTGCCTAAGCCATGGGACCCTGGGCCCAGCCAATGGGCAGCGGCCTCAGGACCTTTGCCTGAGACAGTTCCCTACAATTTGGGTGTATGTGAGACAATTGTACAAAAGGCCCCACAGATATTGCACACAAAACTATTGCTGTAGATACCTAGCAATCGTAGGGAGTTGCACCAACCCAAAACAATACGGATCCTTGAATAGGCAAGGGGGGGCTCAGATGCGGTTGGTTGTAACTATGCAACGTGATAAATCCATGGTGCCCACACAACAGCGACTGGTAGATGCACCCATGCAAGATCCCCGTTCTGTGGCCCCAGAGCACATGATCGGTGCTAGGCAATACCGGGGAGTCTGCGTACAGTACGCCCTGATGTAGGGGTGCTTTTGACCAACCTCAAACCCCCCCCCATCCATGCAAAATCCTTTGCACCATGAATCATAAACCCAAAGGCTATGTGCAAAGAATACATTGGTGGGGCATTCTGTAGTGTTGTATAATGTTCCGCTGCAAAATTTGACCCCTGCATGCCCCAAAAACACCCGAAGACATGTGGTTCCATCAATCATCGGTAATAAAAAGAAAAGATTGATGTGCCAAAGGGCACTTCCAGTGGCCTATGCTCAGGTTATGCTGCATGCACTTCTGGTTGGGTGTTCAAAAATGGCCGAATCTGCGCACAACACATGCGCAACGCACGGTGCCACAGATGAATATGCCCGACCTCTGCCGACCCCACTCGAAGAACGTCAAAAGCAATGGCGCAGTTTGTGTGCCCCCTCAACCCCCGTACTCATTCTTGCATGCTGCGGCCTCCACACTAGCAAGGCAGGTCAATCGAGACTGTTCTTTACGCAAACCGCCAACTGCTGATGCACATTCCCAGAATGCATATGGCACCTGTGCCGCACCCGACCACACACGGACTGCCTGCTCCGCCGCTGACTGCGGGGGAAACATTCCTCAGTGTAAAGATAGAGCACACACAACTCCCTCCCATTGGGCAATCTCCTGCCAACATCATCCCAAATTTGCATTGTTCCCAACATTTCCTTACAGAAAAAGACAAGCCGACAAATACAGAGAGGCGGGGGTGCATGGTGCACACACGCATCTTTATCAAGTGGGACGACACACGTCGTGTAGCCAAAAAAGCGTTCTCTAGCCCAACGGAGTGCAGGCAACTCATAAAGACCCTTCGAGAGCCTAAGGACACCTCTCTTGTATTGCAGAAAACAGACAAGGGGTGCATTGGGGAGAGGAATCACAGCTTCAGGGCCTAAGGGAACATAACAGCACCCCCTATGCCCTATCCCTTTTGCCTGAGCAAGCCAGATGCAGCGAAGGAGCAGCAGCCTCATGGCCTTTGCTTTGTGTTCCATATGAAGGGCGGCTTCATCTGCACTTCAGGCAGGGTGGATATAAAAATGTCGCATTTAATTTGGTGTGGGTGGGGTGCGGGTGGGGTGGGGGGGCTGGAGGGGCCTTTGATCACAGACCAGGAGTTACGAAATTTCCAAAATGTCCCTTCTGGCCTCTTCACAGGTATGCGGTGTTGTTGCAGTTGGCAGCAAGCTACGTTGGATCAATCTGCAGCAACATGAAGCGCGCCCAAGTTATGCACTCCTTTCTATGCATCGTCATCACAGGTCCCATGGGTGGATTTTTTTTTAGCATGCTCTCGGTGTGGCCTTGAGAAGCACATTCACTCCGTTCCACACTGGGTGGGCAATACTGCACACTGTGCCGGAGTGTTGGTTGGCGCTACTAAACGTTTCCCACAAGGAGACCAGCGTGTGGTCAAACGACTCAACTGTCGTTGAGTAATTCAAAAATTACGCAACTACAAGTGCCCAAAAAGCCTTTTCGGAAACCTTTGTTGAGGTGGATAGGGCAATATTTCAGTTCACCATGCAGAAAATTGGGCAATTAATTGAGTAGGGAAAACATATGTTTTGCAGAAACTAGACAAAGGGGAGACTTTGTCCGGTTAAAACACAACACCCCTGCCACAAAGAAATAGGAGATTGATCAAACATTTGCCCGTGAACCGAAGCCATTGGCTTGTGGGGTCCTATCCTCGGTTGGCTTCTGCTCCTTCCCCTACGATTTCCTGAAGGCTGCCCAGAGCATGTCAACAGCGGCACCACCTCTCCCAGCAATGACAGTGAAGGGCAGGTGGCGGGTTGTTGAGGTTGGGGGTGCGTGTGTTTGCAGCGATCCACAGCTACGGACGATCAAACGGGGCTCTCTGAGGCCTTTTGAGGGTAAACGATTGCCGAAGGTTGTTGAGTGGTAATGCACATTCTTGACAGCGGTTGGTTCTGATTGAGAGCGCACGAGGACTAATGAGGGTTGTTCAGGGTGAAGAATGCGGTGGATGATGGTCAATAGCGAGATACTCAACAGTTGAGGTTCATATAGGGCTAATGTCGGTGATGAGGATCGAGGGTGTGATTGGGAATTGTCTGGGGTCACTGAAAGCTGATAAGGGTGTGACAATGTTGCTTGACGCGTGTCAAGGACCAAACAGGTTGGTTAGGAGAGTATCAAGCAGTCCACGGGGTCGCACTGGGTCAACGGGGGATTCCCGGAATTGCTGATTCCGCGACCCTTAAAGGACCCTCCTCAAAGCCGTCGCGAGGAAAGAACCCGCAAGCCTCCGTGACGACAGAGATCCCTGCGGCCTTCAGCTTGGCAACAGCGACGTGGCTGATGCTCTCCGCAAACACCACCTTTTCGATGGTGTAGTCCCGGTGCTCAAGTGCGACGTGGTAGTCCGAGGTCGAAAATACCTCTGCAGTCCGGAACACTTGCTCAACCAACTTTGACACGTCCTCCACAACGTTGCCTTTGCGTTCCACAAATATGAAGACACCTCTGTCCTTGCACTCCAGCAACGTATCGATGTCTGCCAAATCAAGTTCCCCCCTCCGAAGGGGGATGTCATGGCCAACCCAAGTGACTTTGGCGCCCAGGAGCTTCTCGAACTGGAGCGTGACGGTGTGTGCGGCGCGGGATCGGACACGACCCGCCAAAACCTGCTGCAGGTTCCTGACGCGGTCCCCCTCGATTTTGTAGATCACTTCCGTGCCATCCGAATCGTACTCCTGCAACTCGTCGAAGGACCGTGTGTGCCGCGAGTAATCGGGGGGTCCACATAGGGAGCGCCCCGGCCCCAAGAATCCATCAAGCTGCTGCTGGCTCTTGAGGGTGATCTCGCCAACGTCCCAGAGCTCCGAGGTCCGATCTTGGAGGAAGAACCGCACGACTTTGCCGTTGGGCGGCATCGCAGGTACCACATCATACTCGTGGTCATCGCAGAGCTCGGCAACTGTTGGGTCCGGGTACCGCGTGTTTGTGGTGAGGTCAATGAGGTCCTGTCCTTTCAAGAACCTTTTCAGCGCTTTGGAGCTGGCGACCACAATGGCTTGGCCTCGTAGATGGATGGTTCGCCGGGGCTCTGCAAATGGTCACAAGAGTGCATCCAAGCCTTTTTTGTGATACGGGGGGAGGGGGGGGGGGTGAAATCTTGGAGGAGGCAGGCACTTTTTCAGGGCAGGCACTGCTTTTGTCCTACCCCTACCCTAGGGGGGGGGGGTCCAGTCAAAGAGGCAGGCACCCACTCACCGCCTTGTCCACAGTACCTACCCAATATCCAACCACACAAAATGCATCAAATCATGAAGGGCTCACCACTGCTTGCTGAAGACATGTAGACATCCAGCTCAGGGGTGGAATAGATATTTCACTTTGAATCTATTCCTCCATAAAATCTCCGCCTGGCCCAGCCTTCTGCATCTGTCGCCTTGGATAACCCAGCGCCCTGGATTCGAACCCAGGACATATGGACCACAGATGCTCCATACTACCGCCAGGGTACTGACCGGATCTGGTAACTAAATGCTCAGGGGCAAAATGAAAATTTTGCTTACAAATATTTTTCCCAAGAAATCCCAACCCACTCTTGGCCTACCCCCACCGGGGGGAGGGTGATTCCACTGAGGGCACCCAGAATTTCCAAAAAGGCAGGCAGGCACCCCCCCCTGGGGGAGGGTATCCAAGCCACTAAAAAAAGGCTTGAGTGCATCTCATTCGGGCCAAGCCAAAATATGTCATCCAAGGGGTTTCGAGTGCCACTCGTCATTGGAGGATGAAGCGCCCGAAGGCCCCGGCCACAAATATGATGAGAAGAAATGAACCGAAAGTGACAAATCAAGCTGTATCATTCTGTGGATCAAAGTCCCGCATCACCATGGATGGCAACAAGGAGGCCGATGGGCTAGTGCAGCTGGGCCATGGAGTCCATTTGTGCAACTTGCACTTCCACGGCCCTAGCGGGGGAGTGCCCGATGGGGCGCTGTATGTTGCTCCCCCTTAGGGGGAATGTTTGCCCGGCGCGCTACCGTTCTATTAACTATCCCGACTTCAGCCTGAGATTTACCCTCTGATGGAGAAGGCCCCCCAAATAGACCATGATGGACTGCGCACCTTCCCTACAAAGCACGTTGCATAATTAGGCAATAGCTGTGAATTCAACAACTCCAAATGTCATTTGTATTGTACTTAACAAATGGTACTTTGCCTCTACCTTTCCCACAGATTTCGCTATGGTAATGAGTCCCCAAGCCGCAAGCGGATTGGACGGCATTTCTGCCTCACGTCACAAGAACGAAGCGCAAACTCAGCATTGGCTACATCACCCCTGCCTTCTAAGGGGGCCCAAAGTTGGGCGGAATGGCTACATCACCCCTGCCTTCTCGGGGTCCCCATGGTGGGGAGAAATCAATATGGCTACATTACCCCTGCTTTCTTGGGGTCCCCATGGTGGGGAGAAATCAACCTAGTAAAGAGTGGATGTGGTGGAAACGAGCAAAAAATGGATGAAAATGGGTGAAATTGGGTGAGAATCCAAATATACCATATCCCGAATGTGAAAGAAGCATCAAAATACCCGTTGTCAAACAACAACAATGCCCATGGTATCACAAAGCATGGGGTTCTAGGACGGCTAGACATGCAAATAGTTGCACCGCGCTTAGTGCACCCCCTAAAAGGTCACCGGTGGGGCACGGGTCAAAAAAGATGCCCGGCGCGCGCCCGGCACGCTAACGCTCCCCCTTAGACCTCTCAAAATGCCCTCTCCGCTTGATGGTGCACTGTTTGCGGGAAGAAGGGGTGTTTATGCAATTCCTATGGCCAGTGGGTTTGCTCTCCTTCGGGGCCATTTTGGGAGTGCTGAGCTGGTGCTCCTGTACATGCCTTTCTTTGTGGTTCCTCATGGGGGAGGGGAGGAGGGGGTAGGGGGCTAAGGGCACCCACCCAGGTTTGGACCCCGGGGGTCAGCAAAGGAGGCATGCACCTATAGACGGACTGATAATCATAGGGAGCGATGAAAAAAAAATGCAGGAAGGAAAAAAACACCGCAACCTTTTTGGGTCTAGCCCAAGGAAAATTTGATGCAAACAAGAGTACTCCCCCCCCCGTGACAGTAGACCCACCAGCAAAAGACGTTTTAAGAGACCCAGTCCAATCTCAGACCTGTCCTCGACCAAAACGACAAGAGACCCACTTGGAAAAGTACCGTATAAGAGACCCACTTGCAACAGGTGAGACACAGGAACCTGAACCAAAGCCCAAGCCCTAATGTGACAAGAGAATTGTAATCAAATGCTCCCAAATTGAATGTTGAGGGTATTGTCTGTCACACACACTTCCAACAAATGGATCTTGGATTGACATTAGTGCCGATAGTGCGAACACTTCGCGCCAAGGCACAATCTTGCTCACTTGCTTCAAAAGCATCAACCAACTCCTGACAACCTGTCAAGTGTGCAATAAGGAAGAGCCCAAACAAAATGGTTTTTTTCGGTTGAAAAATGAAAACGAATCTCGGTGGGCTCATTGGATGCGGCTTGTTTTTGTAATTTAGAACATAGGTCACATTAGGGCCAGGAACTACAATATAAGAGACCCACTTGGAAAAGTACACTCTAAGAGACCCAGGGCTTTGGCTCCGGGTCAAAAAATTAAGAGACCCGGGTCTATTGTCACGGGGGGGGGAGTACCGGAAGAAAACTCTGAGTAAAAAATTTTTCGTGACCTCGCAGAGAGTGTTAGATCAAAACCAGGCAACTCAGCAGAAGAGGCCAAACATAATGGAGCGTAACCCCTTCAAAAAGCAACAAGAAAACGCAAAAACACATACCTTGTGTGGCTTGGGCGTTCATTTGCCGCAGCAGCTCCACCTTCTCGTTCTGCAGGGCTAATGCCTTGTTGTGAAGTATCGCATACTGTGGGTGTGCCGTGTTTCCCACAGGATTGTCATTCGTGATGCTTAGAGAGTCCTCGATGGCCTGAATTGTGTTGGTGATGGCAGCAATTCGCTGCTCAAATGTCTGAAGGACAACAATAGTACTCTAAGAACTGCGGGTGCAGGTGGTGCATGGGTCACGAGATGAGTGGCCAGCAACACATAGACTGGAGGTCGCTGGGGCAAAGTAATTGGTGCATGGGGCGGGAGTAGGCAATAGTTTCAGCCTGAAGATTTGCCTCGCACATTGGAATGGGCCCATGTAAAGGTGAGTGTGTCAGTGTTTGCGGTTGAAGTCCCACATGTGCGCACCACGTAGCTCACCACGCCAATTCCGGACGTGAGGGGTGTCAAACGCAATGCCAAACGCAACGAGTAGCAAGGCTCGATAGTGTCAAAGTCACACCATCCCAAAGAAAATTAGGTCGTAACATGGGACCGTGACACCACCCCCTGCACCCCAAAATTGCCAAAGGGGACAGTCGTCGACCATCCTTAGGCCCATCGGGTTGTAAAAAGCCAAACAAATAAAGGGTAGGAGTAGGGTTTTCACATGTTTGGGGCGCACGTGTGTGGTCCTTTCCAGGATTTTCCCCTTCCCCTTTTTCTTGGAGATCTTGGCATGCGACACAACACACTCGTGTCACGGGTTCATTGTGGTCGTGATCAGTCCTTGGACCCGCCCTTGCTATCTTCCAAATGCCAAATGGGAAGGGTGCATGCATGCAGCTATGCAAGGGCCATTGCCCATGCAGCACCTTTCACATGCATGGAAAATACCTCAACAAAGGTACATTCTGCATGGACGGGTATGCATGGGAAAGGAACGGAAGCACACTTTTTTTCAACATGCATTTTGCACGCTACACCAATTGCAAGGGGCCCTCAAAAGAGGGAAGGGAGAAGCTATGGCATGGAGGGAGATAACACTATGAAAAGACGCGGAGGATCTTAAGGAGCTACGCCTAGCCGCGGCTGGGTGGCTGGGAGGCTTTGGAAACCCCCCCCCCTCCCCCCCACTTGGCTGGCTGGCTGGCTGGCTGGCGCGCCCCCGGAAAACAGCCAAAATACGTAGTGCACCATTGTACCGCCTCTTCTCACGCATGGTATGGGTATGGGGATGGGTTTGCAAGGGTGGGGGGGGTCGGCCACCTTTCAAGAACACCCTTACCTCATACTCCAAGTTGCCTTGCCTTCACAACCTCCGATAAAGACCGAGAACACAAAACATAGAATCACCGCATCAGACCATCCTTTTTGAATAATGGGTTAGGGTCAATGACGGGAAAGGTTGCGGGTGTCATAGGACATCACACATTTTTTCCAATTTAAAAAATGCATGCACTAGGGCATCTCCATGCATGCTTGCCGACGTTAGTTGGACACGGGGACGCTACAACACAATGCAACGGCAATTGTGTTGGTGATTGTGCAACTGGACCACTAGGTCCGGATTCCCACACGAGCAAACAACCCAAAACCCCATCCCGATGCATGATGTGCTTTGTTTAAAGGGAAGGAAATTTTACCACACACTCCATGGATCGGTGACATCATCTTGAGATCTTGAGAGCAAGGGCGGTGAGGCAAACATGCATGTACAAAGCAATGGTGGTTGGCTGGGTGGCTGGCTAGGTGGCTGGCTGGCTGGCGTGGGCCGGCCGGCCAGCCGGCCGAAACCCCCCGCCCCCGCCCCCCCCCCCCCGTGGCTGGCGCAGCTCCTAAAGATGCCTTTGCATGCATGTACTTTTAGCATGCAACAACTCCATCGCTTCATGCACTTGTTATATCGAAAAATTAATTTGTCTCGGATCTGTCACCTTCGTCCAATGACCGCCAAGGAACCTCCACTTCCGTCGCATGCAAAGAAAAGCATGAAACAAAACGCGAGGTAGGCGATTGATCATTTTTTTGGAGGCGACAGAGAAGTGTGTCGGGTCCGCACACAAGCATAGTTGTGGTCAAACCACGGTGTACGCCACTCGAGACTTGGGGTCGTATGAGGGCACATGGGGACAGACTAGTTGTCGCCATGCAAGCAAATACCACGGGAGGCAACATGGCGCGCTACATGTGCGTGGAAACCCATACTAACGCTTTCAACTTTCGCTAGTTGCAGGGGCTTCCACCCTGACATGGGGTATTGCTTGCACTGCAAAAGTCGGACCACCTAGCGAATATTAGCGACGAGCCGGAAATCCGAAAAATGATACCAGGTTGCGTTTCGAAAAACATTCGGGAACAAGGACATGAGCGTGCGCTGGGCATTGGGGCTGTGAGCATCAACCATTTTTACAAATTGCGGTGGAGAGGGAGAACCCTTGGGGGCAGAATACACTGGCACTTTCATTCCTAGGGATGGTCCTTGGGCGTCAATGTGCATGTGAGCTTCGCTTCCAAGAAACTCAGCGACGCACCCCAACCTTCAGTTTGCCAAGGTAGGCCCACAAAATCACCCATTCATCAACCAAAATAAATAGTCATCTCTTAGACTATAGACTATAACGTAGACACGGTGGGAAAGAGTCCCACGTCGCTCGCTCCTCCAAGTGCATGAGCACCGGGCTGGCACATTGCGTTGAGGCGGAGCCCCCTATTGGCACTTCCTTGCACTGGCGGAACAAGCTACTAAGGTGGATAAAGCAGTCATTCCGAGCTAAACCCCACACAACAATCCCCCAACATCCGAAAAAGAGAGGTGATGGAACGATGCGTCTTTCGACTGGCCACCTACAAAATCAAAGTTGAGCAAACATCCTTATGGTATGAAAAAAGAAGCCATTCTTAGGTACATCACACGCGGCACACAAGGCGGTCCACAAATCACGGAGCGCCGTTACTACGAGGGGGCAGGGAATGTTGGGAAACATTTCCTCGACATCCAACTCCCCCCACTCTCTTGGCCCCCCGTGGGTGGTCAGGCCCTCTACAAACTGCTTCACCCTTTCCATAGCAACTACCTCCACATTTGTAGGCAAAGATTCCGCAAAAGTCCACATGAGGGACAGACAGCGGGCTCCCTTTTGTCACGCATTGCGAAAAGGGTGGCCGCGTTGGCGCAAAATTTCTCACACACTCACGTGCGTGTACACATGGGCTTCTACGTCTCATAAATTGCTACTTTTTGTAGCCACCCACAAAGCGGAGAGCCTTGTATGCAAGGGTTTGCCACATACCTTTGGATCCGAAGCAATCATTGAAGCCATTGCTAGTCGCGTCACACGGCGAGTCGATACCAAGGCGGCAATGAATCCAAAACACAATGGTAGACTTATACCAACATAGGTATACCAAAGACGTTGGCGACGCCCTAGCTCTCGCTGACTGGGGATGCTGTGCAAATCATTTGCGACTCCTTCTTGGTGTGTAGGCATCGCCGCTTCACGCACCCATGCCTTGTACTTTGGGTTTGTGGATGCCGTATCGATGCTTGTTGACATCACACGTTGCACGAGTTTTGCAGGAACCACATGCGCTTCGGTCGATACAGCGGAAATGCTCCGAGGGGCGGACAACCAAATAATCCAAAGGAAAAACGTCACGGAGGCGGCCGTTACGGCTTGTGTACTCTTTGGTGAGCCCCTTCCCTTCCGCTCTCGCGGCAAAGCAATACACTGTTGCTCCATGCAAAGACAATCTCGGCGAGCTCACAAAGCGCAGGCTTTACAGCTGACACACTGTAGAGCCCTTGCACAACAGATGCTCAAGAAAAACCTGCGTGCATTGCAATGTACCATACACTTGGAATACTCGAAAACCGGTAGGTTTATTGACGCACAGGGGGAGGCATCCGAGAACGTTGGTGTTGACTCCAAAAAATGCAAGCACTATCATGACCCTTCAAGAATTATCTCCATTCCAATGAATGGTTTCGGCAAATGTCGTTCCAAGAAGGATAGGGTTTGGGACGCCTGGTGCGAAGTGTATCGGCCTTTTATGGGACTACACTTAAACAAATAGTGAATGCACAAAAACCATGATCATTTGATCCAAATGCATGCACGAATTGAATTGAAACACTCATGTGGGTTCAAGCAAGACATGAAGCAAAAGCATGACGAATGTGCATAAATGGAATGCATGAATCCAAAGCACCTCAAAGAATCAAAAAAAAAGGCTTCTTCATGAAGCCAACACTCGTGAGCATTAAATGTAATTCGAAATGCCGACTTACCAACACAAACATCGATACGTGAATTGCGGGCACTTCTGACATGACTCGTAGCAAAGCACACGCATTCGACGTCCTCCATTGTGGACTCGGCCAAATTAATCGAGCCGCAACCATCCATTAGGCACACTCGTGCTTTATTTGATGTCACCTGATGAAGAGGCATCAATCATAATCTCAACGATCTCCATGGGTTACCCATGTCAATCTTGTACTACCCGCCCCCAATTATTACCCGCCCTCCCCCATTCACTTTCGGATTCACATTTTAAAATTTGGGGATTTGATAATGTTGCCTACCTATGTTGAACGTGCTCTTTCCATTGCACTTGCTTTCGGGGTTCAAACCCACCGCTTTTTGGAGATATATTAGAGGGCGAGTGGGCTTGTGTAAACTAGTTATCCACGCGAAGTGCGGAAGAGAATTTTGTATGTGCATTTTACCAACCCGCCCCCCTTTTTTCCAATAATTATCGACTTACCCTTTCACACTTGCCCCCCCCTTCATCCGCTCACCCGCCCCCCTAAATAACCCCCTAAATAACTAGGGGGCACAAGATTCCCGGAGTACACAAGTGTTCATGCAAACTAATTCGACCATGGCCACTTGGCGGAGTTGTCATCTTGCATGAGAGCTTGATACAATTGAGCAATAAAACAAATCTGGAGGCAATGTGAAATCTGGAGGAAGAGGTGGCAACTCCGGCGGAAGGTAAGTTTGGCTCATCGGCGCCATGGGAACCTGGACCAAGTCTATGACTTGGCTTTTGAGCCGGCGATCCTCCGATCGCAAGCATCTGGCGATCGCAGCGCTGGGTGGGTGCTCTTCGTGCTCTCAAGGTTCGGCTCCTTTGCGAATCGAACCCTCAAATTTGCGACTAGGTTCTTGGAGGATCAGAAAAAGGTGCATTATACCAAATCTCTGAAAAGGGTACATTGCATACTTTTCTATGTAAGGGCCTGAAAAGGGCACATTGGTGAGAATTGGAAAACGAATATTTGAAGGATTTTGTTCCGGGTGGTGGAATTTTCCTGTCATGTAGAATCATATTTGAATCGATTTATGAATAAATTGATTCAATTTCTTGGATCAACTGACTGACAACAATGCCTCTGCACATGCGACGTCCCCTTAGCGCCGTGGCATTTTGCAGCGAACATAGAGAAAGCCGGCCTAAAATGCCACAAAGCGGCTCATCTCATGGCATTTGTATGATTTTCCCGAGAGCAAAAATCCCGGCAATAGAGTGTCGGCACATTGCGGAACGTACAAGCCGGCACTTGACCCACTCCTTGGTATATTTAAGCATCAGCATGGGAAGAAGGCTCAAGATCGGCACAACACGTCTGCACATGGTCCTCACGGGTCTGGACATGGTCCTCTGCCCATGTCCAGACCCGTGTTGTGCCTTGCCTTCGCCTTCTCATCTCCCCCTGGCATGTTCATTTGGGGGAGTTATCGACACGCTCGAGCCACAACTCACTAGTGAAGACCACTCTCTTGTCGCCTCACTATTGTGTTGTTGCTCTCGCTTGCCTTCTCTTCCACCTCTAGTCACAGGTCCCTGAGGAGTGCGAAGTGCAAGCTTGACCGTTGGGTTAAAAAGACGTCAGGAGCCCGGTGGGCGCAACAGGGTGCTCTGCGGTACCAAATACAAGTCCATGACGTAACTTCGGGTTGGGGGTCCAAATCATAGATGCGTCCACTACCTTTAGGCACTAGCAACCCTTTGCACCATTTCCACAAATTTGGCTAAGTTGAATCGAGATCTACTAGAATGAGCGGCATGTTTCATAAATTTGTAAGTTTTGCCAAATTGGCAGCCCCAAGATCTCCCGGACAAAAGTAACTTCCCGTGGGGGGGGACTTGTAGTATATTGTTCGACTTTTGTACCCACTTGCATCAACCGCAAAACATCCCGAAAAGGGTACATTGTTGGACTTTCGGGTGGGTACATTATTTGATAGTAAATGATAGGGCGGGCTTAAACCCCCCCCCCCAAAAAAGTGACCAGGGACTTCTATTTGGGACACTAGGGTATCTATCATCAATCGTTTCGGTCCGTGTTAAGATTCCAACAAATGGGTCTTGGCCGGAAAAGGTATTGACACGAATGCATGGGGATATTTTATGCATAAAATATTGCCAAGGCACCCGTGGCATGGCAAATTTCAAAATGTGAAACCTTTATTTGCACAAAGTTGTTACTGGTTTACTGGTTTACTGGGTTACTGGTATAACATATAGAACGACAAACACGGTAAAGGGGTATTCCATGGTCGAAAAGCCATGCATTATGGGAAATGTGCCGTGCACCTTGGGAAATGTGGCGCTACGCCTATTGGGTGTTCGGTTTTGGGCGACATGGAAATAAGAATGGATTCCCGTATGCCCACACCCTTGAGTTTATGTTGATTTTGTGCCCGGCCAACCACCCGAAGGAATTTGTGGAACCATGGATTATGAGGATTATGAGAGTGCCATACCCCTCCCGCGGACAACCATGCCTCCTTTGCCCGCCTCTTTGTCCTGCTTGTTCCCTTGGGGGACTCAAACCCACGATGCCAACCTTGCCAACACATTGGAAAGGAAGCGCAACACAATACTTGAGCCCTGTGAATACACAATTTGATGCGAACGATGTTTGCAATCTAAAAAGTATTTCCAATTTTTTTGTGCGTTTGTGCGAGCGTTTGTGCGCCATGGGCACGCAAACTCACCCTCTCAATTACCGAATCAACGACAACATGCAACGGCCGTGGCGTAGCGGGTTTCTCCATGGTCCGAAAACGAGGCCCACGAAATCATGTTGCTGCTCAGTTTTACGTATTCTCCCTTGGTACAATGCAACCGATTGGCGACGCAAAAAAAAAAATTGCTCTTGTTTGTGCCAAGCGTTTCGTGTGAAAATTGCAAATCTTCTCTTTCCTTTGGCCTTGCCCCAAATGGTTGCATACCCAAGCAACCCCTTGTGTCGTTTGAACATAAAACGTCGAACATTACTTCATTCCAAATGAGTCGTCATGGGCTCGGTTAAATTTCATGGATAAGACTTTACACAACGTTTGCATATTTAAAGGGATTTTCAGATGGATTCTTGTGAGGTCCGAGCGCTCATGTAGCCGTCAAGTCATTACGTTAGCCAGTGCATGGGTGCAAAAAATGGAAAAGTATGAAACCAATTGCTCGGGGCCGTTTCGTGTATTCTTGTTGCAACCCATTTTGTCCGGCCGAAATAGTATAGGCGTGCACCCATCTCGTCGTCCGCGTTTCCTCTATGACTCTTGCTCACCTGTAATCTTAGGACGCTGATGCGGCTCAAGAGATATTCGGAGTTTTCATCAAGGTGTGTGTTGTTATTCACCACGCGCCTCTGTGCGATTTTGATAGAGTGAGGGGGGAGAGGTTTTGGTGGCTTCAATTTACTTCTACAACTAGTACGTGGAGCATGGGAAGACTCCTATTTAAGACGAAAAGAAACACCCATAAACTTTCCGAAGGATCGTTGGTTCCCTCCGTCCGTTTTTGAAAAACATTTTCCTGAGGCGTTCCGCCCTTGTGTCCTTGTGGACATGCTTTGACGAACGCACACTTCCTCGGAAGCAAAAGATTGTCCGAGGTCGAGGGTGCATGACCAAGATCCCGGGGCAACGGGGTGTCAAGGGGCAGTTGGGGTAGGAAAGGGATACGGGGATGCGGACATAGCGGGATGTCACAGTGTGGTAGGCGGTCCGCGGATCACTGATCCGCGGGGGTCCAAAAACCCCCCCCTCCCCCCCCACCGAATGATCCGCGGATCACGGATCACCCACCCCATAAACCCCCCCCCCCCCCCCTGCCTAGCAAAATGATCCGCAATTTTCCGGATCACTAATTCGGACACGTGGACAGTCCTAGGGGCTCAAGAACCCGTGGTCGTGATGCGTACACATATGGAGTCATGTCAACACAAAGAAGGCGGGCACATGCAAAGCAAAGCAATGGAAATGTTGGATAACCTGGATAAAAACCCCGCCACCGGCATGGGAAAAAAGGTCTCCACTGTACATACACTGTACATTTTAGTTTTGAGGTTTTGTAGGGGAGTGGGAAGTGGGTATAGGGTTAGAGCGAGGCATTCGCCAAATCCGTTGTTCCTAAAGCGATTCCGATGACCTACTCTTAGTTTCGATTTTTTATGCTGGGGAGTAGGAAGTGGGTATAGGGTTAGAGCGAGGCATTCGCCGAATCCGTTGCTGTTCTCCTAAAGCGATTCCGATGACGCAATTGCAAATGGGATGGCTCCGACATTACACAAACTAGGCCACTAGTAGAAAAAGTAGAGAACACAAGGGCAAATGATCCACCAAATCATAAGCAACAAAAATGATCCAAAGACGGAGCACGCACAAAACAAGATAGTGATTGACCAATTTGTGTTGCAAAAAATGATCCAAAAATGTAACTTCCAAATGTAAGTATCACGTAGAGCACGCACAAAACAACATATTGATTGACCAATTTGTGTTGCAAAAAATGATCCAAAAATGTATCTTCCAAATGTAAGTATCACACAGCAACATAAAAAAAAAGGAACCAAAAATGGAAGTTCACTTGTTCCATCAATTTAACTTGCAAAAAATGATCCACAAGTCCACACGACCATTGACACAAAGTTCAAAGTGCAATAAGCAAAATGGTCCGGAATGGTCCAAGAATGATCCAAAGTGATCCACGGATCACCACCCCCGAAACCCCCCCCCCCCCTCCCCACTGCCTAGTGTTTGGATCAAAAATGATCCGGATCACCCACCCCGAAAACCCCCCCCCCCCCCTGCCTGCCGCACACAGCATGTTGGTGGTGGCCAAGGGAATGTCGACAAGGTGTGTGCGGATGTCACGGAGATGAAAGACGTATCATGGGAGCATTCCGAGGAATTGTGAAGTCGAATAAGGACGGTTGCTTTGGAAGCGCTAGGAAATCAAGCAAAGTAGTTGCTTGCTGGCCGATAGTTCCCGATGCACATGGACCGTAGTTTTTTTTTGGTGCGCATTCTGCACATGGATTGTGCCGGAATGGTGGCGCGTCATCCGTGTAACTTTGATTCCATCTTTGGCCTTTGCCTAGTGCACCGCTCGCGAAATGTGGCTTGCTAAGATGAGTATCCCCTTCAATCGCACATGGATGACCCCGCTTTGTTAGAGACGTGAAGGCTTCATCGAAGAGGGTGATGTAACTCTGGACTTCGAGCACATTCCGGGCAAGCAGCCACGGAAGATCAACTACGATGATTTCCATATCTTGGGCACAATTGGAAGGGGCCGCTATGGAGTGGTCAACCTTGTGCAAAAGAAAGATCGTTCTCTTTCCGGTACGTCCGCCGGTGCGTGCGGTCCGTGCATCCTAAGGCGCCCCGAGACCATGTGGGGAGGATGTGAGGCCTCTTGTCCCCCCCTTTTGATGATTCTTGGTTTTGGACCTAGGTGGGTGGGTTGTTGTTACTTTAGGCAAGTGAATAATGCTCCACGAGAAACATTTTGATGGGCCATCGTGCATTGTCGAACACGGTCTCACATCTCAAAGTGTTGTCATCCTCTCGCAATAGTTGGTTTCCTCACTCGGTAACTTGGGGGTATCCGATACACGAACACAATAACTGCGTGATATATTGTCTGGGGTAAGAAAACAACTTGTTGATGACATGGTCCATCTTACTACTGTAGTATGCTGTTGGTGCTTCAATGTTGCCATGAGCGACGCATGTAGATGGTTTAGATACCGCATGTAGATGGTTTGGATGCCCCTCGGGGGCCTTGTTTTGGCAACAATTGTGTCCAAATAAACGGCGGGCAAGGGAAATGATGGTTTCCGAGACGGTTGTGATTTGAGGTAAAAAAAGGAGCCACAATAGCGAGATCCCCGATTGGTGTTCTTCGTGACATCAGATCTTTACGCCATGAAGATATTGCACAAGAAGGATATCGTTGCATGTAACGAAGTGCAACATACGATGACGGAGCGCCTAATTCTCGGGCGGCACTCTCATCCTTTCTTGGTATGGTAACCTCGGTTGTTTTGTCTCCATTGCTCGGTGTTGTTACAGTTCTGATCGACAGACATCCCCTCCCATCCCTCCGTTAACCCGAAACCTCATCGCTGCACGCCGCCGCTCACATCGTTGTTTATAGACCGCGAGGCCTTTGGAGTACTCCGCCGCCGCGGTGGTGGCGGCATTACGAGTTTGACGCTGCCCCCCCCCCCCCCTCCCCCACGTGTGTTAAAAAGATTGTTGGCACGAACGTGGAGAGTGCGCATCGCAGTGTTGGTGTCATTTGAATGGGAGTGTAATAGGCACCGTTTGCCGATGTGTCGCTCCACAAAAGCTTTCCATATTGGTGCTTCACATCCCCCGGAATGTGGGATCGCTTCGGTTCAGAATTTGGTAACTATTTGACTACCGCTTTGTGGGTGGACAAAGACCGGTGGTGGGAACCACACCATGGATCGGAAGGATGCTAGCCGCATGCCAGCTTCTCAAACTGGAAAGCGAAATAGCATAGCATGTGCGGCATGTGTCGAGCCACGATACGATGATGGTTTAGTGCCTGGCAAACCAACAAGTAGGCAAAATGTCGTCGGATTGTCCCTTCTCTGCTTCCTCATTTGCTCGTATTTATTTGGCCCGTTATGAGCCATGATGCTTGAGGCCGACAGTGCGGCAAAGCTGTTTGTGGTGTACAAAAATCTGAACTACAATCGGGGGAAAGTGCTGAAACAATGGAGTTGCAAAACCCATCAACGAACCGCTGAAAATCACGCTAGACGGCAACAAGCATAATTTTAAGAAGGGTGGAAAAGGAAATCGCGCACACAAATTTGGAAACCCCGTGGACCAGAGGAAAGGCTGAATTAACATAAAAGGTCAGGAGAACGGGTCAACTCATGATGAAAAGATGCGGTAAAATGCAAGCTTCGTGCGATTCAATGCGGGTTGTAAGCGTCTCTGTCCTCGATACAATGGTTGCAAGAGGTGGCAATTTCATGCATTACAATATTTTCGCGTGACAGGTCAAGTTGAGATGGGCGTTTCAAACTCAAGACAATCTGTGTTTCGTCATGGATTTCGTGAGTGGAGGAGATCTATGGAGCCACCTCCAACATGGTCATTTTACTGAGGTGTGCATTTGCCCAAGAGCATTAGAAACACCACAAGACAACACGCAAGACAACACTCCACATGTTGAGTATTAGACAGTGTTGAGGCCTTGCTACCTAAGGTTGTCATTTTTCGAAGAATGCAAAAGAAATTTGCCGTATCGGTGTGGATCACCAAACTGTGGGAAGAAACACACCATTCCAAAATTGGCGTGCAAATCCGAACCAAGGGAGGCGCTTCTGGGATCCCAAGGATCTGCATTGCATTCAAACATCCCTCTGGTATTGGATGTTTTTCATTGCCGAGTCAGTTCAACGTCCTGACGATGGTGTATCTGCCACCGGTATCCAGCAGCCAGTGGAGTTTGATAACAAAGAGATCGTTGGCAGATTTTTCTGAAGAAAGCGCTCCCAGTTTCCATTTCCCCACGTCATTTCCATTCGTGCCCAGATTGTTCAACAAAGTCTCATCTTCAACCCCCCCCCCCACCCCCGAGTCGGTGGCCGCATCTCGCCGACTCATGCCGACTAGCTCAGATTGCCACGTCTAATAGTTAATTTGCTTGTTTTTGGTGCCCCATTTGTTCATTTTGTTTGGTTTCATCCCAATTGGCCCCTTTTGCACAACATGCCGTGTTCTAACCGTGACGCTCCTAGGCCCCTGAACCGTGTTGTCAAACTTGTTGAAAGGGAGGCACGGTACGTGGAGACGAAGTACCCCAACCTTCCTTGTATGCATCAAGCTTTGCCTCTAGTTCCAACACCCTGCTGTACAATTCGTGGCCCTGTGGCCTACAGCTGGCCTTGCAATCTCCTTTGGGGACAATGTCAACCTGCATGCCCCCAATGAAATCATATATTGGTTTACCATATGCTGCAAAAAATTGAGCCTGAGTTCCTCACTCACCAGACTGCTCTATCTCCTTTTGCAATTCATCACTGAAAAGGTGCTAATAGTGGTTCAACCTGCGGGGCACGAAACGCATTTGGGGGGGATCCAGGACGCCCATCGAAGAATGGCAGCTGCGAATCTTTATAATTCTAGATGACCTTACTGACCTTTTTCCCCACCTCTGTCAATTGGGCAACAGCATTATCTGCCTGGGAAGGCAATAGACTTGACAGTACATCAGAAAAACCAAGAATATTGCACGCATCCTTGTTGTCCTTTTGGATTGGTGGGAGCATGTAGCAGAATTTCACAACCTCCAGGTTTTGGCCCAAGAAGCTGAGATTCTGCTCACATCACCAGCTCCATCGCTGAGGCTCCAGGAGGACACAATCAGTGGTTATTTGTTCACGATGATCAATGGTGATACTAGCCACAGAATTCCTGATTGGGCAAAGTAATTCGTCACTGTCCCATGTATTGGCGCACGTTCGTAAATTCTGATGTTTCAGCGCAAACCTTGCTCACAATGTCTTCTATAGGCAATGAGGGTTGAGGGGAATTGGTTGGAAAGCAAGGGGGAGGGCAAGCGGGGGTCACATCTGGCGAGGCTCTGAGCAACATTCTGGTTTTTGGGTTCTGCCGCCTCGCTCGCTGACTCCTTCACCCTGGGCTTCGCCGACTCGGGGGGCGGGGGGGGCGTTGCATGTTGATGTTTGTTTCTTCTAGGCGTTTCCTTTGGTACGCTGTAGGCCATTGCTTAGGGCCAAAACCCCCCACCCCTGTGGCCTCCTTTGGACTTTTTGCATAGATTTCATTTCCTCCTCCAGAAAAATTGGTCTAATGTGGGTGGGTGGGGTGGGCTATTAGCGGCTGGGGGGACGCAAATGACCCCCAGCCCCCCCCCCCCCCCCCAAACCCCTGGGGGGTCCTGAATCAATGGCCTGGTACCGTGTATGACCACCAGTGGCTTTAGAGAGGGGATTGAAATTTTGAACCCATATTGTTGACGTCAAAAACCCTCGCTCAATATTGCAGACACAATAGATGTCCCTGCTTCTGTTTGCATGCACCGGGTTGCATTCCGGTGGGGGACAGGGGTATTCGTCTGATGCCCAACACCATCTTCCCTCATCTGCAGGAGCGTGCCCGATTCTATGCAGCAGAAATCATCTTGGGGCTTGGCTATCTGCACCAGCTGGGCATTGTGTACCGGGATTTGAAGCCGGAAAATATTCTTCTTGACGCAGAGGGCCATGTGGTCTTGACAGGTCCATCATGTTGTTAAGAGGATGGCATGCTCCACTCCGGACACTTTGGTCTCGACGTGCGGGATGGTACAGAGACTACTGCTGTCTGTCAGATCAATCATGTGTACTCTGGTTTCGTGACAGCTGCATCCATTTTGTTTCACAGATTTTGGGCTGGCCAAGGTGTTGAACGATGGTTCCACCAGCACATTCTGTGGAACTCCGGAATACATTGCCCCTGAAGTGCTGCAGTCCCGCAGCTATGGCAAGGAGGTGGATTGGTGGGCATTGGGTATGTTCGGGAGCTCCACTCAACCCAGGGGAAGGAATGGAGAAATTGTGGCAATTTTTTGGCACCCCACCACCCACCCCTGTTAATTTGTGTCCCGAAACCACACTAGAGATGGAAAAAAGGAAGTGCAGTGACACAACAGGGTAATACCAAGTTCTGAACTGTACTGTTGCAGCACCATTTTTTGCTCATGAACCTACCAACCACCAAGACACCCCCAACGCAACTGCCTGCACACACCCCACCCCCTGCCTCCCGACCCCCCAAATGCATCTCTTACCGTTTGATCCTCAATGTCCTCAGCATCATCATGAACCTGAAGGGAAGGGCTACCGACCTGTCACAGGGTTCGTCTGGATTCAACCTATAATTGCCCCGGCCCCAACATCAATAACCTGATATCCCCATCTCCGTGTTCAGTCATCTGCCGAGTTTTGGTAGCGCGGTCTCTTTGGTGTCCCCAGTTGTGGGATACAAGGCATTGAGTCACAGTCATCCGTGTGGTCAACTGCTTTGTTGGCTCGCTGCATCTCGTGTACCAGCAGTTGGGCAACCACCCTCCCGTGCATCGCCCAAGCAATGCACATGCTAACACGAGCCTGATGGCTGGCTGTCGGCTCTGCTCTGCACTGGTGCTGTGGTGCACGGCATGTCTTGCAGACACCTGCTGTGGACAGTATCTGCGCAGTATGACCTGCTGCTGCGAGTGCCGGGTACAGCAGAATTGGAAGCAATGCTTGTTCTGCACGGGAAGACGGGCAGCAGCAGCACATGCCCTGCAGGCATGCCGACGGCCGGCGGCTGCATGTGATTCCCATATCGCACGAAGCCCCCCCCCCTTACCTAAAGATTGAGGGGGGGGGGGGGGGGCGTAGTTGGGATTGGGGGGGGGGGCATACATTTACCCATGCACCACACCAAGGTGGTTTGTAGCCTGTAGACTCGGTCTGCTACCAGTAGACACGATCTGCTAATTGTAGACACTGTCGGCATGTTGTACACACAAAGTGACAATATTTGGCCCCCTTCCCAAAAACAGGCCGCTCACGTCGTTTACCCGTGCACGACACCAAGGCGGTCTGTAGTCTGTAGACGCGGTCTGCTGCAAGTAGATGCGGTCTGCTAATTGTAAACCCGTCGGCATGTTGTGGACGCGAAGTGACATTATTTGGGAAGAACAAAAATGGTCCGCTCACGTCATTTACCCTTGGCACCTATGATCATTTCTAAGGTGCGAAGCGCTGCCGCGCAAGGCGCGGAGCGCAGAAAGGGCATGGATGGTCCCGAGGGTAGGGGGGGGGGGGAAGGTAGGGGGGGTTTGGCATGTTGCCTTTGTGTATTGTTCTCGTCTGCAGCTGGCGGCGCCTATTGGCCGATCGCCATTCGCTTCCCTTCCCTTGGACCATTTTCCTCTGTAGGCGGTGGTGCCCATCGGCCTCTCACCACCCTGTAGGTAGGTAGGTAGGTAGGTAGGGAGGTAGGGGGGGGCGACTTCATGCATACTGTCATGATTCATTACCACACAGTGGCCAGCCATTTCAAGGAAAAGAAAGAGAGAGAATCATTCTTAAAAGTACGATTCCACAGCATCAGCACCAGCCACCTGTTGATTAACCCCCAATTAAGCATTAACGGCTGATGCACTGGCAATTGCCAGTGGCAACCAGCCAATGGCCATGGTTTGATGCGAATGCTGGGTGGGCATTTCATCTTCATGTGAATCTATTGCTCAAGTCCGCCCTCTTTTTGACATGTCCTTAGGCACCCTTATCTTTGAGATGATTGTTGGTCTGCCTCCATTCTACTCCGATAACTTTGAGCACATGTACGCAGATATTGTCAGCAAGCCCTTGCACATCCCACGCATGTCCATGTCATACGAGGCTGCAGACCTCGTGAATCGGCTGCTGGCAAAGGATCCTTCTCACAGGCTTTCGGACCGGGAACAGGTAGCTGTCATGTCCGGTCAGACACGATGCAAAAGGGGGCAGAGCCGTTGTGTCTGTTTCTTTCGTGCAGCAGCAGCAGAACAAAACCAGACTGACCGGGGCCACATAAAGATGCAAAAGCATCCATGCAACACTGAGCAATGGCTCGACGACGTACACCATGTCCTGGTACACCCCACACCTCGATATTCGATGCAAGGCATGTGGAGGGGGATGGCTTTGTGTTACAGCCTGCAGCAGTGGCGAGACTGTCTTGGTTTTGGGCTGCCTGTGAGCCCTGCTAGTGTAGGCAAGGGAGTGGGTGCCACAGGGCAGTGTGCTGCAACTGTGGGCAAAACCAGCTGAGGACTAGAACAGTGGACAAGGGTAAGAGTAGGGTGGGCCCGAAGCTATTGCGCATATCAAAGGGAGGAACAGATGATTGTTCAGGCCCTTGGGGGTGCTTATCTTGTGGCACTCTGTGAGGTGCGAAGTTTGGGGAATTATCCCGGAACAGGGCAAATGTAGTGGTGCACACATGTAGGCAGTTGTTGCGTAATATGTCCCCCTACATACCACCTGTTTCATATTTTCTAAGTCCATTCTCCATTTTGGGCCTCTTGCCTTCACAAATGATGCACTTGCCCTTTTCCAGTACACTGTGGGCTATGTATCCATGCTACTCCTCTCCGTTGTGGAGTCCCCAAGACAGCAAGACCCCTAGAGCGCTTACGCCACGCCAAGGGGGTAATTAGGGGGTATTTGGTCACACTGTCAGGGAAATAAACAAGGGAACAAAAAAGTTCCGTGCAAAATGATCTGTTGACACCATCGCTCTCTACAAAGGAGAAACTACCGAGCCAGTTAAATGTGCAAAGCATGGTAGGGAATCCCACCTTTCTACTGTGGTTCAGGAGGAGTTACGCTATCGCTCAAGGGATGTGCTTGAGGACAAAGGAATTGGAAGCCCTGGGGACCCCAAAGAGGGGCATAAATCAAAGTGGTTACCTTGTTGGAGTCCCTGAGATGTTAGGGTTCAATCCCTGCCCAAAGAGGGGGATGAATCAAAGCGGTTACATAACCCCTACCATCTCAAGGAGCCCAACAAGGGGGATAAATCAAGTGGGTACATAACCCCTACCATCTCCGGGACCCCAATGGATCAAAATGGCCACACAACCCCCCCCATCTCAGGAGGGGGATGAGTGAAATGGGGCAGGGGTCATGTGGTCATTTTGATGTATCCCCCTCATTCCCCTCATTGGGGACCGATACAGCAAGGGTTATGTAGCACTTTGAGATTTGTGCCCCTCAGAGGTTCAGGGACCCCAAAGAGGGGGATGAATCAAAATGGCTACAGAACCCCCGCCATCTCGGGTATCCGAACAAGGGGGATAAATCAAGTGGGGATTTAAGCCCTACCATCTCAGGGACTCCAAGCCCCTACATGAAATGCCACTCAGGGGATGCAGAGGGAGCAGAGTGCAGTCGTGAACCACAGCCCCTGCATGGTCCACAACTGCTGACTAGCACATGTAGACAGGACCCAAAGGAGATGGACCTGCCACGGTGGCCACAGTGGCAAGGCGCCTGGGAGGGTGGGTTGGCACTCGGTCGTTTGGTGCGCAGGGAGGGGTGGGGCTGGGCTAATCAATCTGCAGTCTAGAGACCCCACCTGCCACAGTGGATGCGGTCTGCTAATTGCAGGCACTGTCTGCATGTCGTACACACAAAGAGACACTATTAGGGCAGGACAGTGTTTCCCCCCTTTTCCTGAAGAACAGTCTAGTAGTGTCGTTAATGCATGCACAATGTTTTTTAGGGGGGCTGGCGCATGAGGTGTATGTGGAGTGTTTGGTGCAGCAGGGGGGGTTGGCATGAACGAGGCACACCGTGGGAGTGTTGGCATGCCACGAGGCGCACAGGAGGTTGGTACATTCGGGGGGAAGGGGGGGCTGGCGCCCCCTGGGGGACATGCACACACACACACACACACACACACAGGCACACACACACGCACACACATACACGCATACACACATAGGCACACACCATGTGCGCATACACACATTACACAAACAAGGCGAGACCAACAGGCACTTTCCAAGCCGCTGAGTGCTCAGATCTCATTAGGCCGTCAAACTGTCAGAGCATATGACCATAAGACGACTAAGTGCCTTTTTGTGGTAGAAAAAGCACAGGTGGGTCGACAAGCAACAGACAAAACGTTTACTGCCAGCAGGAGTTCCAGCATGTAGAACAGCAATTGCACTGCACACGCACAGACTGTAGTGGCTGGCACCTACGGCAGTGGCATGTCCCTGTGCCAGGAGACTCTGGTAGAGAAATGCTAGCGATGCACTTGAAATTTCACTCTGTCTGTACAGGTGGGCTTGAGGAAGATTGAAAAGGATCTTGGGGCGGCCCTTGGAGCCCCTTTCCCAGACCCCCTCTCCCCCTTGGACGGGGGGCTCCAAGGGCAGGCAGCGAATGGAGCCCCTTTTTCTGTACCCCCCCCCACTACTAACTGGGGTTCCTAGGGTTGGCCTCGTTTGGATGGATGCAGTGATTTCCAAGACATCTGTGGATGGACGCTGTACCTTCCTGAAGCCCTCCACGTGGCCCTCACCCCATTGGACGGGGGGCTCCAAGGGCAGTCAGCCAATGGAGCCTCCTTTTTTGCACTCCCCCACTGCTAAAGGGGGTTCCAAGGAATGGTGGTGTTTGGATGGATGCTGTTATTCCCTAGGCTCTTCCAGACTTTTGTTCCAACCCCCCCCACGAAGTTTGTGGGGCTCCACAGCCCCCCCGGGGGTCCTTTCAATTTTCGACGAGCCATTTTCAAATGTCATGGGACAGAGCCAAGTGTATTTTTCAATTTAGTGTGGGGAAATCCTGAAAGTCCATCCTTCAGCCTGGACGCAAAAAATGCTATTTGTACAGGTGCAGGCGCATTCGTTCTTTGCCTCTGTGGACTGGGATGCTGTCTATGAGAAGCGAGTACCCCCAGTTTATAGGCCTGCAGATGCTGATTTCTCCTCCGTGGTATGCCGTCTTGTCACCGCAGGCACCGAATGTTTGTTGTGCAGCTCTGTGATGTGCCCACAGCCATCCCTTTGCGCCCTGCTGCTGCCCCATTCCCTGCACTCCACCACAGCCCTCTTCCTTGCATCCCTCATTCCCCTGTACCGCACCACAGTTTGCAGGTTTTGTGTTGGCGTTGTCGCGGCCACTATAGGGGCATGGCGGCAGGCTTAGTTCCATGAGAAATCACCTCGAAGAAGTTGTTAGATCAAGCGCTGGCGCAAGCGGTAGAAACTTCCCCATTGGGGGGGGGGGGGTTGCGTAGCATACCCGAAAGTGTGAAATTAATGTTTAACCCTTTGGAAAATCATCAATTTGGGAGACATAATGATCCCCCAATGAAATTTGTGATTGACCCCTCAGCCCCCACACTTTTGTTTTTTTGAGGGTGGGGGGCCGGGGGGGGGGGGGGTCAAAGAATCGAAAATGCCCTCCCCCCCAATTTTTCACCACGAAATCATGAATCACATCGCCAGTTTTTGTTAGGGCAACCCGGCCGTGGGAAAGCACCGGAGTATTTTGCTGGTATGTTGGTTTGGGTATGCCAGTGTTTCTTTTGGGTGGGGTTGGGGGAGGGCCTTTTTTTTCTCGATCAGCACCTTCAAAATTGGGGATTCTGGGCGAAAAAGTCGCAGGTAGGCCTGATTTCCCAAACATGACTCGGAGGGGCATCGGGGGGCATGGGAGGCAATGAGGGGGGGGCGGTCCCTCAAAAAATGACCTGCTTCTTTTTCACCTGGAGAACATGCATTTTTTGTCCCTGTGCATGACCTTGTGTCAGTGGTGTGCAGAAAGCATTGTTACTGGGGGGGTCCGCGATCCTATCTCCAAATACCTTCGATTGGCCTCCCTATGGGAGCCCACCGGTGAGGATTTGCCCATTTTCTCGGGCTGGCATGAGTTGGCTAAAAAATCGTGATTTCGGGACAACCCCCAATTACCCCCAGCGGGCTATGGGCCGGGATTGGCGCAGTGGCAGTACATGTCAACCCATTGGGAGCCATATAGCACCAATTAGGCCCACCTGTTGGTGTCCATGGGCCCTTTGAAAGGCTGTTCTCAGGCTGTCTCAGCGGATTTGTGTAGATTTAGGCAAAACACTGGGTCTAGTTTGTAGTAGGGTTTTGCAATTTTCTGCAAGGTGCACTTGCCAAAGGCAAGAAGGCCCTGTGTTCGACTGTCCCACATCAGTGATGGAGAACACCCTCCGAGCTAGGCAGTCGTTGGAATGTGCATGCGAATCGTGTCTGTGCCGGTAGGGGAGTTGACGCCACGGCGGCACAGTATGCTGCCATGGTAAGCAGTGGTGAGCAGCGGGATCAATATTCCACTCTCACCCTCAGAGATGTACCTTTGTTCCAAGGCTCTCCAAAGGCACAAACAACCACACCCAACGAAAGCAGATCGCCCAGCCCCCCACCAGCTTTTTCTGGACCTCTCCCTCCCATGGATTCCCCGCCTCCTGCCATGGGTCATGCATGCATCACCATCACGCCCCCCCCCCCCGGGGTCATACATGCATGCAGTACCCCTGCTCGCTCTGCCACTACCCAACCATCTGCACTCTTTCATGCAGCTGCAGGACGATCCCCAACTTCTGCCAGCACATGCTGTAAGCTTTCCCGGGCCGTCGCGCTTCCGCTGCGGTATTGCCCACCGTACATCGGACCCGGAACTCTTCGATGGGTTTAGCTACGTCGAGGAGGGCACACTGTGTGCATACCCTCGAGTTTGTGACGATGACGTGACGTGCTATAGCCACCAGGCGCCCGATGGCGCAAGCAGTCCTTGAGCAGCAGGGGGTAGGAGTTCATACGAGACAATTAAAATTTGCGATATAAGAATACTTCAAAAGAATTAAGAGAAAAACTAAGAAAGAAAAAAAGAAGAAAACATAAAGCAGGAGAAAGTTAAACTTTAAATGGATGCAGGATCTGGCTCTTAGAGCTCACAAATGAGTTGATAGCTTTTTTGTACTGCCTTTGTGTACAGTTTTCGACAAAAAATGTCTGCACATTCTTGCTGGAATTTTTTCGGAAGAAAATTTCCAGGATCGTTCGGCCAGAGAGGTCAGGGAGCATTGGCTTCCAGTCCCCGGAAAACCATTTCGTATTTCGTGAGTTTCTAAGGCGTGATTTGCGTCCTGTCAAACTCATTCGCTCACAGTCGTCCAAACAGCCAGGCAAATCGGTCAACGAGCCATCAGTGATGTATTTTGTGCTTTATTGACGTGCGTGGCAGTGGAGGCACTGATGATGTCTGCGCGCGCTTATAGTCGACCATGACGGCAGTGAAGGAGTGCGAGGCGGGTTTCAGGGAATGCTGTTTTGTCCTGTCCTGGGGGTATGTCAGTTTTCCGCAGTCTCCGGTCTCTAGATGGACTAGAAAGGTGGGATGCAACCAGGACGAATAGGAGATAGGATCGAACCCCAGTACCAGGTTCTTGACCATGTACGGAGTTGATTCCATCCATCCAATGACATGATCAAAGACCCATTTTATGAAAGATGAATACACAAGGAAGCAAGTGCGACCTTACGCCATACCTCGCGTTGACAGACCTCTTAATTTGCCGATGCTCGGGTGCTGCGTGCACCCAGTCTGCGCATCTACCACCACGCTCTGGCTCCTGCTCATGTGATCATGTGGTCATTGATGCTTCTGCTTTTTGTCATTCTTCATTTTTTTTCTCCATCATGCGACCTAGATCCCTTCATGTGCTGTGCCTCTCCGGTGATTGCAGCACATGCCCTGTGGGGACAACGGGAAAACGAGATATTGGGTGTGGGCAAATATGCCCAGGTGCGTTCTTTGTATAAGTAACGGCAGGGTAGTAGGGAGTGCAACGGGAGTGTGACGCATTTCAACGGAGTGTGACAAACTGTAATGAGAGTGTAGCAACACGTAACGAGTGTACAAAGTGCAACGGGTGTGTAACAAAACATTTGACAATAGTTGGTCCGAGATCGAGATAGTCAGCAGACAGATCAAGTCTGCTGACAGGGCGACACCCTCGCTTCAGACCTCTGTTGGCAACGGTCACGTTCTTAGACCTCTGTGCCGCCGAAAAATCGTTCTGATCCAGAATCTTATTTTCTTGTGCGCATGCAATTTGATGATTCTGGTTCATTGCTGTTGACAATTGGAACGGGAATGAATGCTGTGACTGCAGCATGGAAAGCAGGATAAGGTGTGTGCAGGTCACATGTAAAACCAAAACCAAACAATAGATTGACATCACATGCCTGCAGGCTTTGTTGGCGGGCGCAAAAGCACAACGCTTGCAGTGTAGCGCAAAGCAGTGCAATGAGGTGCAGTAATGTGCTGTGCAGTCCAGTGTCCTTGGAGTGAGGTGCCGGGCCCTTTGCAAGGGCAACGCCGATTATCATAGGAGCTCTCCGCATGGTACTCTTCGCATGTGGTCCTCATGCAGATGTTTGTTGTGCTTGTGTTCCCAGCATCGGTCCTAGACATGGCCTTGACATCCAGCAATTCGCTTGCTGCAATTGAGATCTGACATAGTGAAGCCCTTTTGTTGTTTCGGTTCACACATTAAAACTAGTAACTGATGGTGTGTCCCAACAGGGAACTGGGGGGCTGCTGTAGAGGTGTCCGGGTCATTGATTTCCTGCTGTTGCTGTTGTTTGGACAACGGGGAAGGGGTGTGTTGGATTTGCATTGCTTTCGGACTTCGTGTGTCCATTTGCGCTGGCACCGCGTACGAGCAGTCCGCTTGTCAAGCCTCTCACACGCATGTTTGCAGCAATCACATTGGATGGTGCTTCAATGGGGGACAGGCAGTGGAATTTTTAATTTCCAAGCTTGCGGCGCTTGTACAAGTGCAAGGGGATCAGTGAAACCACATCGGAACGCCAATCCCCGTTCCTCACCCTCAGTTCCCCTTTTCAGTACTTTGGAGCTGGCTGTTCGCTGCTCTGAATTCTGGACTCACAATGTGCTGCCACCTCCATCTTCTTCCAGCGCCAGGGGCTCAGAATGCTGAGAATCTTTTGGCAGGTTGGTCAGTACGTCAGCCCCTCCCATCAACTGCCTTACGGCCAGCTGAAGTGTTTGCCCAATCAAGAGATTCGGTCCAGCCAACCGTGTCACCTGGACCTAAGAACACCCCATTCCCATCAGCGATGTACTCCTGGCAACAGGGCTACTAACCACGTTGCTCCCTGTTGCAGAGCTGCAGCGGGTCACTCACAGTTGCAGCCCCTCCCATACCGCTCAGCTCATTTCCAGCATGAGACTCTGGTTATGATTACACCGCACTTCACCAGCACTTCACACTGCAGCCGAACCTGAGGAAATTAATTGGTACACGGGAGACAGGAAAGTTGGGATGTACACTGCAGTTGGGCAAGGGGATGCAAAATCCTCCCTGTGTCTGTTGAATATTGCTGTATGCATTGTACACACAACCTCATGTAACCCCCTTCCCGATTTTGCAAGTACGGCCTTTGTCTAAGCACAGGGACTGTCTGAAAGTGATTTTCTGACCACAGTTTTTGTGGTCAAGAATGCAAAATGACGTGGTTTTGTAACAATTGCAGAGGGAAAGAGAGGCCGGGTCATGCCTGTGGCGGTTCTTTCTGCGCATAACAATATCTGCTTGACATGCGACCCAATGCTGTTTGTTTTGATGTGATTTTCAGCCATGGCTACCCTGGCCTTTCCTGGCATGGCTGTTGCATACATCCGGTTCACCCGGTGAATATGTGCCTGTCGCAATTGTTCGTCGTTCTTCTCATGGGGATGACTTCATTCATTTGAAGTACATGCAGAATGGGCATGAGATTGAGCGTCATTCCCCATTGATAGACCGCTGTGTCCTCTTCCCAACCTGCAGTTTATTACCATCGCCTTCTCGCCTCTCCCACCCGAGGGTAGTCACCAAAGCACAGGTCATGCACAAGCATGGCCCTGCCTAAGCACAGGGAAGTTGTCACAGAATGTCCAACATTGTACCAATGGCGCCGTTAGGCGTCCCCAGTCCTGACGCCTTTAGGCGCGGATTCAGGTTTTCTTGATTATCCCTCCCCTCCCCTCCCCTCCTCTCCCCTCCCCTCTGCCGCACTCTTCGTACTGAGAGAGATACCTGGTGTGATGCCGGAGGGTGACGACCATCGTCCGATTAATGCTAAGCACGGGGGACACCGTCTGACCATCATCTGCCTGACTTTGCCCGTGCTTGTGCAAGGGAGAGGGGGGTTACATATGTCGAAGCCATTTGAACTGGTCCAAGTTTTCACTTCTTCAGTTGCTCGCAAAATGGGAGACCTGAAAGTTTCTCTGAGGGGGAGGGACCAGAAATTCTGTCAAAAGGACCCCCCCCCCCCCCAGGTCCAAGCCCCCACCACTCCCAAAGCAGCCAAAAGTTGTGACTAGAGGAATCTGGATGAATATTCTGGACCCTCGCTCTGCATTGACAAGTGACAGCTCAACATGTGGTGGACGCGGATCAATGCAAATTGTATTTCTTCGATGCACCAATTTGCATCTATTTTAAGATCCAGCTCATCATGTAGCCCTAGCTGTAGCTCTGGGTCCAGTCCTGATTGTGACGCTGGTCCACTCTGGCTCCAGCAAGCTTGAGATTGAGATGCCAACGTCCGGGGGGCCACGATAAGGCCTGGGCGAGGCGCTGTATGGCAGCAGGAGTGAACTGGGGGGTGTTTTGCCCTTCCCACAAAAATGCTGTGGGGTTGTGCTGGCACCCAGGGAGGAGTGGGGGGAGGTCCGGAAATGGGATTCTCCGCCACCGCCCCGCCCTGGTCTTGTGGAACAATGACTTTCCCCACCTTCTTCCGTGTGCCAGACATGGCGGGAGTGGTGGCACGGAGGAGCCCTACGTCTTTGGCTGTCGGCCACAAATTTGTCTTGTCCTGCCATGCTTCAAAGTCTCGATTGACGACACGGCAAGACTGTCCATTTCTTGAAGTTGCATGGCCGTTTGTTCTCTTGTGGAGTGTCCATGTGAAGCACAAGGACAAGGCAGACAAGTTCAGCCTTTTGAGGCACACCATGAGGGAATCGCTACACGGTGCACTCATAGTGCAGGCACCAACATTGGATGCCACAAATTTACTGCCGGATCCTAAATGGCGAAATTGTGACTTGAGCTTGGTGCTTGCTGCTCAAGTGAGCTTACACATGATGTGCGGTCCGGGATGCCCTACCTCAATCACAATCAAAGCAAGAGGTTGGGGGAACCGAGAAGGTTCTCCATACTCTCCCCTGCAGTTTGGCAATCAAGAGCCAAGGTCTGAGTGCAGATCTTGGCGGGTGGGCACCTGATGATGATGTGAGCCATGCGCCGACCACGGCGGTGATCTCATGGTTGACCATTTCCCCAACAAGGGCTTGCGGGCCATTGAATGCCCCCATAGTGCGACAACTTGCCCGGTGCTACCATCAGGTGACCCCACCGTTGGTAGATGTTCGCCACGATTGCATTTGATGACCATTTGAGGTGGTGCGCCCCATTGGGCCACTCTGATGCAGTTACGAATCCGGCGTTTTTGGGAAGACTTGCCGCAACCGGTGTGTGCACGCACAGTGCAGATGCTCATCCTAAGTCCCCATCTCATTTGTTTTCTACGAATTGACTTCCCCTGTTCTCACCTGCTCCATGCTGACCCAGTTTCCCCAGCCCTGTGGGGCTTCATTGAGTGGGTTGCAGTTGGTGTCCAGTGTTGTGAGTATTTTTCTAATTCAGTTTTCAGTCCATGGCAGTGTGCTGCACCCTAGCGCACTATGCTGAACAGCCTGAGCTCAGCAGAGGGATGAGCTTGACAGGAGCGGTCCAAAATCCTGCGCCACGTGCTTATAGATTCTGACCCAGCTGTCCAACCCCAACCAGGCAGGGTGCTGCTCAAAGCCTGGCCCATCCGGGCCTCGCCGGTCGAAGTAAAATCCTCACCTTCAAGAACACCCAAACACCACCATGTCCATTTGAAAGACCCTCGCCCTGCTACAGACCGACTCTAATATTACAAGAACGAGCCTGGTATTTCTGAACGCTTCTCCGCTGTTGCGGCAATCATCTTTGTTACCGAATAGGAGCCATATTGATTGAGGTCAGCAGGAGTACTTGGACGGAGACCGCACTGTGTTGTATCTCAGGCATGGACTGCAGACCCATTCCGAATTTTGTCCATAGTGGGCTGTTCCTCCGACCTCTGTTGTACTATGGAGTATGTATTGTGCCGTAGCCGTACGTGTGAGGCCGTAAAAGGCTCATGCGTATCGTGCTCGTCCGAGTTGTCACTGGAGAGTCATCTGGAACAAAAAGCAACTGTCGAGGACGTATAGGGATGTCTGGAGCGCACAATGAGTTGCAGGGTTGCATGCCTTTGTTGTACGGTAAGAATTCAGGGTGGTGATTGATTTGGTCATCCAGCTGTGGTACTTGATGCTGTACAAAAAGCAAGATGTCCCGCGGGTCGGTTTCGTGTTTGGAGTATTGAGGGCGTACCATGTGCCCCCTCCGCATGCGTGACAGGTATCCTTTCTGTATGGCAGCGGATCAATTTGATTTTCCCACTCCAGATTCGCGAATTCGAGTGGCGAAGTGCGCCTGCCGGTCATGTTCTACAAAATATGACAGCTGAAAAATTTCTTTCCTCTACTTTTCCACTGGGGTTTTCAGTGGCGGTCAACCAACAAAACCTTGAGGTCAACGGACAGCAGTTGGTGGTTGGTTGAAGTTCTGGTGGAAAGGAGTCCGGCAGGTAACTTTTTCTTTCCTGCTGAGGCAAATCTGCGGCCTCTGTGCCTCTGCCCTGCTCCCTTCTGCAGGTCTGTGCACTGATGGTCGGCCTATAGTTGGGGAGCCATTTTGCAAGTTGACCCTGTTCCATTGTTGTGTTTAACTGGGGGAACTGTGCAGTGGAATCTGAGTGGAACAACTGATCGTGTTTCGAAAAAGAAGAAGAATTGCGGATGGAATCATATCAGGCGCACAGACACATCATTGCGTCACGTTAAATAGCTGGTGGCCGGATTCAAGCACGCGCAGGGCAGGCACGCATTCAACATTGTAAATAACCATTGCATGCCTCGCCACCTGCCACTCGTAGATCACACGCCCCTTCAGGCAGTTTTGGGGATCTGCCTGCAGCCATTGCAGCCATTGGGGACTGGCACTTCCCTGAAAAAGAAAGGCCCACTATTGATGACAGCTGCAGACCTGGCCACCTGTGTGACAATGAAGTGGATGTGTTTCCAAGCTGTAAAAGGTAATGCCATTGCACACACAGCACCGTGGCCCGTTACTGTTTCACCCATGCCTCTTTCATGGCTTCCTGCGGGCATTACTGTCACCGACATCTGATCAGATGGTGATAGGGTGCCTGCCACCATCATCTCTGCCTCTGAGTGTGGGCAGTACGTGAGCATCCAGTACCCAAGGAACCAAGGAATGACCTTTTCCCCATAGTTTGTTCCAACACATTACGCGGGTGTGCTTGCGGTGCAAGTAAGCCCCCCTTAGTGATGAAGAGTATGGAAATCGGCAACAGCAACATGGCTACTATTTTCATCAACAGTTTGAGAGGCCAGGCAGTGATTTGGTTTTTCAGCCAGACAGGGGCGACCCCCCCCCCCTCTCTTGCAGTCTGCGCCCTTGATTACTCTGGGGGCGGGGTGCGATGGAATGGCACTTTGGCGTCTTGGGGGACAAGATTGGTGATTCTGAAGGTTGGCTGTGTTGTTTTTCACAGGAACATCACTTTGGCGAACCATTGCACTTGCTGTTTTCATCGCATGGCACCATGGCGTGGGAGACGTTTCATTGAACACCCATTTGCAATGGTTTGATGGTTCTTGCTGTTTAATCACACTATTCACCAAAACCCTGTGTATTATGCAAAATACTTGGGTAAATGTACCTGAGTACTTGAGTAAATTCGTGCACAGTGCATGGTGCAGGGTATGCATTTGTGTAGGGTATTTCCCCAAACTGCTTGGCCCCAACACGGTGTAAGGAGTGGTAGGGGCAACAAAAGTTTTGCGCACCCAAAACCAAGAGATGTTTTTCTTGTTGCAAGCATTTCGATTTCGTTGAAGAGTTGAGAAATATTTTTCTTCATAGTTCTAAGATGGGTCATCAGCCCCAAAAACAACAGAGAAAGATTTGTAGATTTGTGGGTGAGTTCATGGAAGCAGCATATATTCTCTGAAACATTTGCGCACCATGGTATGCTAAAACCATGTACTGCCGATTTCTCGTGATAGTGTACCGAGTTGTACTACGGAATCCCCAAAATCATTTTTCACATGAATAGGTTTTTTTTCAGCATTTTCACAAAAATTGGTTTGCTTATTCGTATGTTTCTAAAATCAATTTCAAGTCTATGCAATTTACCAGCGGGATTCAAATTCACTTTTTTTTGTATGCGGCAGTTTCACCCGCCTAAAATTCAAATTCAAAGATGTCTATTATGATCATTTTGTGGTCAAAACAACACGTGGAATGTCCCAAAGAAACAAAACAGTTTTTCACTGTCAAAGTCTGTTGGCGCCGTGTATGCGTATGTAAGGGCATAATGCCTGATCATTCAACCACTATGGTTGGATGCATGGCACCGTGTAATGATGTTATGGGGCCTCTTTGAGGCCACCCCCCCCCCTCTGCCTTCCTTCATAGAATATGTTGCATTGTAGTTGTTGATTTTGAATCCTTTTCTTGTTTTCTTCTCCTCATTTGGCTGGAATTATAGCAAATCTACAGATTGATGGTGAAGCAAAATTGTGGGTCTCCACAATTCTTGGCAGTTGCTTTTGATTGATCACCCCACCTTTTCTCCTTCTTGCACCATTGTGTATTCTATTGCTAATTTTCTTTGCTATGTGCACTATTATGTATGACTTTGAAAATATGCTGGGCTAGAATGTTTATGCCACAGACTGCAAACTAGGTGTCCAAAGTACTCGGAGTTTTTTTTAGAGGCACCAAAGTGAGTGCAACATCAAGCCACGGAACAAGGGAGTGGTAAACAAAATCTGTCTAGCGGAACAGTATGAATAAAAATACCAGTGCTATTTTTGAACCTCCATATAGCATTCCATTTGACTTCGGGCTTGTTCTACTTCATTTTTTATTTTTCTTCACGTGGGATCTGTATGTTTTTTAACCATGTGTGCTAATATGATAATCCAGCAAACTTGAGAGCCTTAAACTGATGCAACTTATGACTTAGGTGATTGCATAAAGCATGACAAAGGTTTGCTCTAGTATGGCTACTGCGGCCAAAATTGCTGATACATGTGGATTGCAAAATTGGAATTCAAAAATCACACCCGTTGCGAAAAGTATCGAACAAAAGTTCCAAAAAATTCGCCAAAAATTTCTAAAAAAAGTTACAAAAAGTTTTCCAAAAGTTCAAAAAAATTTCCAAACAGTGTTGCACGTTGCATCGAATGTAACAACATTTTGCATCTAGATTACCCGACTACTTCTAACACGAGACGTCCCATGTTGAGTGAAACAAGTCTCATGTCAACCGGCCCACAAAAAGCACCAGCATTGTTCCGTGAGATGCAGTTTGTTGCAACCTGCGAAAACCGTTGGCTAAGACAATACACTGTAATAAGCCGGTACCTTTTCTAGCTTACTGTTTTGTACCATGTCTTGATCTTGATACCCGAAACCCGCAGAACCATCAAACGGGCACGGTGCAATAGGTCTAGCATATCGCTGTCAGTCTGCAGACCCCAAACAAATGTCAGTCCACAAACCACAAATAGACAGGTCGCCCATGCAGTCATGCCGTCATGGAGATTAGTATGATTTGTCTCGATCTGTGAAAATTTGAGATTAGTGTTGACTTTGCAAAAGCCATTTACAATTACCCAAATCTTCTGTGCTCGTGGCGATGACAGCTTGGAAGAGGTCCGACCTCGACGAGCAGCAATAATGTAGGCCAATGATCAAGGCCGGTTTTGACATGAAGAGGGATCAAGAGCAGCCATAATGTAGGACGAGGATGAGGGATACCCAAGCGACCGGACTTCATCGTAGTAGTGAAGTTTCGACCTCATTATGGTGCTATGCATTGCAAGAACGCGAGGATTAGTGTATAAAACAGGACATTTCATGCTATTGTAACTCATTTTTATACATGAATCGCATTCTGTACATTGTTTTTCATTTGTTTACATGTTTTTTTTTTACGCCGGGGTTCAGAAATGTATTCCCGGCATTGTGTAATAAGGTGGGACATAACACCCAGACAGACAGACAGACAGAAAGAAATATCGGTTTAGAATTGATCCAGACAGACAGACAGACAGAATTCTCTGTTCGGGTTGGATCCAGACAGACAGGCAGAGACAGACGACGTCGCAGTCGCGACAGTGACCTCATGAGAATAAAGAAGAAGAAGACGACAGAATAAAGATTGAAGGTAAAAGTCTTTTGCATGATTTCAAAATGCGAAAGGACAACAGACAGTCTCAGGTTTTTCTGTTCGCACAGGAAACAGAGCTCATGGTGCGAAGGGCATTAATGGGTTTATTACAAGCATGGAACCATGGATTCCATGTATGTTTGTTCCCTTCTCCGTTGCATGCATATGTGCATATATATTATGTAGGCGCGTTGCGTTGGATAGAAAAAGTCGCTTCGTAGCCTTGTAGCTTGGTAGCTTGTTTCGCTTTTATTGCTTCTCTTGCTTCACACTTCCTTGTAAGTCGTGAGTGAAGAACCGTGCCATGAGTGCATCAAGACACTCACAAATATTCGAATCCATAATAAGCTGTGAGTGCATCGAAGCACTCAACGTTCGATTCCCAACAAAGGTGTGAGTGCATCGAAGCACTCAAGGTTCGATTCCAAACAAAGGTGTGAGTGCATCAAGGCACTCAAGGTTGGATTCCAAGCGAGAATGCGAGTGCCTTATAGCCCTTAATGTGGTCGGAATCAAGAGTAGTGTGAATGCATGAGAAAAGATGTGGTGAGACAACTTTATCGGCTTGGTGAGAACTCATGGGATGAATAAAGGATTTCAACAACGAATCTTTGTTAACTAAGACGACTTAATTTTAATTATTTTGTTGGTTAGTTATGTTGTTCATTGTTGACATACTTATTCCGTTCGTTCTCGGTTTGTTGAACGTGCACGCCACGTGTGCACTTGTGATGTTTATAATTGTTTGCTTGTGTGATCGCACACGTAGATACTTGCATGGCGTTGTCTACGTGTCGAATTTGGGTTCGCTTTGGAGTCACGATGTCTTGTGATCTAAAGCTAAAGACCCGACAAGATATGGTTCAATCGTACCAAGTGTTAGATGGGAAGTCTTTACACTTTCGTACACAACCATATGAATGCATGTTTCGTCTCTCCCCTCTCCATGCCATATTTTGTATTCGTGTTGCACTTTGGGATTTCTGTGTACAGGACTCCTATATTTGGATTTATTCAATTTCAATTGAATTCAACAATGATGAACTAAATAAATCAAGTTCAAATCAAGTACATCTGGGAAAGTGTACATCCGAATTGTATGAGCCCATTCGAGATTGGACAAGCAAATTTCAGTGGACAAGGTCAATAATTGTGCATTGGAATTGGATTGTTCGCTGCGTGTTGTTGTTGTTGGTCGATTTAAATTATAAAATCTCCATTTTTATCCAAGGTTCAATTGGGGTCTACGAGTAGATCAAATGGAAGAACCACAACAAAATTTACATGATGGACTAGATTACCCAGGGTCAAGTTTATTACATGGTAGCTTCGTAGGCAAGGTTCTGCCCGAGGAAGAGCACGACAATGAAGCCAAAAAGGATGAAGGGGCGCTGCCCAAAATGGGATATGGCCCTAAAAAGCAGCCCCGTCCTTCCATAGGCAAAAGTCAAGACTTGCTTGAGCTGAACAAGTTTTTGGACGACAGTGGAGTCGGTGATGAGCACATGTATGATGTGCCCAGTTCGAGCAATACCCAAAAGAGGAGATCCAAAGAAGTGAAGGTGCAAGGACCGAAATGGAAACGGTTGACGCATGGGGCGGCGCCGGTGCTATTCACATCCCAAGAATTTGTTACAAAGAAACAAGTGATGCGATTGGTGAAGGAATATGTCAACCGAAAATTTCATCAAGGGAAAGTGGCGGGACGCCAAGTGGAAGGGCCGGCACGGCCGTCATGAACAATTATCAAAGAGGCCATTGAGCGATCTAAAGTTGCTGATGATTCGGTGACGTTACTCAAGCGACGGTTGGAAGAAAGCCAACGGGAGGTCGCCACACTCAAGGCGTCGATCGCAGAAGTACAATCACAAAACCGAGTGGGTGTGGGACGCGGAAGACCGAGTGTGGGCGACGGTGAAGCCCAACAAATTCAAAAAAGGTTGGAGGAAACCAATGGCATGGTTGAAGAAGTACGACACGAACTTCAGGAGTTCACGGAATCTGCACAACAGACCCGTACCATGGTGAAGGATTTGCAGCAAGCCTTCGACAACGTAGGGACCGAAAACAAGCAAGGCCAATGACGTGTGGAGAAGTTGGAGAAATCAGTGAAGATGTTGGACCAGGTGCAAAAAAACCAGCACAAGCGGGTCGAACAAGCGGATGAATGGCTACGGGATGAAACACGGCAACGTCAACAAGAATGCGATCAGCAAGTGAAGCCGGTTCGGACCCCCGTGGCCATCTTGGGGTCACTTGGGGTGTGTATCTATGTGCCGGCAAGCCGCCATTGGCTGATATCATACTCTCCCATCCACCTGACCTAACCTGATGTGACAGTGTGATAGGTTTGGCCATTCCGGCTATGAGCGGCCATATTCAGTACCGAGGCGCCGCCAGCTGAGATTTATATATCAGAATATCAGGAATCAACAGGGTTTTTTTCATCATAAAGTTTCCGTAATTTTTCCGCCTTCCGTTCTGATTGTCAATGTATCGGCATTGGTCAGTTGGCTCGAGATTTTGCGGTAACCGATTGGTTAACTGTTATTTACAGATATTTTGGCGGAAACCCCGATGAAGGGTCAGATTTCATCAGTAAAGGGTTCGTTGCTTCCGCAATTTTCATATTATACACTCGCAAAATTAATCCGATTTTTTCAGACTTTCAGAATCGGATTTTTGACTTCGACATCGCCGCACTCGATATGATGAATCTCGAGTGGTCATACATTTTTCCCCAATCACGAATCAACCTTCCTTTTGTTGTGCCCTTCATTTTGCTTGGAGATATAGTCGAAATAAAAGTGATTCGTGAGACCACTTTGAAGAATCATATCTCCGGCTCACGGCGGTGAATATCAATTTTGGAAATTGGGTTGGAAGCGCGCTGGTCTCAACTTAATTTAGGAAGCATCAAACGCCTTTGGTGTGTACACATGCCCGGTATAGCAAGGGATAATGGTCAAGAGGGTAGAAAGTGATATATAACTCTTGGACCGTGCAACCGAATATTTTATTGCGACTTTCGAGTGTACCGCATGAGTGTTGGGGTTGCATAGACACTTTCCTTGGGTTCCTACGTATTTTTAACGTGAAGTTATGTCCATGGAGGGGCATGGCATATCATGGTGGGAGCCACCTTTTGAGGGTATGTGTTATATGCATGGTATGTGCTTCCATATGCTCACGCCCATGTTATATATCTCCGTTTGTAGGAAGATATATGGAGTCATACGTGGCAAGGGCTTTGCCCATGTCCCAATGGTGAACTCCATAGTGCTAGACTAAGTCTACCGCTCATATAGTGCATGTGGGAGGGCTTACGGAGCGACCCACAAGCGCCATTATCAATTTTCCCATTTTCATGGTGCGTGTTGGGAGGAGGTTCGAAGGTGTCCCTATGCGTCCATGTGGGGATCCAAGTGGGAGGATTGTTTGCAAATGGTCCCAAGCAATTGTGTTTTGAATCGTAGGTCGATACCATGGGTGAGCGAAGTTATATACTATTGTAATTATCTTCAATTTTGCATTCTTTGCATGTTTTTGACCTCATTTTATGCTCATTTTTGTGTTTGATGTGCTCAACTGGTCGGCTAACAGTAAAGTGCCCCGAGATCCGTGAACTATGGTATGTTGCTTATATGTTGGCATATGCTTCGGTGTTGTACCTCACCATATGCCGGATCACATGGTCACTTTGGCTTGGCACACGAGGCCTCACAAAATTAGGTCTCAAATTCATGAGTTGACTTGTGAAGCATGTCATCTACATAACCGGAGGGATTTCGGAGCCAATGATGGGATATTCTTGGGCATGGACCTTTAGTCTATATCACCCTTGTATATTACTTTCCGGTTTGACACATGCATGGAGCATTTGAATATTTGCGGTATGCATTTTTGAGTATAGAATTGGTTTTGGGCATAATGGTGGGATTTGCCTGATTTTGCCATGTTGTGAGGTCATCTTCATGGGGCAGTTCTCCAAGCCCAATCAACTCCAAGTCCAACCAAGGTTATGTCAGGGTAGGGCATGGTCCTGAGTGCCACTCTAGGCCATGACATGCCACCTCCCCTATTGGGCTAGGATTTAGAGGCTGGGAAGTGAACACATTTTTGGGGTTTGTGTAGTGACTTTTGACACATGGCATTTAGCCATCCTATTTGACTGGGTTCAGGGCATCATGTTGGCGAGTCAAGGGAAGGTCTTGAGTCCAGGGAATGAGGGGTCTATGGCTGTGAATGTGTACGTTTCCATCTTTCCCCAACATTGCTTTATTTGTGTTCATATGCCAATTTCAGGGCTTTTCCTCTTTGGTGCAATTCTTGTACATGCCCGCCACCGTGAGACAACCGGTGTGCTGAACGGAAGCCCGCAGTGTGGATTGGGTTATTGCTGTATTTGTGGGATCTGGTTGCTGTTCAGGGTTGAAGGAGGATTGTATTTTCTATATTTTTGGATTGTGGACCCCGGATTTTGAGAAATGCAATCGCTGATCAAGAGCAAGTCAGCAGGGGTGACAGGCGAAAGGGGCACAGCAGGGGCCGGTCCTGGTAGGGACCTTGTTCATGGTAGCAGAGGCGTACCTGCTGCCCCTACCTACTGCCGACCCGGGGACTTGGGCCCCTATTAGCCCTGCCCAAGTACGCCCCGGGTGCGTATTGTGGACTCGGTGGAGACCACGCCGGAGATTGGAGCCAGAGAAGCGCCGAGACGCTCAGGAGTATGGCGAACTCCGGAAGTTGAAGCCCGAAGAGAAGTACGACGTTCGGGAAGAGGAGGACTTGACATGGAGGACCTGGTCTCCATGTGTGAGCGTCGCTGCCGAAAGGCATGCAACCTCCGCTCCGCCGCGGAGGACTCTGAGGAGACCTGCCATTCAGGCAGCAGTGGAGGACGGGCCCGGCGCTACCGGAAGCGCGGGTCACCCAGGCCCGCGGCAGGGGACGCCGGGGCTATGGATACGGATCCCAGCCCGGTCAGGCTGTGGTCAGCCGCAGATTCCGAGGGGCACTCCGAGGGCTATCGGACAGCTTATGAGCAACCTTCGGAGTCGGAGGAGGTGGCCAGGCCGCCCACAAGGGCGAACACGGCCCCAGAACCCAGCCTGGAGCATGACGCCGAGGCGTTGGAGAGGCCTGCCAGAGCCAGAACGGCGCCTGTGGCCCGGCACACGGAGCCAACGCGGGATAGCATGGGCGACACACCCATGGCGGAGGAGTCCGAGGCGCCGGGAACCGTGGGATGCGCCGGATCTGGTGGAAAGCATGCCAAGTGCCACTGCGAGCACGTATCCTTCCTCATTGGCAAGAATCCAAAGTTGGGGATGGACGCCATCGTGCAGCACCTCGACCGCCTGGACAACGCGAAGGACGGCCTAGAGGAGGACGTTGCGGGAATCATGGATGACAAGTCGGCAGCGGAGAGAGACATGGCGGAGCTGCGAGCGGATCAGTAAGAAAAAGTGCTTTTCCATTGCTTTGAGGCATACTCTAGTTGTATTAGAGATGCACTGAGCATCCATGCATTTTAATCTTAGTATTGGTCCAACCAAAACTGGTGATAACACATTTTGACCTATGGAACCAAACACCCAATCAGGATATGGAGTGGACCCCTTAATCCCCTTTCAATGTGAAGTAAAACATCTTTTCCTGAGTTGACTGAGCACTGACATACCTAAAGTAGAGCCTATGAATTTATCTATGTTTTTCCATGAATTCTTAGCTATCCTAGTGGTATGCACCCTAGGGGGCTGGGCACCTCTTTTTGAGAGGTCCTGGGTTCAATTCCTGGTCAGCCTAGCTAAGTAGGAAGATCCCATGTGACATGGCAGTGACCTCATCGCCACATACCATGCCACCTCAGCACATATGGGACCCAAAACAAAGAATGCACATCTCCTAAGATGGCACTATGGAGAGAGAGTGATCCTGAGGCAGTTTTCTAACTCTTTTCCCAAAACATTTCAGCTATCTTTGTGAATATGCATTCATTTGTGACCTGAGTTGCAGTTTCTGTGAATAGCCAATCATCTTTCACTGTTTAGACTGCAGCCCTTCATGCTTTGATCCTGAATTACCTTCTCCTTGCATACTATTGGCTTGGGCTATCCTGGATTGACTTGGCTTTACTGTATTTCAACAAACAAAAGCTTTTCATCATCCAAAACAAGCAGCAGGACACCCTACAGCAACAACAAGCAGCAGGAGAAGCAAAAACACAGTGCTGAAAACACTATAAACTTTTCTGGTAGCAAGAGGCAGCCTGTCTCTGTGCACCCGCAGCGACCCCGCGCCGTACAACCAGTGCTCCGAGCAGGCAAATATAAGCAGAAGGGCGGATTAAGATGGATCCAGGAAGAGTGGACGCCGACGTGAAGACAGCGCCAGCGCCTGAGGCACCGGCAAGGCCGGCGCCTGGCGCTGTACCTTCAGCGGAGCCCTTACATGGGCCAGTGGATACGGCGGAGGACTCCCTGGATGGCCTCCAGACGGCCTTCGGGGCCCTGTCCGTCGAGGAGGTGGTGGCGCAGCCTGCAAAAAGGAAGAGAGAGAGCGAGAAGGATGCTGGAGACGGAGCAGACGAAGGAGAGGAGCAAGGGCAAGACCCGACGGATGTCCCTACCTTCGAAGGCGCACCAAGCGCTTCTGGCCTCCATGCATCACCCTCTCCCATAACCACCACACTCCCAGCCGCCGCAACATCCACTTCCACAACCAACCCGCCTATGGCAGAGGGCACAGGCTTTACTGGCATGCCTCACTACCCCGCCTATGGCATGGGCCCACCTACCACTGCGCTCCTTGAGGCAACTACTGCCAGTGAGCCGGTGGCTTCCAGCTCTGCGCCGCGATGGTATGCGGCTGACCATCCCCATCCACTCCACGCCACTGGAACCTACATGGAAGTTCCTGGGTATGCTCCTGGGTATGCACCTGGGTATGCACCCTTCAGTGGGTTGAGGAGAGGACCAGAGTCTCTGGGAGGCAGGAGTAGAGGATCGGGAAGATCCTCCAACAGGTCTCTGACGCGGTCGGAGATCAACGAGGTGCTCCGAGGAGCCACTTCGCAAATCGTGAGCGACCTCACGCAAGAGATCAGGGAGAAACTGGAGCCCCTGATGATCCCGTCCCATGCGTCACCTACGACGGTGGGAATGTCACCCCACCGAGTACAGGCTAACCACCTGGCGGCAGGGTTGACAAATACCCTGGGGAGCCTGAGGAGCCGACCGATGCCGACTCCTGCAGCAGTACCGAGAAGTCCATTCGTCCCGAGAACGGCCCAGCCGCCCTACAGCCACGTGACAAACTCGACGAGGGCCGAGCTGGACCAGCTGGGGCTGACAGCCCTAAGGGCTATGGTGGACGTGGAGCCTTATGGCTCCAGTGATCTAGGCGGAGACCCCTCCGACGACGAGCCGCCGTCGATGGATTCTTCTTCGCCATCGGATGACGAAGACCCTGAGGACCCCGAGGACCCCAAGGGTAAGAAGAAGAAGAAGAAGAAGAAGAAGACCCGACGCCCTGAAGGACGCCGAGCTCAGGAGGCGAAGGCTATTGCCACCTCCAAGATAGTGGTGAACCTGCCTGAGTTCACAGGCAAGGACCTCAGTGAGTTCGCTGAGAACTTTGGCCGGTTCCTACGACTGACCGGCCAAACCCACGCGAGTGGGCGAGTGAAGTGCGACCTGCTCCTGCAGTGCTGCAAGACCAAATACCTGGAGAAGCAGGTCAGGCAGATCGTCACTAACTCCGCCACCTTTGCCGATGTGTTGGTTGCCCTGGAGAGGCAGTACCCAACCTACGAGACCGACCTCTCCATCAGGGCCGAGATCCAGAACCTGCCCGTGCTGCCCAACAACCCCAAACCTGGCAGGGTCTCCGAGCTGTTGGCGGACCTGGATCACTGGGCTGGACGACTGACGCCCGGTTCCTACAGCAGCAACGACCTGCTGTTCTGGTTGTGCGCCAAGCTCCCCCGAGAGCTATGGGACGAGTGCCGTCTGACGGCGGAGCGCAAGGCTAGATCCCTCCGCTACGAGGATCTATGCGTGCTGCTCCTGGAGATGGCGCTGGAGAAGGAGAGCGACCAGCACCTGAACAACTACCGTCCTGGTGGTGGAGGTTCTGGAGGCAAAGGGTACCAAGGGTCCCGACCTGGGCAGGGGACTACCCCCAAACATGCCCACGCCCGCCTAATGGAGAACGTGAAGGAGCTATTCTGGTGTGATGCCAGAGATGAGCAGGGCCACCTGCAGCACGCCTCTGACTGCGAGCAGCGAGACTGCTTCGTCGTCCAGGGGAAGCAGCAGGAGAAGATCACCGGCGCCAAAGTGAAGCTGCCGGATCATTACCGCTGCACCATCACGTGTGCATTCTGCGGTAAGCGGAAGCACTACGAGGATGAGTGCTACCATAAGCAACGCCTATCGGCGAAGCTTAAGGGGGAAGATCCTGGCAAAGGCTCAGGCAAAGGTGGAGGCAAGGCCAAAGGCAACGACTCCGGCAAGGGCAAGTCGAAAGGACGTGGTCAAGGTGGTCAAGACAAGGGTCAAGGTGGACGAGGAGGAGGCGCTAACCGCCAGAACGACAACAAGAACAAGGACAAGAACGGAGGTAACCCCAACCCTAATCCAGGGGGGAACTCCGAGCCCTCTGGAGGGCAGTCTGGACCTACCACACGCTCAAAGACGCAGGCCCAGCAAGAACAAGGAGCCAAGCGTGAGCATGAAGGTGGTGATGACGGCAACGCCAAGAAGAGAAGCCGTTTCATGAGGATGGCCCGCAAATTGCGGAACAAGGGGTTCGAGGTGACCTGTCCCGCGGAATTCTGACGGGGACGCTCTGGTGGCACCCAAGACCTGGTGTTTTGGGTACGTATCCGACTAGGGGGACGTGAATACCTGGGGGTACTGGATACTGGCGCCACAATATCTATAGTGGCCAAGAAAATTTTACCTTGTGGGAGCCTGAAGAACACCATGACCACCGCCGCTATACGCATGGGGGATGGACATGTGGTGCACAGCTGCGGGGACTGTGAAGTGGAGGTACCTATGGGCTCTCGAACTATCGCCCATCGGTTCTATGTGATTGACACTGAGGCCTTCGACTTTGTACTGGGTACTGACTTCTTCGTGCAGCACTCCCAGATACAATCCCTGACGCTGCAAGCGCCCTACCTCCTGTACTTGGACCACGGCAGTGGCAGAGAGTCTGTGCCACTGGAGCAGTCGGAACATACCTCGAGTTACCTGAGACTATCGAAGGAGGAGCCCTCGAACATGATGGCGGCCTCCAAAACTGAGGACTACCAACTATTGGGGGAAGTCCTAGACCAAGGTCTGAAGGAGTTGGGTTACTCTCGAGAAGACCTAAGTGTGGAGCTGTTCGCCAGCAACAAGCAGCATGTACTGGACCTATACTGCAGCAAGGGGAAGAACTGCAGCTACAAATTTTACTGGCCCTCTTTCGGGATGGCCTACGGGAACCCCAGATTCAGTGAACTGGGGAAGGTGCTGACCAAGGTGGCCTTGGAACGTTTCCATATGGTCCTGTGTTCCCCCGATTGGGGAGCCCATGGGGGCAACGAGTACTGGCGAACCCTCCTTGACAAGCTGACTATCAGCTCGGTGCGATTACCTGATGAGGCCATCTACGTGCCTCTGGGACGCAAGACGCCCATTGGGAAGCCCGGATGGGGGAGTATGCTCAGCGTGGTGGACGGAAGTCTTACCACCATCCCCTGGGAAGACCTGGACCCTACTCTGGTCCAGGCTATACAACGAGAAAGCGATGGACTCGCCTTGGGTGACTTGAAGGATCGCCTACGACCTCAAGATGCTGTTGAAACTACACCCGGAGGAGATGAGTACGTCGTGACTGACACCAACGCCCCCAACTCTCCCTGTCATGTACCTGTTCCTGATGGAGTCTCTGAGTGTGGACTATCAGAGCTACCTAGCTCTATCCACTCAGACGACGAAACTGAGCATGACGCCTTCTTCGTGCAGACCGCGGTGGAGGGAGTGGAGAACGCCGAGTACGTCGCCCCACTAAAACCCCTACTCTCCATGAGGGTGGAAGACCCCGTGGATGAAGAGCTGGACCCTCGATCCAGGCTCAGGGAGTATGTGGATTCCAAGAGGAAGTTGGTGGCGAAAAAGCTATGCTACGCGAAGCCTACCCGCAGCTCGTGGCCACTGAAGCAAGGACGTATGGGAGACCTATCCAATTTGAAGGAGGACCTCGAACAGAAGATCACCACCTGGCAAAGGGAGGTAGATCTCAAGCTCATGAAGAGCGTGTGGGGGGCCCATGTGAGGACCCCAGAGGAGGACGACCTCTCGGAGGAATGTGTATGTGAACCCCCTCGAGCGTGCCTATGTTGCCATCGTCCACCGGAGATGGTTGAGCAAGACCTTCTTTATGCCTACCAAGGGCTGAAGGATGCTACAGCGGGCGAAGAGTCGGTGGAGGACCACCTCCCGACGTCTATTCAAGGGGCAAGCAACTTACACTCCGACGAGGACATGGAGGACAAGATCAAGGTATTGGACCCGCGGGTACAGAAGCTGATAAGGACCTATCTGGAGGTGTTCGGAGAACTACCCCCTCCAGCCTCATGCGACAAGCTGGTACAGATGGACCTCAAGCTGAAACCCGAGTCCGTGGGTCACAAGATTCGAAGGAGACCCTATCCAGCTCCTAAAGAGCAGGCCGACGAGATCGAGCGACAGATACAAGAATGTATCGACGCTGGCCTAGTCCTGGAGTACAAGGACGGGGACTACCCCCTACACTGCAGCCCCTGTTTCCTGGTGGCTAAACCTGGGTCTACAGCCAAACGGCTGGTAGTGGACTATGGAGAGCTGAACAAGAAGACGCTGAACCACTCAGGGTCCATTCCCAATATGGAGTCTACCCTGGAGAAGATAGCCTCCTGTCGCTACAAGACCAAGATGGACAAGCGAAGTGGATTCTGGCAAGTGGACCTGACGCCCAACGCGCAGGAACTACTGGCCTTCATCACCCCTCAGGGGAGGGTATTCAAGTGGAAAGTCATGCCATTTGGCGTGGCTAACGCACCCGCTCTGTTCCAAGAGCTGATGAACAAGATCTTGTCCATCCTACGAAGGAGACCTAAGGTGCAGGAGCTCATATCCCGTGGGGCCCAGATGGAGGCTCACATCGACGATGTATGCCTCGGGACCAATACCCAGGAGGATCACCTAATCCTCTTGGGTGAGTTCTTTGCGGTCTGCCAGGAGAACCACACTCGACTCAAGCTGGAGAAGTGTGAGTTCATGCAGGAGACCATGCAGTACTTGGGGTTTGACGTTGGCTATGGGTGGTGGACCCCAGCGGCCTCTAAGGCCAAACCCCTGATGGATGCCAAGGTACGACACGAAGACCCCAAGAAAGGACTTCATGATGTACGCAGTTTCATATGGGCGTGCAACTTCTATCGCCGCCACATCAAGAACTTCACCTATACCAGCGCCGTTCTGACGGACTTGATCAAGAAGAGTACTACTCGGCGCTGGGGCCCACAAGAGCAACAAGCGTTTGACGAGCTCAAAGACAAGGTAGCCAACGCTAAGTGCTTGGGCGTGCCTAGGGCACAAGGGGAGATTATCCTGGTGACCGACGCCAGCAATGTGGGCGGTGGTGGAACGTTGTTCCAATGGCAAGCACTAGAGAAGGAGGAGTTCGACTCGGTCATTTCCCAATGGGGGACGGAAGGTCTCAACCGAGATGGAACCCTCAAGCACAGCTACCCTGACGACAAGTGGGTCCTAGTACCTCTGGGCCACTGGAACTGGAAGTGGAACCAGGCCAGGGGGAACTACTCCACCTATGAGCAGGAACTGCTCGCGGGTATGCTGGTGCTATCCTCACAAGCACGACTGTTGGGGAGTAACCCTGTGGTCTGGCTATGCGACCAAGAAGCGGTACGCAGTTTCCAGAAGGGCCCCCCACCTGAGAAGGCCAAGCTACGTCGCTGGTGGACCTACCTCAGTCAACTACGGCTGACGGTACACCATATCCAGGGAGTGAAGAACGAGTGTGCCGACTACATCAGCCGCAACAACTTCGACGCCCTGATTGGTGCCCGGTCTGAAGCGCTGGCTAAGGAGGCGTTCAGCCGTATGGACGTACATCTGGACCTGAACATGACCATGATACGCCCCCTGGATGGACTCCAACAATCGGAGTACCTACAGGAGTTTGGGGATATCTACCGGCGCCTGGAGAAACGCCTTGAACCCCTCCTGGTCAACCAAGACCAGTGGAAGCGGGACAAGAGCTACCTCTGGCACGAGGACCGCATCGTGGTGCCTAGTGACCGAGTCCCAGCGCTGCTGAAGTGGACCCATGAGTCCAGTGGTCATGTGGGTGCTGACCGTACCCTGAGGCTGTTCAAGCAGTGGTTCCACACTACGTGGACTGACGACCAACTGCGGAAGACACTCCAGCCTATCGTGGACAAGTGCCCGTGCAGGTCCTGTAAACCAGGGGATATCAGGGACAGAGGTCTCTACTCGACCCTGCCCATCCCACACTGTGCCAACAGTGTTCTATACGTGGACTACACGCAGATGCCGAAGTTCGGGGGCTATGACTTCGCCCTCGTGGTAACCTGTGGGTTGACCAGGTTTACCAGGGTGTTCCCATGTACCAAGCACATTACCGGAGAGGAGACTATCAAGATACTCCTGGAGGAGTGGTTTTGTGTCTATGGGGCGCCCAAGGAGATCAACTCCGATCAGGACGTACGAGTACGCTCAGATACTGGCTGGTACAAGAGGGTCCTGAGATCCCTCAATGTCCAGGTGTCTACGGGAATTCCCTACTCTCACACCAGCAACCCCCTTTGTGAGCGACAGATTCGTGTCCTGAAGGAGAACGTCAGGATATGGTGCAAAACTGAACGCACCAGAGACTGGGTGAGACTACTCCCCGTCATATCCTTGATGATGAACTCCCAAGAGAGTTCCGCTACTGGCTACTCGCCACATGAGCTATTCATGGGGCGCCCGGCGTGGTTCCTACATGCCCCCTATCCAGAGGACACCCATTCTTCTGTGGGTGAATGGGTCCAAGAGCAACAAGCGAAGGTGGACAAGGCCAAGGCTATGCTCCCCAGAGTGAGGGAGCGTCAGTGGAACAAGAAGAACAAGCACCGTGTGCCGGCCACCTACCAAGAGGGGGACTGGGTGCTGGTGCACCACAGTCGACTACCCGCCTGGCCACGCTCTACCAGCGATGACCCATACTTCGGGCCGTACAAGATCCTATCTGTGGATGGACACCGTATCACCGTGCGGTGTTCTCCCCGTCTAGGGGGGACCCTGGTGTGCGCTGCTCAACACCTGAAGCGCTACCATGATCCTGAAGACCTCTGTGGGGAGGAGTGGGAGCTGAACGACGAGGAAATCGCCGCTCTGGACCTACAGGGGGCTGCCAGCCCTATGGAAGTTGAAGGTGAACTCCCCGACATGAACGCCGAGGAGATGGCTAAGGAGGGCTTCTACCTGGTGAAGTCTGTCCTACGCCACGGCTATCGCCAGGGTTGGCGCTTCCTCACCCTCTGGGAAGGGTTTGGAGTCGAAGAGGCCACCTGGGAGCCCTTCTCTGCATTCGTTCTACCGGAGGGACGCCTAAACTCAGTTCTGGTTGAGTACTTGTCCCAGAACAACCTTGGTGAGTTGCTGAGGCTCGCTGAGACGCTTGCCTCCAAGACTAAAGCTAGGGACTGAACCTTACCCTTACCTGCCAAAGCGTATGTGTGAGTGTGCTATTCCTAAGGTCCTGAGAGCAAGCCGCAGAAGTGGTGTCCTAATTATACCCAAGTCTGCACGCTTGCTAAACCTGGAGGGTTGGCTTATTGATTGAAAGTGCTGCCCTGGGTCGTTGATGGTGCCGGAGGGCTCGGGGCCGGCAAGACCAGTGGGGCAGGCACGCGAGGAGTCGACCTGAACGCTGCTATTGGGGGTAGAACCGGAGACTCGGACACCAACGGAGGCAAGAGCAGCAACAACTGAAGCAAGATCCATGTTGAGTGTTATCCGGCAGAAAATCCCAGTCTATGAAGAAAATTGATGCGGATTATTCTAAATACATCTGAGTGTCCAAAACTGTCTGAAAAGATTTATATAAATCCAATTATGAAAAATGTCTGGCCGATCTGGCCCGCGAGCGCGCGTCAGCGGCAAATGGCGATTCCAGCTAAATGTTCGGAACGCGGCGGATTTACGGGGAATGGACCGCGGAATCAGATCCGGCATCTCATAAATATATAGGTCTGATCCTGAGACTGAGCTGCGAGGCGGCGATTCCGCCGAAGCAAAGAAAATGACCAAAATGTAGCCAATCTGGACAGAATGTCTGAAAATCTGAGCAGATGGGGCTAGCCGCACTTACACCCCCCCTCCAAAAACACACTGGGGTGTGTCGCTACGTCAACGAAGAACGTAGTGCGGGTAAGTCCCCGAAAAAAATAGAAATGTAGCCTCGATGGGGCGAAATCTGCTTGATCTGACCTGATTTGGGCTGAATTGGCACTGAATCAGGATGGATGAACCTGAAATGAGACAGAATGAGAAGTGACGAACAGTCCTCCGTGCAGTAAAACATTAGGTTAAGGGCTAAAAAGCATGTAAACGTATCAAGAATCGATACCAAACCATGCATTGGTTGAGAATGAGGTAGATTATTGGTGGATTGAGTGGGGGAATCAAGAAATGGAGTGACATCTCAGCGCTCTGGCACAGTTTCGCTGTCGCGGGCACGCTACGGTGTCCTCGCCGAACTCTACATCGTGTTACTCCCGCTTTTCTCGTTCTGAAAAGTGCAGCATGTGGCTCAGAATTGGCGCATCTGGTGGATGATCACAAAATTCAATCTTGCTGAATCAATTTAAACAGAGATGGAGGAGATTAAGCAATCACAGAGAGGGTAAACAAATACAAATGAAGTCTGCAGGCCCTAAGTGAACCACAGAAGGTAAGGATGTTTTTCTGTTCACTTAGATCTAAACAGATCTTCGAGGAATCAGAGAAGATGACAAGGAAATCAACCTAAATTGTCCTAAAATCAGCAAATTCCCTAAGATGAAGGTGAAATGAAGCGGAATGTCTAGAACTGAAACTACTAATACTTTCGTTTAGACTAAAGTTAATATATATTGTCGTTTATTCAGCTCAATTGTGCTTTCCGGCACGTTGGTTCGCGAGCATCCAACAGATTCCATGAAAATGTGGATCATGTGATGATGCATCATGATGGGACATGCTGGCCCTGGATCCTTGGCATGTAACGCGCCGAAGGTTCGCTGAAGGCGCTTTACTGACAGTATATAACTGAGAGACACCGAGTAGTCCTTTATTTACAGTGGCGGCGGTGTCAATCGACTTGGACAAGGCCAATCTTTCGAATGAGTCCCACAAGACACTTGGATTCACCATTTTCGACAGTTTCAGGTCGGATTGAGCTCACATTGGCGTGTGCCAAAAATACAACGAAGCTTACGGACTTCAGAGGTTGCTTTTAGAAGTCCCTAGAGCTCCTATCTGAAGGTTGTCTGAACAATTGACGTCTGGGTTTCGTACAACAGTGGCAGAATGATGGACAAACCTGAGAAATTCAAGGCAAACTTGAGGATCCTGGATCTGAATCTGGACTTTGGCGTTAGCATCACAGCAAATGAAGGTACGATCTGAGTTCCTGGCGTCGCATCTGGTGCAGCCAGTACTACAGGGGGTGCCTGTAGGGGTGAATGTCGCTGGCCAGCGTTATGATTATGTACATTTGCTTCCATCTGCACGAGTAGCCAAATTCCAAAGATGCACAGACCAACAGAGACAAGATTACCCCGAATCTGCCTGAATTAAGCCTGAGTTTGGTTTTTTCTGAACACGGCAGCACACTCCGTGGCTTTCGGTTTTCGACCTTCGATACGTTACCGAACGGAGACCAAAGAAAAATTGATTGATTGACGTCAAATTATCAAACATGCGCAATTCTCCACATCATGACATAAACAGAAAGAATGGACAGTGGATTGAGCAGAATGTGGTTCTTTCAAGTCGAATTCGGCCAAGCACGAATACATGTGACCACCAACCTGTCTGGTCGGGCCCTCGTACGGCTTGGGCGCTGCAAATCAGCGGCCGAACTCGAAGCTTGGTCCTCATTTGGCTCCTGGGCTGGCCTGACCGCAGGAGGGGGGATCGACGGATCAGCCCTGGAATGTGGCTGCTGAGGGCCGTAAAAGGCTGGATCTCGATTCACCACAGGTCGTTTTCCGTCGCTCTCCACTTGTCTGTCTGGTTTCGACGGACAGTCTGTCAGGAGTACTCCAATTTCGGGGTGCTTCTTCAGGAAGTCGATGAACCCCTTGGTGTATCCATGGACAAAAGATTGGGCTGGTTCCCAGTTGTTGTGACTGGAATCAAAGCCCCTCCACTCACACAGAAATTCCCATTCGCCCTTGGCGTCACGTCTTGCTTCAACAATCCTCTTGAGTTCGTACTTCCCCCCTTCGATGACCCGATCAGACAAATGTTTCGCAGTCCAAAAAAGGGGTTTAACCCGATCCTTGGGGGAGGGGATCTCTCTCTTGAGGCGATCGCCCGAAACGTCAATTTCCCTGCTGACATCCACACGAATCCTCCACCTGTTCTCACCAAGACGCGCTGTAACAGCGAATGGCCCCTCCCACAAGGGAAGAAGCTTGTCATCTCCGTCCAGGGTGGCTTCGGATTTTCGAAGCCAAACTCGATCATCGACTTCAAAATTGTGGGGGTTTTTTCGGCCTTGATTCTGAACCCAAAGCCAGTCAGCTTGATGCTTTTCGATTAATTTCGAGACAGTTTTATCTGCTCGTTGGACGTCGTCCAAAAACAACGAAGCATCCTTACAAGGGCGAGGATTATTCAACGGCATGTTCCACCAACACTTCTTTCGTCCAAAGACAATTTCATTTGGAGAAAGGCCATGATACAAAGGCGTGTTGTGGTACCGGCGAAGCAATGCGAAGAGAGCTTCCATCCAATGGAAATCCTTTTCACTCGCGAGCTCCTTACGAAGCATATTAATAATTGAGCGGCCGGGTCTTTCGCCAGGCAGCGCTCGATGCGAGTGGATTTCACATCGGAGGTGGTGGATTCCAAGGCGAGCACATAATTCTCTCCACCATTCGGAGGTGTACTCTTTGCCTGAATCCGTCACCACCTCGGATGGGACGTCCCAACCTCTCATCCAGGTCTGCGCGCACCATTTGGCGGCAGCCTTGCCAGTCATCGACTCAATGTTGCAAGGCAACACTTGAATGTAGCCGGAATGACGGCACTGAATAAGGAGCACACCATTGACTTTTTTATTCGTCCAATGGCACTCTTCGTCATCGAGTTCACCGAGATAGAAGAAATCACTGGTGACTCTGTTAAAGAGGCGCTCCGGAATAGGATGTGGCCTCAGATGGCCGTGCTTCTTCGCGCTGGGGGGCGTCGAGACAGCACATTGGGCACATCCGGCGGCTACTTTCATGCAATGAGTATATAGCCGTGAGCCAAACAACCTATGTTTAATCATCGACCACAGTCGACGGCCATGTGCGTGGGGGGACTCCCATTTATGCCACCAGTTTAACACTCGGGGGGCCAGGGCGTCTGGTACGCACAATTTACCCTCCATCCGCAGCTTCCCCCCATCCAACGAATACTCTGAAAAAATCCCATCCTTGTGAGCATCTTTGGAGTTGAGATTTCCAAAGACCTCTTTAAACATGGGATCCTGCAGATAATCGGACGTCCAGTCACGGATGATCAGGGAATCTTTCGGCAGGGGTGGAGTTTTGGCCGGATCTCGACGCTTAATGCCCTGGATCAACCGAAATCTACTTACTCGTCGGGTATAGTCAAACCGTTTCACACTCCCTGAGGAGGGATCGGTGACTTTTTCCACGACTTTCAGTGTTTTGGTGCAGATCTCATGAGCATGCGCCGGATCTGAGAAGGCCGTGATGTCGTGACACGGCAATGCATGCTGTTTAACAGCGCATTGCATGCATGCACGTCGAATGAGTTTCTTTTCTTCTTGATCCCATTCGATTATTACATGGCGGTCCTGCTCCGTACCATGGATGTTGGTACTTTGCAGCCCCTCTGAGGCGGGGTAAGCCCATCGGCTCAGAGCATCCGCTACCGTGTTGTGTTTTCCAGGCAAATATGATACATGGAGGTCAAACAGACTGAGAAATTCGTGCCATCTGGCCCGTCGACCAGCTGGGCTCGCGACAGTATCAATGTGTTCGGTGGCCCAATACTCCAGAGATCGATGATCCGTCAGGACCTCGACTCGATTGGTGCCAACCCACGATTGGTACTTTTTTAAAGCACAGATTATGGCGTAGTTTTCTTGCTCACGCGGCGACCATTGCATTTGGCGTGGGGCTAGCTTCCGAGACCAAAATGCAAGAGGGTAATGATCGCCGGTGGCTTCATCAACCTGTTCAAGGACAGCTCTGATCGCGTACCTAGAAGCGTCGGTTCTAATGTAGAAGGGTCGGTCGAATTGGGGCAAATGCAACGTGGCGACTTCACAGAGGGCCGCCTTCAAGTGATGGAAGGCCTCCTCGCACTTGTCAGTCCACTTGACACGAACCTTTGAACCTGCCTTGCCCGCATCTCTCCCTACCTTCAATAATTCAGTGAGGGGGGCAGCAAATTTGGCATAATTCGGCACAAAAGTGTGGTAAAAATTGCAACAACCCAGGAATCCTCTCAACTCGGTGATCGTCTCAGGGCGCTTCCACTTCTGAATAGCGACGAGCTTCCCTGGACTGGGTCGTCGGGTGCCATTCTCTAGGAGAGAACCACAAAATTCGACTGATTTTAAAAATAATTTTCCCTTCTTTGGCCCACAAATCAGCTGATTGGCATCAAGAATGTCCAAAACTTGGTTCAGCTGCTTTTCATGTAGGGCCACCAGCTCAGCTTCGGTCAGTCCCTCCCCCTCCGTCGCGATGATTATGTCATCTATGTACACACTCACGAAGGCACGAAGCTCAGGATGGGCTGTAAAAAGCACATCCTCCATCATTCTTTGAAAAAATGAAGGGGCATTCTTCAGGCCCATGGGCATGACCGTCCACTGGACTGGGCCACATGGCGTGCACATACAGGTGAGAGGTCGGCTGTCCTTCCTCAACGGCATTTGGTGAAAGCCGTGACGGAGATCTAGCACAGAAAACAAATGACCTCTTGCCCTCTTGGCGATTTCCTCCTCAATGAGGGGCAGGGGGTGTGAATCCGCCTTGGTTTCGGCGTTAAGATTGCGAAAATCAACAACCATTCGCCGACCATCAATAGTGTTCTGGTCTGCAGGCGGTGGCTTCGGGACTGTGAAGGGTGCACAGCACCATTCGCTGGTCATACAACCCTCAAGCCAACCAAATTCCCTGAGATTTCTCTCGATGATTTTTCTGAGGATCTCATGTTTATGTCCATGGTTCTCATAGGGACGCTGTTTCTTCGCCTTGTAACCTTCACGAAGCTCGATGAAGGCTTCACCGAACTGCCCACGGACAGGGGGGTCTTTGATCAACTTCCCCGAAAGGGTTGTGTCCTTCCGTTCCTCAAAAATCTTTTCTTTTGACTTGGAACACAACTCAGTGTCCACCTGATCACCAGCAATTACTGTTGAAAAAACTTTGGCAACTTCTTCGGCCTTGGCAGGAAGAATCTTCTTACGGATGTCCCTAAACAGGTCCGTATCAACTGCCTCTTGAAGATAGGTGGGTCGAGTGTCGACATTCCAGAGATTATCTTCGTGATCCAGCTCCTCGAAAGGATCTATGAAAGCTTCCACAGGGGGTTTTTCATAAAAAACTCTGAATTTGCGGCGCGATTTAAAATTTTTCTTCGCCCGTGCACTGAAGATTCTTTTCGATGTCGATCGTATTGGGGAAGAGGGAGACGAGGCGGATCCATTGGACGTTGGATCACCTTGGGTATCTGACGGACAAAAATCAGAAAAAATAGATTCATCATCAGTACCACGCTCAACCTCAGATTCAGACCCAACACAAGAATCAGTACCAGAATCAGCAGAATTAGAGTCAGAAAGCTTTCCATCCACCAGGAATGCAAGCGAATTCCAGGACCGCTGTGGCAGGGGACCTGTGTCGTCCCTGGCATACAGCTTAATCTTCCTGGGAAGTTCGATGTAATCTACACAAATGTCTTGTAATTACTGAAACCAAGGCTTGTCGTCCCACAAGGGCACAACCAAAATTGCCTGGGTTTTATCTTGCTTGATTTTGTGGATGACCTGCTGGATTAAGTGAAACGGAGGATTAATCCACAACTTCTTGTCCCATTTATGGGTCCAAGCGTCGCTAAAGTGCTTGTCAAAGCGCTTGTTCTTACGGTTAGCAAAGGCATCATACTGTGGCCAAAAGGTATGGTGTTCATGAAAATATTCACAAATTGCATCGCGCCATTTGTCGACAACTCTGTAGGATGAAGAGTGCCAGCGCGAAGGGCGTCGTGGCTGGGAGTCCCTACGAAGACATTCTAACTCTTGGGAGTAATCGGCACTCCCATTCACCTCTGCAATGGTGACATCTTCACCAAATTTTGGTGTAACTTTTTGCTTCAAAAATTCTTCTGCACTTTTAAACCCTGCGTGCAAAAAACGAAATTCAGGACGCTCCAAGGGACCTGACTCCAGCAAAAAACAACGCCGATGACCTACGGGCGCCACCCTGTTCTTGCGAAGCCAAGGATGGCCCAAGTAAAGGTCATACTTTATGTCGGCACGATAGAAGTAGTCATCCTTAAGGACAACTTCCTCCACATTACCTTCTTCCCAAAGGTCTTGAGCGACCAAATGAGTTGATATATAACAACCGCGTTGCCCACCTGCGAGAGAATGTCCAGAAACTCCCTCGAGGGTAACAGGATGAGGCGACTCAAACACGCAGTCGTCGGGTAAGAATGAATTGGATTGGAGATTTACCTCTGATCCATTGTCACATAAACAAGTGGCGAGGTGGAAATTGCCCTTGCAATCAGAGACCCACAGCTTTGCGACAAACTGACGGGCCCTGTGCTTGGACTGTACACCAACCTCGTCCACTACAACAGAAGGATCCGCTGCCGGATCCAGGGGAGAGGAGACAAGCGACCCTACATCAAGTAATGGTCGATCAGGAATCTGGGGATCATACCTGAAATCGCCTGGGGAGGGGCGATTTTCGTGGCTCCCCTAGGCGTTCTGACCTCCAGTGGCTGCGTTAACATTGTGAACACAGCCTGATTCGTCGATCCACTCATCTTGGAACGGATCATCTGCTGGATTCAGGGCATTTTCGACATAATCTCGATCCGCATCGGACACCTGATCTGCACCTGAGACCTGATCCACACGATGGTTGCCCTTTCCACGTCCACGGCCACGGCCGCCGGATGATGGACCTCCACCGTCGCCACGCCCTCTGCCCTTACCAGAGAAAGGGGTCCCAGAAGGATTTCCCTTACCTTTACCCTGGGATCCTGGAGCATTTCCCTTGTTTGTACCGGATTGAGGGGTTTGGCCTGGATTTCGAATTCCACCTCCGGCGTTGCCATTGGGATTTGTTTGGCCGTTCGGCTGCCCACCGGAGCCGGATGGAGTCCGATTTCCTTTGCCTTGGGACCCGCCAGGGCCTCCAGTATTTTTGTTTCCACCGGAGGGGGTCGGATTCCCTTTTCCCCCCTTTCCACCATGCACCTGTCTGTCATTCCTGTCTGAATTCTGCGGATTACTGATATTTTCACCAATCACCTTGTGATCGTAAGGAGACCATCGGTGATTACCAGTAGAATGCGACTTAGCTCGGTTCGTAGAACCTAGAAGAAGGCAGATGCTACAGTGATCCTGAACATTCCGGGTGTCATTCACCCTTTTGTTGCCCTTTTGGGCCCCATTTTGGGTGTTTTGCTGGGTATTCTTGTTTCCCCCAAGACCCTCATGGAAATTTTGATTGGCGGCGTCAGCGAGCCGCTCAACCTCTTCCCACAATTCCTTCGGGGTGAACGAAAACACCCAGTTTCTGGCCTTCAGGCGATGGCCATGGAAGCTTACTCCCCTATTGAGGACTTGGACAAACAAGTCCCGATCCTCGTGTTCATTAAACTTGATTTTCCACGTGTTTTCAGTGAATTTCACCTTGGTAAACGACGTGGGGGAACACTTTTGAAGTGATTCCCTGACGGAAAACCTGTTGGCCGAGGCATCGAAGCCATCGACCTCCGCCCACCAGGTCTTGACCTTTTCTTCGGACTGTTTATTCCGAAGGGTGGCGGCAGTTTCTGAGGGGATCTTGTCAAAAATCAGACTTTTCAGCTCGGCACTAGAAAATTTTTCGCCTGAATGTTCAGACTCTTCCACTAAATTCCAGAAGCGCTGTCTTTTGTCTTGCACTTCGTGCAAGATTAATCGCGAGAATGAAGGAAAATTCTTCAACATTTGGTGGTAATGGTCCTCTGGCAGCCGGGATCCACGTACCTCCAACTGTTCCCACACCTCATCAAAGGTAAGGGGGGAACTTGAATCCTCACGATCACTCCAGGTCCTGAGCCAAGTGTTGGCCGGCGCTCCCTCAAGGCAGTCCAAGAGGGCCATCAGGAACTGATCATCTTGGAGTTTTTGAGTCTTAACCCACAATCTAAATTCCGGTTGGAACTGAGGCCAACGTCTGGGGTTTCCATTATACTTCGGTTGCTTGGCAACCTGACGAAGTCGCAATGAAGTGGGATTAAGAAGCGAATCCAGCCCAACACCGGCCGTAATGGCAGACACCTTGGCGGCATCATTCGCCACACCAGCTCCGGCGAGGGTCTGGGCGAGCAACAGCTGGGCTAATGCATTGGAATCAGCAGCAGGAGGGGCAGTACGGGAGGCAGTTCGCTTGGCATTCTGAGCCTCAGTCCTAGCCTTTGCCGTCCTACTCTGAGATCGAGAGATTGTAACCCTTTCCTTTAGCTTGGTCCTGCTGATCCTTGCGTCGGTGGTCTTAGAGTCCACCGAAGGAGCAATCGAAAAAATTTCTGTCGCCTCCTCCGACGGTTCTGTTGTTTGTTCCACCGATGATGCGCCCTCAGACCGCATGTGCGTCTTGAAAAGATCTTTAATTCCCAGCGTTTGAATGATGAGTTGCATTTGATCTTTGAGCAATTGGAGCTCAGAGTCTCGCTGGAATCTGCAAGAGCAGTCGGCAGAACAGTACATACCGTGTCCTGAAGGGCCTGAGCAGGCTGTCGGACCGCTAATCTCAGTGGTTCGCAGCCAGGAGTCCACTTGGGGAGCTCCTTCAGCCCTAATTTCCAGGCTTGCCTGCCTGGCTGCCTCTAAAATTCCTTCCTCAACCGCGGCGGCTAGATCGTCGCGGATGGAAACAGGGGGACGAGGGGCGGAGGGCCCGGCAACAGGTGCCTTGGTCTTCTCCTTCGGGAAGGGACTTGCCTCCCGGATCTGCAAAAAAATGGCAAAAGAGTCATCTTCTTGAGAACGCCACCACATCCTGGTATTAATTTCTTCCTGAAGAAGGAAAAAATATTCCATTAAAAAATCAGAGGCGATTCTTTCTTGTCCTATCACCTTAGACGTGGCTAATAGACAAAGGGCCTCAAGCGCCTCAAGGTTACGGGTCACTTCTGAAGACAAATGGTTGTCCCATTGTGCCCAAGAGGCTGGTCGATTATAGGTAGGTACCTCACCTGGACCACCCATCTCAATGTCGTCAATGTCGGCGTCGATGGTCTCAAAATGTGGACATTGGTAAGGAGTATTAGTACCTGCCAGGTCCGTAAGCTCCACCGGAGCGTTGCCATCGGCGTAGGCTGGGAGATTCCAGCTGCTTGATGGCCAATTTCGACTGGGATCTTGATGGTAATCTGGGCCTCCACAGCTGCTGATTTGTGCCCTTCTTGGGCAGCTTGGGCTTGCGCAAGGCCTTCCTCTCAAGGCCTCGTTCGCACAGCACCACGGCAGCGTAATTGTTACGTCTCCAGGAGCGGCGGAGTCTACGGGGCCGTACTGGGGAGCTAACTGTGGTTGGGACACCAAAGAAACAACATTCAGGTAGCCTCTGCTACCATGAAAGTGCTGCCCTGGGTCGTTGATGGTGCCGGAGGGCTCGGGGCCGGCAAGACCAGTGGGGCAGGCACGCGAGGAGTCGACCTGAACGCTGCTATTGGGGGTAGAACCGGAGACTCGGACACCAACGGAGGCAAGAGCAGCAACAACTGAAGCAAGATCCATGTTGAGTGTTATCCGGCAGAAAATCCCAGTCTATGAAGAAAATTGATGCGGATTATTCTAAATACATCTGAGTGTCCAAAACTGTCTGAAAAGATTTATATAAATCCAATTATGAAAAATGTTTGGCCGATCTGGCCCGCGAGCGCGCGTCAGCGGCAAATGGCGATTCCAGCTAAATGTTCGGAACGCGGCGGATTTACGGGGAATGGACCGCGGAATCAGATCCGGCATCTCATAAATATATAGCTCTGATCCTGAGACTGAGCTGCGAGGCGGCGATTCCGCCAAAGCAAAGAAAATGACCAAAATGTAGCCAATCTGGACAGAATGTCTGAAAATCTCAGCAGATGGGGCTAGCCGCACTTACATTGATGCCACGGGGTACGCCCCGGGTCTCTCCTCCCCTATGCGCCCAATTTCTGTGCTGGCGCAAAACCTTGGGGGAATACCCAGCGTGCTAATCCAGGTATTGTTTTCCCTACCTATCTGTCTACTACAGGGAGGGGTGGCCAAAAGCTATGAAGGCATGAAAACGCCTGTTTGCTATGTGGCCAAAACACTGACCTAACCACTGCCACAGCCCACCAACCCTGCTAAAATTGCAGGAAAAGGGTGGGACAGTGACACACCCCCTACAGGTCCTACACACCCTACAGTGGCACCATCCTGGTGGGCGAGCACTGGGCAACTGGCTCTAGCCCCCACTCAGGACTACCACTCCTACACGCACACTCTACTGGGCGTTGCGAAGGTGAAGGTCTCATGGGTCCTAGCGACCCTCCTGTGAAATGACAAGAGAACACAGCGCTGCTAAGCAACTGTGGCCTAACAGGGGACGCCACAACGCGTTTCCCCTGCTAGGGCTTGGAGGGAAGGAGTGCTCTCGTGTGCAAGGCGCAGATGTCGATGAAGTCGGACTCCCTGCTCTGCCCCAGGTTGAGCGGAGTTACTTGTTTGTGTGATCTGCGCCCCTGTTTAGCAGGGCATAAAAAAATGCTGCTGCACCACTCACCCTACCTGCCCACCTGTAAAACAAAGGCAAATGAAAGGGCGTTTGCGGCGGAGGAACCAAGCCACACTCCAGGTATTATACCCTTCTCAGTGTGACCTATAATACACTGTCCGCAAACACGCTGCAGAAGCAGCTACCCTTGGCAAGCAAGCAAGCTTAAGGGACTCCTCAGGTTCTCTCAAAGAACGTACCGAGGAGCCCCTGGGTAGCCTAAACAAGCTTTACCGTGCGCACCTCGCGTGGCCTACCCTTTAATGCGTGTGTGCATGCACGAACATGCGCGAAGGAGTAGGGCAAACCTGCCCATCTTGATCACAATCACTACTCCACCAGGGGGTGGCCCCGCCTGGGCTTACTCACCTTACCTACCGCTGGGAGAGAGAGCAAGTGAGGGGCGCACGCGAAGAACGTTGCTATGCACTGGTGTGTGTGTCTAATCACCCTGATCTGACCGCTAATCATCTGCAATCTTTCTAATCAATCCCTCTATCGCGTCCTATCGTTGTTATCGTTGTTGGCGCTGCTACAAGGCTCGTTCACGGAGACACGAGACGAGCAATGTGTATGCGGCATGCAAGACGAGCATACCTGTAGTTTATACCTGATTCATTGAAGTCTTTTCGATTGCTTTTCGAATTCTTGAATTTTTGAAGCTTCTATTAGTGTGGGTGGAATCTGTATGTTTATTTATCAATGTGTGTCTCGTCATTTTCAAGACTACGTGAGACATACGTTTATAATTCCATTATTTCTCCATTTTCCGGCGCTTCGCTAGGAGCCGCTCCTGCGCGCCGCCATTTTTTGCGTATGAATTTCTGGATTTAAAAAATCCAGAGATGACTATAATTTCTATAAAAATGTGCTTCTAATGCACAATTGGATTCTGCTCAGGTGTGTCGTTTCAGAAAAATTCTACGCCGTCATTTGACGGATTTTGGTGTCGTCGCTTCGTTTTTGCGTGGATTCGTCCATAATTTTCCCATTCCTGCCTCTGCAGATACCCACGCGCAGCCTCGCTGAGTAGGCCGTGTTCGGGCCGAAACGCAGGTGCCTGGAGAGACTGAGCAGAACCAAGACCCCACCAAGGGGCAAATTTAATTTTCTTTCGACTCCCTTCGCCCTAAGACAGGTCACAGGTCGCCAGCAGGTTTACAAGAACCCATGCGAGTGTGTATGTTGTGTCTTGCGTTTGGGTTGTGTCGACGCTGCGTCTTGGAGGGAGGGATGCATATGCACATGTTTGGCATGCTCCCATACTAACCCAACCAAGCCACAGGAGCCCCGGCAGCGCCATGAGCGCTGAGTCTTCTGTAGGATATGATACAATCAGAGCAGCAAAAGGACGCCAGCCATGGTGAGCGCCCATTTTTCAGTGTGAGGGAAACTGTAAGTATTTTAAAGTAGGTGTGTAAACCAAGGAAAGGCCAAGAAAAATTCCCTTTTTCCTAAAATGCGACAGTGGTGGCCACCACAGCACAAGGGGGGAGTAAGAAAAAGTGCTTTTCCATTGCTTTGAGGCATACTCTAGTTGTATTAGAGATGCACTGAGCATCCATGCATTTTAATCTTAGTATTGGTCCAACCAAAACTGGTGATAACACATTTTGACCTATGGAACCAAACACCCAATCAGGATATGGAGTGGACCCCTTAATCCCCTTTCAATGTGAAGTAAAACATCTTTTCCTGAGTTGACTGAGCACTGACATACCTAAAGTAGAGCCTATGAATTTATCTATGTTTTTCCATGAATTCTTAGCTATCCTAGTGGTATGCACCCTAGGGGGCTGGGCACCTCTTTTTGAGAGGTCCTGGGTTCAATTCCTGGTCAGCCTAGCTAAGTAGGAAGATCCCATGTGACATGGCAGTGACCTCATCGCCACATACCATGCCACCTCAGCACATATGGGACCCAAAACAAAGAGTGCACATCTCCTAAGATGGCACTATGGAGAGAGAGTGATCCTGAGGCAGTTTTCTAACTCTTTTCCCAAAACATTTCAGCTATCTTTGTGAATATGCATTCATTTGTGACCTGAGTTGCAGTTTCTGTGAATAGCCAATCATCTTTCACTGTTTACACTGCAGCCCTTCATGCTTTGATCCTGAATTACCTTCTCCTTGCATACTATTGGCTTGGGCTATCCTGGATTGACTTGGCTTTACTGTATTTCAACAAACAAAAGCTTTTCATCATCCAAAACAAGCAGCAGGACACCCTACAGCAACAACAAGCAGCAGGAGAAGCAAAAACACAGTGCTGAAAACACTATAAACTTTTCCGGACCGGTACCGGGAGAATCTGGAGCTGGCCCTGCAGAAGCAGCAGCGAGTGGTGGACAGCCTCCTCCACCTGGTGGAGGACATGTCGGGACGCCTGAAAAGGCTAGAGGAGTTACAACCGCTCGCCTCGGGTCCAGAGCCCCCGGCAAAGCCGGCAGCGGCAGAGCTGGTGGAGCGGGTTAAGACCCTCAGGAGCGCCATGGATAAACCGATGGACGGCCCTGCAGAGGCACCTTACGCGCCTCCGCGTGTTGACCCGGGTGCGCTGCCGTTTGTTCCCATGTTCAGCGAATCCACAATGCTCGGGGAACACACGGCACCGGCTGGGTCCATGCTGGAAGGGTACGTAACCACGGACCCGAGGAGCCTGACGGTACTGATGTCCCATGCCGCTGCCCAGGAACCAGCGACCACTACGACTGCCCATGCAGTTTATGCGGAAGAGGAGATCCAGAGCCAGACCATGCAGGGGCGAACCATGGGAAGCGCCGACGGACATGGTCGAGGCCACCCAGGTGGAAACCTCTGGGTGAAGGACCCCAATACGGGGATATGGACAGCCGGTGGAGCAAGTCCTTCCCGCATTCCAAACCCCATGGACTCAGGCCCAACTGGACCGCACTACATGGAGGAGATGGATGTACGGGGAGTGTACTCACACCCCCCGGCCACAGGTGGTATCCGTCTCGGTGGAGTTGTGGCTGCGGACGTCGGAGACGCCATCAGGATTGACGACCTGAGGGGAATCAAAATCCCCTACTACGATGGCAGCCCCTCCAACCTGGATGACTTCATCCTGGATTGGGAGGACTTCGCCGAGGAGGTCGTCGGCGAGATGAAGGGAGCGCCAAGGGACAAGTGGGTATGTCGACTATTCCCACACAGGCTGGCGCAGGACCTGAAGGAGGAGCTCAGGGATCAGATCCGCGAGGGATTGATCCAGACAGAGCAGGCCTGTATCCAGTGGCTGGAGGACGAGGAGCAAGTGGACGCCCCCAACCAGAAGTTGGAGGATTTGTGGTCCATTCCGCTGCCGCTGGAACGCACCACCACGCCCTCACCGCCAGGCGACGACCCCGGCCACCACAAAGACCACCTCACAGGCACCGGAAGAGGACGAAGGCACGGCCGCGGCACCCACGACTAGGGACCGAAACCCCCAGAGGACACGGGACCAAGGCACAGGCCCCCAGGGAGGGCAACCCCACGGACCGTCACGCGACCACGCTTTTGGCTATGAGGGCCGGGCTGCGTTACCGTCGCGGTTCGACGCAGAGTATTGCTATGCACTTGGATTGACGGCCGGGGGCTTGATCTCGGCTGGTCTCACGTCCGTGAGGGCGTCCGTCACCAACCTGTTGCGTCCAGTGGAGGAATGGCACTGCGGCGGCACGCCGATCCCGTCCATGATGAATTTCGAGCGCCGCAAGGGGAAGTGAAAGGCTGTGATCGCGAAGGCCTTGGTGCTGCTGGACGGTGCCCCCTTCAAGGCCTTCTCCGAGCGCCGTGAAGACTGGAAGTGCCAAGATTACTACCGGTGCCCCGGACCCCTGTAGTTCAGCACCGGAGATATGGACATCCCCCTGACCCTGAAGTATGAGCTCATGCCTGCCGGCGGCACCGACCCGGACCCTCATGTCCCTGCCAGCGCAGCCGAGCTGCAGTGCAAGCCTTTCGCCACTCAAACGGCGTTCGGAAGCCACCTCCACCGTCCGACTCCTGATTTCTGTTTGTCTGCCTTGGAGAAGGAACGCCTTTCCTACACCCCGAGCACGCCTGCCTGTCTGCGAGGCCCGGTGAAGATTGAGTCCATGGGTCAGAGTCAGTGCGCACGCCCCAAGGACACCGTGATCATTCAGCAGAATTTCCCGAAGACCTACCCGACCCACCAGCCCGAGCGGCACGCCCAAGCCCCCACAGCACGGACCCAGCGAGCCACCAACACCCAACCGCACCCCCCAACCACCAGCCGGCCACACTCCGGCCCGCACTCCGCACCACGACACAGGCCACGCTGACCTCCACTGACCCAGCGCGGCACCACGCGAGACCACGGCACACCGCACAACAGCGCGCCACAGTGCAACGCACCACAGCACGGCGCGACGCGACGCGGCACAGAGCGGCACAGCACGACATAACTGACCCTAACCTGAGTGACTAACCGAAGCCAGCCACCGCACACCCTGGAAGGCGCCGCGCCAGCACGCCACACACCAGCACCGCAGGCCACACACGGGGCCACAACGCGCCAGGCGACAACGGTGGCGGACCACCCAGAAGAATACAGCCGGCACCGCAGAGGGGAAAGGACACGAACAACCCCAGCCCCCTAACCCAAAACCACAAGCACCCGCCTGACGCGGCCGCCCAGCCGGCAGAGCCAGGACCAAACCCGGCAAGAAGGGGCGCCGAGCCCACCGTGTACATAGCCCACCCGACCCATGGGGCCGGAAGGCGGCCACACAGAACGCAACTGAAGACAACAGCCCGGAAGACAACACTGAATGCTGGCCAGTGCGTGCGCCAGCCCAGGGAAGGCAGAGGGAGGAACAGGCAAGCCCCCCCCCCCAAAAAAAAAAAAAAGGAGGGGGGAGGGGGAAAAGGCACGAAAACAGCCCACAGCCGCCAAACCGCCCGCCAACACCACCACAGGCGGCCAAACCCCCCCCCAGAAGGCACCGAAGACAGGACCCCCACAGAGGCACAGGGGGACCACCCACCCAAAAGCGGCAACACCAAGCCAGTAACAGCAGCCCACGGGGAAAAGGGACACCGAAACGGAAAAAAAAAAAAAGGAGAACCACCAGCCCAGCCCGAAAGAAAGGGGATGGAGAGACAGGGACCACAAAGCCCGGAAAAAAGAAAAAGAAAAACAAAAGAAAAAACAAAAGCGCAAAAAACACACCCCGACAACCCAGCCAAGAAGGGCTGGGCACAGCCGAGACCCGGGCCCAACACACACGCCCACACCGCACGCCGGAACCGGAAACGGCGGGGGGCAAGCGGGGCGCCCACGAAACTACACACGTCCCAAAAGCAGGCCGAAACCGAAGCCCAACCACGAACAACACAAACAGCCGACACTAGAGGGACAACGCCACAAACCGTGCCCAAACACACCCACCCAAGACCCCAGCCAGGACTGGCGAGGTGTAAGTGCGGCTAACCCCCATCTGCTCAGATTTTCACAGATCTGCCCCAGATTAACTACATTTTGGTCATTTTCTTTGCTTCGGCGGAATCGCCGACTTGCAGCTCAGTCTCAGGATCAGACCTATATATTTCTGAGATGCCGGATCTGATTCCGCGGTCCATTCCCCGTAAATCCGCCGCGTTCCGATCATTTAGCTGGAATCGCCATTTGCCGCTGACGCGCGCTCGCGGGCCAGATCGGCCAAATATTTTTCACAATTGGATTTATTTAAATCTTTTCAGACAGATATGGACACTCAGATGTGCATAGAATAATCCGCATCAATTTTCTTCATAGACTGGGATTTTCTGCCGGATAACACTCAACATGGATCTTGCTTCAGTTGTTGCTGCTCTCGCCTCCGTTGGTGTTCGAGTCTCCGGTTCTACCCCCAATAGCAGCGTTCAGGTCGACTCCTCGCGTGCCTGCCCCACTGGTCTTGCCGGCCCCGAGCCCTCCGGCACCATCAACGACCCAGGGCAGCACTTTCATGGTAGCAGAGGCTACCTGAATGTTGTTCCTTTGGTGTCCCAACCACAGCTAGCTCCCCAGTACGGCCCCGTAGACCCCGCCACCTCCGGAGAAGTAACGATTACGTTGCCCTGGTGCTGTGCGAACGAGGCCTTGAGAGGAATGCCTTGCGCAAGCCCAAGCTGCCCAAGAAGGGCACAAATCAGCAGCTGTGGAGACCCAAATTACCATCCCGATCCCAGTCGAAATTGGCCATCAAGCAGCTGGAATCTGCCAGCCTACGCCGATGGCAACGCTCCGGTGGAGCTTACGGACCTGGCAGGTACCAACACTCCTTACCAATGTCCACATTTTGAGACCATCGACGCCGATCTGAACGACATTGAGATGGGTGGTCCAGGTGAGGTACCTACCTATAATCGACCAGCCTCTTGGGCACAATGGGACGACCATTTGTCTTCAGAAGTGACCCGTAACCTTGAGGCGCTTGAGGCCCTTTGTCTATTAGCCACGTCTAAGCTGATAGGACAAGAAAGAATCGCCTCTGATTTTTTAATGGAATATTTTTTCCTTCTTCAAGAAGAAATTAATACCAGGATGTGGTGGCGTTCTCAAGAAGATGACTCTTTTGCCATTTTTTTGCAGATTTGGGAGGCAAGCCCCTTCCCGAAGGAGAAGACCAAGGCACCTGTTGCCGGGCCCTCTGCCCCTAATCCCCCTGTTTCCATCCGCGACGATCTAGCCGCCGCGGTTGAGGAGGGAATTTTAGAGGCAGCCAGACAGGCAAGCCTGGAAATCAGGGCTGAAGGAGCTCCCCAAGTGGACTCCTGGCTGCGGACCACTGAGATTAGCGGTCCGACAGCCTGCTCAGGCCCTTCAGGACAGGGTATGTACTGTTCTGCCGACTGCTCCTGCAGATTCCAGCGAGATACTGAGCTCCAATTGCTCAAAGATCAAATGCAACTCATCATTCAAACGCTGGGAATTAAAGATCTTTTCAAGACGCACATGCGGTCTGAGGGCGCATCATCGGTGGAACAAGCAACAGAACCGTCGGAGGAGTCGACCGAAATTTTTTCAATTGCTCCTTCGGTGGACTCCAAGACCACCGATGCAAGGATCAGCAGGACCAAGCTAAAGGAAAGGGTTACAATCTCTCGATCTCAGAGTAGGACGGCGAAGGCTAGGACTGAGGCTCAGAATGCCAAGCGAACTGCCTCCCGTACCGCCCCTCCTGCTGCTGATTCCAATGCATTAGCCCAGCTGTTGCTCGCCCAGACCCTCGCCGGAGCTGGTGTGGCGAATGATGCCGCCAAGGTGTCTGCCATTACGGCCGGTGTTGGGCTGGATTCGCTTCTTAATCCCACTTCATTGCGACTTCGTCAGGTTGCCAAGCAACCGAAGTATAATGGAAACCCCAGACGTTGGCCTCAGTTCCAACGGGAATTTAAACTGTGGGTTAAGACTCAAAAACTCCAAGATGATCAGTTCCTGATGGCCCTCTTGGACTGCCTTGAGGGAGCGCCGGCCAACACTTGGCTCAGGACCTGGAGTGATCGTGAGGATTCAAGTTCCCCCCTTACCTTTGATGAGGTGTGGGAACAGTTGGAGGTACGTGGATCCCGGCTGCCAGAGGACCATTACCACCAGATGTTGAAGAATTTTCCTTCATTCTCGCGATTAATCTTGCACGAAGTGCAAGACAAGAGACAGCGCTTCTGGAATTTAGTGGAAGAATCTGAACATTCAGGCGAAAAATTTTCTAGTGCCGAACTGAAAAATCTGATTTTTGACAAGATCCCCTCCGAAACTGCCGCCACCCTTCGGAACAAACAGTCCGAAGAAAAGGTCAAGACCTGGTGGGCGGAGGTCGAAGGCTTCGATGCCTCGGCCAACAGGTTTACCGTCAGGGAGGCACTTCAAAAGTGTTCCCCCACGTCGTTTTCCAAGGTGAAATTCACTGAAAACACGTGGAAAATCAAATTTAACGAACACGAGGATCGGGACTTGTTTGTCCAAGTCCTCAACAGGGGAGTAAGCTACCATGGCCATCGCCTGAAGGCCAAGAACTGGGTGTTTTCGTTCACCCCGAAGGAACTCTGGGAAGAGGTTGAGCGGCTCGCCGACGCCGCCAATCAGAATTTCCATGAGGGTCTTGGGGGAAACAAGAATACCCAGCAAAACACCCAAAATGGGGCCCAAAAGGGCAACAAAAAGGTGAATGACACCCGGAATGTTCAGGATCACTGTAGCATCTGCCTTCTTTTAGGTTCTACGAACCGAGCTAAGACGCATTCTACTGGTAATCACCGATGGTCTCCTTACGATCACAAGGTGATTGGTGAAAATATCAGTAATCCACAGAATTCAGACAGGAATGACAGACAGGTGCATGGTGGAAAGGCTGGAAAAGGGAATCCGACCCCCTCCGGTGGAAACAAAAATACTGGAGGCCCTGGCGGGTCCCAAGGCAAAGGAAATCGGACTCCATCCGGCTCCGGTGGGCAGCCGAACGGCCAGACAAATCCCAATAGCAACGCCGGAGGCGGAAATCGAAATCCAGGCCAAACCCCTCAATCCGGTACAAACAAGGGAAATGCTCCAGGATTCCAGGGTAAAGGTAAGGGAAATTCTTCGGGAACCCCTTCCTCTGGTAAGGGCAGAGGGCGTGGCGACGGTGGAGGTCCATCATCCGGCGGCCGTGGCCGTGGACGTGGAAAGGGCAACCATCGTGTGGATCAGGTCTCAGGTGCAGATCAGGTGTCCGATGCGGATCGAGATTATGTTGAAAATGCCTTGAATCCAGCAGATGATCCGTTCCAAGATGAGTGGGTCGACGAATCAGGGTGTGTTCACAATGTTAACGCACTCACTGGAGGTCAGAACGCCTAGGGGAGCCACGAAAATCGCCCCTCCCCAGGCGATTTCAGGCATGATCCCCAGATTCCAGATCGACCATTACTTGATGTAGGATCGCTTGTCTCCTCTCCCCTGGATCCGGCAGCGGATCCTTCTGTTGTAGTGGACGAGGTTGGTGTACAGTCCAAGCACAGGGCCCGTCAGTTTGTCACAAAGCTGTGGGTCTCTGATTGCAAGGGAAATTTTTACCTCGCCACTTGTTTGTGTGACAATGGATCAGAGTTAAATCTCCTATCCAATTCTTTCTTACCCGACGACTGCGTGTTTGAGTCGCCTCATCCTGTTACCCTCGAGGGAGTTTCTGGACATTCTCTCGCAGGTGGGCAACGCGGTTGTTATATATCAACTCATTTGGTCGCTCAAGACCTTTGGGAAGAAGCTAATGTGGAGGAAGTTGTCCTTAAGGATGACTACTTCTATCGTGCCGACATAAAGTATGACCTTTACTTGGGCCATCCGTGGCTTTGCAAGAACAGGGTAGCGCCCGTAGGTCATCGGCGTTGTTTTTTGCTGGAGTCAGGTCCCTTGGAGCGTCCTGAATTTCGTTTTTTGCACGCAGGGTTTAAAAGTGCAGAAGAATTTTTGAAGCAAAAGGTTACACCAAAATTTGGCGAAGATGTCACCATTGCAGAGGTGAATGGGAGTGCCGATTACTCCCGAGAGTTAGAATGTCTTCGTAGGGACTCCCAGCCACGACGCCCTTCGCGCTGGCACTCTTCATCCTACAGAGTTGTCGACAAATGGCGCGATGCAATTTGTGAATATTTTCATGAACACCATTCCTTTTGGCCACAGTATGATGCCTTTGCTAACCGTGAGAACAAGCGCTTTGACAAGCATTTTCGCGACGCTTGGACCCATAAATGGGACAAGAAGTTATGGATTAATCCTCCGTTTCACTTAATCCAGCAGGTCATCCACAAAATCAAGCAAGATAAAACCCAGGCGATTTTAGTTGTGCCCTTGTGGGACGACAAGCCTTGGTTTCAGGAATTACAAGACATTTGTGTAGATTACACCGAACTTCCCAGGAAGATTAAGCTGTATGCCAGGGACGACACAGGTCCCCTGCCACAGCGGTCCTGGAATTCGCTTGCATTCCTGGTGGATGGAAAGCCTTCTGACTCTAATTCTGCTGATTCTGGTACTGATTCCTGTGTTGGGTCTGAATCTGAGGTTGAGCGTGGTACTGATGATGAATCTATTTTTTCTGATTTTTGTCCGTCAGATACCCAAGGTGATCCAACGTCAAATGGATCCGCCTCGTCTCCCTCTTCCCCAATACGATCGACATCGAAAAGAATCTTCAGTACACAGGCGAAGAAAAATTTTAAATCGCGCCGCAAATTCAGAGTTTTTTATGAAAAACCCCCTGTGGAAGCTTTCATAGATCCTTTCGAGGAGCTGGATCACGAAGATAATCTCTGGAATGTCGACACTCGACCCACCTATCTTCAAGAGGCAGTTGATACGGACCTGTTTAGGGACATCCGTAGGAAGATTCTTCCTGCCAAGGCCGAAGAAGTCGCCAAAGTTTTTTCGACAGTAATTCCTGGCGATCAGGTGGACACTGAATTGTGTTCCAAGTCAAGAGAAAAGATTTTTGAGGAACGGAAGGACACAACCCTTTCGGGGAAGTTGATCAAAGACCCCCCTGTCCGTGGGCAGTTTGGTGAAGCCTTCATCGAGCTTCGTGAAGGGTACAAGGCGAAGAAACAGCGTCCTTATGAGAACCATGGACATAAACATGAGATCCTCAGAAAAATAATCGAGAGAAATCTCAGGGAATTTGGTTGGCTTGAGGGTTGTATGACCAGCGAATGGTGCTGTGCACCCTTCACAGTCCCGAAGCCCCCGCCTGCAGACCAGAACACTATTGATGGTTGGCGAATGGTGGTTGATTTTCGCAACCTCAACGCCGAAACCAAGGCGGATTCACACCCCCTGCCCCTCATTGAGGAGGAAATCGCCAAGAGGGCAAGAGGTCGTTTGTTTTCTGTGCTGGATCTCCGTCACGGCTTTCACCAAATGCCGTTGAGGAAGGACAGCCGACCTCTCACCTGCATGTGCACGCCATGTGGCCCAGTCCAGTGGACGGTCATGCCCATGGGCCTGAAGGACGCCCCTTCTTTTTTTCAAAGAATGATGGAGGATGTGCTTTTTACAGCCCATCCTGAGCTTCGTGCCTTCGTGAGTGTGTACATAGATGACATAATCATCGCGACGGAGGGGGAGGGACTGACCGAAGCCGAGCTGGTGGCCCTACATGAAAAGCAGCTGAACCAGGTTTTGGACATTCTTGATGCCAATCAGCTGATTTGTGGACCAAAGAAGGGAAAATTTTTTTTAAAATCAGTCGAATTTTGTGGTTCTCTCCTTGAGAATGGTACCCGACGACCCAGTCCAGGGAAGCTCGTCGCTATTCAGAAGTGGAAGCGCCCTGAGACGATCACGGAGTTGAGAGGATTCCTGGGTTGTTGCAATTTTTACCACACTTTTGTGCCGAATTATGCCAAATTTGCTGCCCCCCTCACTGAATTATTGAAGGTAGGGAGAGATGCGGGCAAGGCAGGTTCAAAGGTTCGTGTCAAGTGGACTGACGAGTGCGAGGAGGCCTTCCATCACTTGAAGGCGGCCCTCTGCGAAGTCGCCACGTTGCATGTGCCGCAATTCGACCGACCCTTCTACATAAGAACCGACGCTTCTAGGTACGCGATCGGAGCTGTCCTTGAACAGGTTGATGAAGCCACCGGCGATCATTACCCTCTTGCATTTTGGTCTCGGAAGCTAGCCCCACGCCCAGTGCAATGGTCGCCGCGTGAGCAAGAAACATATGCCATCATCTGTGCTTTAAAAAAGTACCAATCGTGGGTTGGCACCAATCGAGTCGAGGTCCTGACGGATCATCGATCTCTGAAGTATTGGGCCACCGAACACATTGATACTGTCGCGAGCCCAGCTGGTCGACGGGCCAGATGGCACGAATTTCTCTCTCTGTTTGACCTCCATGTGTCGTATTTGCCTGGAAAACACAACACGGTAGCGGATGCTCTGAGCCGATGGGCTTACCCCGCTTCAGAGGGGCTGCAAAGTACCAACATCCATGGTACGGAGCAGGACGGCCACGTCGTGATCGAGTGGGATCAAGAGGAAAAAAAGCTCCTCCGACGTGAATGCATGCAATGCGCAGTTAAACAGCATGCATTGCCGTGTCACGACATCACGGCCTTCTCAGATCCGGCGCATGCTCATGAGATCTGCACCAAAACACTGAAAGTCGTGGAGAAAGTCACCGATCCCTCCTCAGGGAGTGTGAAACGGTTTGACTATACCCGACGAGTAAGTCGATTTCGGTTGATCCAGGGCATTAAGCGTCGAGATCCGGCCAAAACTCCACCCCTGCTGAAAGATTCCCTGATCATCCGTGACTGGACGTCCGATTATCTGCATGATCCCATGTTTAAAGAGGTCTTTGGAAATCTCAAATCCAAAGATGCTCACAAGGATGGGATTTTTTCGGAGTATTCGTTGGATGGGGGGAAGCTGTGGATGGAGGGTAAATTGTGCGTACCAGACGCCCTGGCCCCCCGAGTGTTAAACTGGTGGCACAAATGGGAGTCCCCCCACGCACATGGTCGTCGATTATGGTCGATGATTAAACATAGGTTGTTTGGCTCACGGCTATATACTCATTCCATGAAAGTAGCCGCCGGATGTGCCCAATGTGCTGTCTCGACGCCCCCCAGCGCGAAGAAGCACGGCCATCTGAGGCCTCATCCTATTCCGGAGCGCCTCTTTAACAGAGTCACCAGTGATTTTTTCTATCTCGGTGAACTCGATGACGAAGAGTGCCATTGGACCAATAAAAAGGTCAATGGTGTGCTCCTTATTCAGTGCCGTCATTCCGGCTACATTCAAGTGTTGCCTTCCAACATTGAGTCGATGACTGGCAAGGCTGCCGCCAAATGGTGCGCGCAGACCTGGATGGGAGGTTGGGACGTCCCATCCGAGGTGGTTACGGACTCAGGCAAAGAGTACACCTCCGAATGGTGGAGAGAATTATGTGCTCGCCTTGGGATCCACCACCTCAGGTCTGAGATCCACTCACATCGAGCGCTGCCTGGCGAAAGAGCCGGCCGCTCACTTATAAATATGCTTCGTAAGGAGCTCGCCAGTGAGAAGCACTTCCATTGGCTCGAGATTCTTTTCGCCATGCTTCGCCGTTACCACAACACGCCTTTGTATCATGGCCTTTCTCCAAATGAAATTGTCTTTGGACGAAAGAAGTGTTGGTGGAACATGCCGTTGAATAATCCTCGCCCCTGTAAAGATGCTTCGCTGTTTTTGGACGAAGTCCAACGAGCAGAAAAAACTGTCTCCAAATTAATCGAGAAGCATCAAGCTGACTGGCTTTGGGTCCAGAATCAAGGCCGAAAAAACCCCCACAATTTTGAAGTCGATGATCGAGTTTGGCTTCGAAAATCCGAAACCACCCTGGACGGAGATGACAAGCTTCTTCCCTTGTGGGAGGGGCCATTCGCTGTTACAGCGCGTCTTGGTGAGAACAGGTGGAGAATTCGTGTGGATGTCAGCAGGGAAATTGACGTTTCGGGCGATCGCCTCAAGAGAGAGATCCCCTCCCCCAAGGATCGGGTCAAACCCCTTTTTTGGACTTCGAAAATTTTGTCAGATCGGGTCATCGAAGGGGGGAAGTACGACCTCAAGAGGATTTTAGAAGCAAGACGTGACGCCAAGGGCGAATGGGAATTTCTGTGTGAGTGGAGGGGCTTGGATTCCAGTCACAACAACTGGGAACCAGCCCAATCTTTTGTCCATGGATACACCAAGGGGTTCATCGACTTCCTGAAGAAGCACCCCGAAATTGGAGTACTCCTGACAGACTGTTTGTCGAAACCAGACAGACAAGTGGAGAGCGACGGAAAACGACCTGTGGTGAATCGAGATCCAGCCTTTTACGGCCCTCAGCAGCCACATTCCAGGGCTGATCCGTCGATCCCCCCTCCTGCGGTCAGGCCAGCCCAGGAGCCAAATGAGGACCAAGCTTCGAGTTCGGCCGCTGATTTGCAGCGCCCAAGCCGTACGAGGGCCCGACCAGACAGGTTGGTGGTCACATGTATTCGTGCTTGGCCGAATTCGACTTGAAAGAACCACATTCTGCTCAATCCACTGTTCATTCTTTCTGTTTATGTCATGATGTGGAGAATTGCGCATGTTTGATAATTTGACGTCAATCAATCAATTTTTCTTTGGTCTCCGTTCGGTAGCGTATCGAAAGTCGAAAACCGAAAGCCACGGAGTATGCTGCCGTCTTCAGAAAAAACCAAACTCAGGCTTAATTCAGGCAGATTCGGGGTAATCTTGTCTCTGTTGGTCTGTGCATCTTTGGAATTTGGCTACTCGTGCAGATGGAAGCAAATGTACATAGTAAAAACGCTGGCCAGCGACATTCACCCCTACAGGCACCCCCTGTAGTACTGGCTGCACCAGATGCGACGCCAGGAACTCAGATCTTACCTTCATTTGCTGTGATGCTGAAGCCAAAGTCCAGATTCAGATCCAGGATCCTCAAATTTACCTTGAATTTCTCAGGTTTGTCCATCATTCTGTGCAACAGTGGAACCAAAACACGAAACCCCGACGTCAATTGTTCAGACAACCTTCAGATAGGAGCTCTAGGGACTTCTAACAGCAACCTCTGAAGTCCGTAAGCTTCGTTGTATTTTTGGCACACGCCAATGTGAGCTCAATCCGACCTGAAACTGTCGAAAATGGTGAATCCAAGTGTCTTGTGGGACTCAATCAAAAGATTGGCCTTGTCCAAGTCGATTGACACCGCCGCCACTGTAAATAAAGGACTACTCGGTGTCTCTCAGTTATACACTGTCAGTAAAGCGCCTTCAGCGAACCTTCGGCGCGTTACATGCCAAGGATCCAGGGCCAGCATGTCCCATCATGATGCATCATCACATGATCCACATTTTGATGGAATCTGTTGGATGCTCGCGAACCAACGTGCCGGAAAGCACAGTTGAGCTGAATAAACGACAATATATATTAACTTTAGTCTAAACGAAAGTGTTAGTAGTTTTAGTTCTAGACATTCCGCTACATTTCACCTTCATCTTAGGGAATTTTCTCATTTTAGGACATTTTAGATTGATTTCCTTGTCATCTCCTCTCATTCCTCGAAGATCTGTCGACGGCTTTGCCTAACTTCGTTGACGCTTATGATTTTCTGTGCACTTAGGGTCTGTAGACTACATCTGTATTTGTTTTCCCTCCCTGTGATTGTTTAATCTCCTTCATCTCTGCCCAAATTGATTCAGCAAGATTGAATCTTGTGATCATCCACCAGATGCGCCAAATCTGAAGCACATGCTGCACTTTTCAGAACGAGAAAAGCGGGAGTAACACGATGTAGAGTTCGGCGAGGACACCGTAGCGTGCCCGCGACAGCGAAACTGTGCCAGAGCGCTGAGATGTCACTTCATTTCTTGATTCCCCCACTCAATCCACCAATAATCTACCTCATTCTCAACCAGTGCATGGTTTGGTATCGATTCTCGATACGTTTACATGCTTTTTAGCCCTTGACCTAATGTTTTACTGCACGGAGGACTGTTCGTCACTCCTCATTCTGTCTCATTTCAGGTCCATCCATCCTGATTCAGTGCCAATTCAGCCCAAATCAGGTCAGATCAAGCAGATTTCGCCCCATTGAGGCTACATTTCTATTTTTGTCTGGGACTTACCCGCACTACGTTCTTCGTTGACGTAGCGACACACCCCAGTGTGTTTTTGGAGGGGGAGTGTAAGTGCGGCTAACCCCCATCTGCTCAGATTTTCACAGATCTGCCCCAGATTAACTACATTTTGGTCATTTTCTTTGCTTCGGCGGAATCGCCGCCTCGCAGCTCAGTCTCAGGATCAGACCTATATATTTCTGAGATGCCGGATCTGATTCCGCGGTCCATTCCCCGTAAATCCGCCGCGTTCCGATCATTTAGCTGGAATCGCCATTTGCCGCTGACGCGCGCTCGCGGGCCAGATCGGCCAAATATTTTTCACAATTGGATTTATTTAAATCTTTTCAGACAGATATGGACACTCAGATGTGCATAGAATAATCCGCATCAATTTTCTTCATAGACTGGGATTTTCTGCCGGATAACACTCAACATGGATCTTGCTTCCGTTGTTGCTGCTCTCGCCTCCGTTGGTGTTCGAGTCTCCGGTTCTACCCCCAATAGCAGCGTTCAGGTCGACTCCTCGCGTGCCTGCCCCACTGGTCTTGCCGGCCCCGAGCCCTCCGGCACCATCAACGACCGAGGGCAGCACTTTCACGAGGTTAACAAAACCCACACCCAACCGCCAACCGGACCCAAACACAAACGCCGGACAACAGTAGGAAACCCAGTGCCCACAGCCCGGGCACTGAGGCAGCCCGTGCCATGCAGGTGACCCGGCCAAACGAGATCCGGAGACCGGGGGTAAGGCTGCATCCTAAGGCCTGCGCTGCTTTGGGACTCGAGGCGGAGCGTGCGACACCCAAGCACCTCGGAACCCTAGTACCAAGAACGTGCATGCATGCCTTGGGAACGGGATACTCCAGGAAGTCCGGTGAACCCCTAGGGTTCCGCCCAAAGGAGGGGACGTGCGCAAGCACGGGGGCACACCCTCCCGGCGAGACAAGCATGTCACGCTGGCGGCGATCAGCCCTCCCGGCGTTGCCCAGGGCCACTTTGTTGGGGGCCAACAGTCAGGTCTAGCGGGAAGTAAGCCGCCTCCCCTCTTCACGCGCGGAGCCTCTTCCTGTTCGTCACAGGGGCGACGCCAGGGGGAACCAAGAGGCGCCTCTCCACGACCGAGTGCACCTACCTACCTACATGGGAGGAATTCGCCGAGGAGGTCGTCGGCGAGATGAAGGGAGCGCCAAGGGACAAGTGGGTATGTCGACTATTCCCACACAGGCTGGCGCAGGACCTGAAGGAGGAGCTCAGGGATCAGATCCGCGAGGGATTGATCCAGACAGAGCAGGCCTGCCTCCAGTGGCTGGAGGACGAGGAGCAAGTGGACGACCCCAACCAGAAGTTGGAGGATTTGTGGTCCATTCCGCTGCCGCTGGAACGCGCGGAACTGAGGGTCCGAGAATGGAATCGGTACATCCGCAAGTACCGAAGAAGCCTCAAGCTGGTGGAGGACTGGAATGAGGCCAGCGAGATCCAACAGCTGCTGAAGGATGTCCTCCCCGGGCACTGGAAGAGAAGAGTGGAGGATGAAGAGAAGAAGAGAGCAAAGAAGCGCGTGGCCGTACAGATCATGGCGTCGGAGGACACCAACGCCGGAATAATGGAGTTCTTCTGGCGAAACCTCGGCGAGCCCGGCCGAATGTTGGGGTTGAAGAACGCCGTCTACGTGGAGGTTTTCGGCGACACCATGGGGCAAAGGCTGATGCGCCTCAACAACGTGGAGTGGAGGCGCGGAGAGCCGCTGAAGATGCAGGTCATCTTCGCCCGCATGAGCCTGGACGAGATCGTGAAGTACATCACGGTGGAGCTGAAGCTCAACGCCAAGAACGAGGCCCACGTGCAGGATAGACAAGGCCCAGGACAACGAGGCCACCGAGAAGACCGCCATCATCGGGAGATCCAGGAGGACACGGCCAACTCCGCGGAGGATGGTAGTGGAAGTGGCCAAGACCACTGGACCGGGTCCCGGGAGGATCACGAGGAGGCCCATTTCTTCGCGTTTGTGGCGCACAACGTGAGGGACCATGGGCAGGTTCGGTCCAGATGGAACCGGGTGGGACCCAAGAAGGGCAAAGAGCCAAGGAGGATCGGGAACCCACCGCTCTCGTTCCGGGAGTACAGGTCTCAGCACGACGGGTGCTGGGTCTGTTATGGCAAGGGAAACAACCATGCACATGACCACCGTCAGTGCAAGGTGTATGAGGCTGACAAGAAGGCCTACTTCGCCGCCCACCCCGAGATGAAGCCCAAGGAGCAGCGGATTGCCGATTGGAAGGCGAAGGGCGGAGACGGGGGAAAAGGCCAAGGCAAAGGCCAAGGGAAAGGCGGAGGAAGAGGCTATGGTGGTGGACTTGGCCCAGACCGACGCGTGAGGTCGATCGAGGAGGTTGCTGAGGACATGTTGAGGAGGTTGGAGGAACTCAAAGCCCAGCAACGTGGGGGACAAAGTCTGAGCGAATCGCAGCAGGAGGGAGCTGCGGCAGGCCATGTCTAGAGGAGCCCCCACGGGAGTGGGACCTCGGAGGTCTCTCCTCTGAAAATCAGTGGAATCCCAGAGAAAGCGAAGGCACATCGGGTGCCGACGAAGGCTCCAGAAGAGCCAAAACCACTGAGTTACGCCACTCCCAACCCCTGGAGCGCCCTGCCAAGGGAAGCTCATGTGGGCAAGGGGCGTGGCAAGAAGGAAGGAGCGACCAGGGAGAGCCCCGTGGCCGGGCAAGACCAGCCCAAGATCTACACCATCCGTGACCATACCCTCGAATTCCTGATGCACCCGGATGTGCTAGAGTTGCATGCCGTGAGAGTCGTCCATACACCGCATGGTGACGAGCGGCAGTTACACTTGAAGGTGCGTGTACGGTGCGGACAAGAGGAGTTGGTGGTGGATGTTTTGGTGGATACGGGTGCCCAGGTGAGCCTGGTCCGGAGAGGGTTGTTCAAGGAGGAATCCCTGCAGCCCAGCCGTAGACCGGTACGCCTGAAGGTGGCCAATGGAGAGATTATGAATGGTGGCACCCATGAGGCCACTATCAGTATGGAATTCTGGGAGCATGAGCGCTTGAACCGCCCTGATTTGGCGAAGAGAAGCACTCTATCCGGGAACTTCTATGTGGCCGACATTACAGATTGGGATATGATCATGGGGTATGACTTCATGGTGGCAAATGCCATTGGAGCCCTTCCCCATCGCGCAACGCTGGTCCGGGAGGATGATGAATGCCTCACATGGCTGTCCACGGATTATGCATGCGGATCATCCCAATGGAATGCTGAGGAAGAGGATCGGATCGTCCGAGCGATGCAAGCTGTGGGTGCCAAGTCCAGAGGAGACCGCGGAGTTCAGCTCACGGAGTATCGAATGGCGCCGCAGGTGTAGGACAGAATGATCCAGACGCTGGGAGCCGAAGCGCCCGAGACGGACGTCTTCGCTTCCCGGGATGCCTCACTTTTGCGGAAGTGTAGGAGGCATTGGCATCGAGGAGATTTAGCCTGGCACAGGCATTGGGGTTTGAAGGAGTGGGGGCCCATGTATTGGCATGGCTCCCTGGACAATACCAGACGTACGGTGGAGAAGATCGTCGCGGATAGGGCGAAGGGGATCCTGGTCATAACCGGCATAGGATCCACCCCATGTCCGCTGGAAGGTCTCAAGTCGACGCTGGACTCCATCACCCTGAACGAGATGTCATTCGGGCCAGAAGAGGAGCTGTTCATCGACGCCAAGGGTGTATCAATGCCCTCCCCGGGTCAAGCGTGGGGTACCAAGGCTTTCCTGGTTGATGGGGCGCAAGCCCAGCCAACGGGTGATGAAGCATTCATCCGTAGGGTTGAGGCGGTGCCCATGCGGGTCATGTTTGAGCCCAAGGACGGGACGGATCAGCCAGTGGATGGCATTGATGTCCTATCCCACGCCGAGATCGACGACGTCGTCAACTGCATGCGGATGGGGATGCACGACCGTGTGGCAGCCAAGAAGAGGCGGGCCATGGTCACATCTCAACATTGGTGGGATGACAAAATGTTGGTCACCGGCAAGTACGAGAAGGATGAGTTCGTGGCGAGGGTCATGGATCACATCGCGGACCAATATGATGGTCCGGTTGGGTCGGATCCGCCGACGTGGGATTTTCCAAGAATGGGGGCCGATAGCGACAAGAACCAGCCCGATGCCGCAAATTTCCGAAGGTTATCGGTGGGAAGCGCGCCCCACGACGATGAGAACGGCATATCGGACGAGGAGAAATCGGACTCGGACCCGGAAGAGGCCTATACCGCAGTGCGGTCGGTTATATCAATACCGAAGCAAGCAGCTGAACAGGCCCAGGAGAACCCGAAGGTCGCCGAGCTGAAGGAGAGGCTGATCAATGCCTATCTGGGGCTATTCAGTGGCGTCGCCAACAAGAACCCTCCAGATCGTGGGAGGTTTGGTACAGCGAGGATCAAGCTGAAGCCGAACCCCAAGATCTATCGTCATCGGGAGTACCAGCTTCAGGGCGATCAGGCCGAGGCCATGAAGAAGTTGTTGGCCGAGTTCATTGAGCGGGGATGGATGGAACCCTCCGACAGTGAGTGGGCCAGCCCAGCCTTTATCGTGCCCAAGAAGGAGAAGGGCGAGTGGAGGTTGGTGGTGGATTACAGGGGTTTGAACGAGCAAACCGAGCACGACTCGTACTCGCTTCCCCTGATCGACACCATCCTCCAAAAACAACAGAAAAAGCGGATCTTCACGGTGTTGGACCTGAAACACGGCTATCACCAGATGCCGCTACACCCGGACTCCAGGACCTGCACAGCGATGTCGACGCCGCTGGGGCCCATGCAGTGGAAAGTGGTGCCTATGGGCGCCAAGAGAGGCAACGCCGCTTTCCAGCGCATGATGGAGGACCTACTCGGTCCAGTCCGGGACTGTGCCGACCCCTTTGTGGATGACATCATCATCGGGTCCGGCACGGAGAACATGACGGAGGACGAGCTCATCGAAGCGCATGAGAAGGATCTGCGCCGAGTGCTCAGTGAGCTGGACAAGCACAACATAGTGTGCAAGCCCACCAAAGCCTCACTCTTCGTGCAGGAAGTGGAGTTTGCGGATCACGTGGTTGGTCACGGGCAACGCCGTCCCATGCCTGGGAAGCTGGCGTCCCTGCACCACTGGGAAAAGCCCCAGACCATCAGCGAACTCCGGTCCTTCATGGGGTTCTGCAATTACTATTCGGGCTATGTCCGGATGTATGCAGAACTCTCGGGGCCGCTGCACAAAATGCTGCAGGTGGGCAAGTTCGATGGCCGGAAGGGGAGCAAGAAGAAGCTTGCCTGGACCCCTGAGGCCGAAGATGCGTTCAGCCGCCTGAAGGAGCGACTCCTGGGGCAGCTGGGGCTGTTCCTGGTTGACCCGGACAAGGGATTCGTGCTACGAACGGACGCCTCGGACTATGCTGTGGGTGCAGTCCTCGAGCAGGTCCGGGACGACGGGTCGCACGTACCCGTGGCGTTCTGGAGCCGGATCCTGGCCGAGGGCCAACGTCGAACCTGGACCGCGAGGGAGAAGGAGACGTACGCCATTGTTTCTGCGCTCAGGAAGTGGTCTGGCCACGTCGGATTGCAACCGGTGGTGGTTTGCACGGACCATCAGTCCTTGCAGAGCTGGCACAAGGAGCACGTCGACACTCCCTCGGGACCGGCGGCAAGGAGGCCCCGATGGCATGAGACGTTCGCTAAGTTCGACCTCAGCGTCGTATACGTCCCGGGGAAGGACAACACTGTGGCAGACTGCCTCAGTCAATGGGCCTACCCCGCGGGCAAGGCTTGGATGGACATATCCAGCCATGGGGACGCCGAGGAGACCGAGGAGGCCAAGCGCATCATCGAGATGGAGAAGGCCATGGAGCAAGAGGGGGTCAAGTGCTTTGTGGTGATGGCAAACCGTACGGACCTGGCCAAGTTCCGGGGAGCCCGAGTCCAAGCTATTCGAGAGGAAATCCTCGAGCAATGGATGGTGGCCCCTGTAGAGCTAGTCAGGTCGGTGCTCACAGAGGACTCGTCGGATGACTATGCGGCATCCGAGCACTGGAGCAAGTACTGGAATGCCGTGAGCGCCCTGTCGGACGACGAATGGCCCGAGGGCTTGACCGAGGATGGGGATAAACTGTTCCTCAAGGACAAGCTATTGGTCCCTGAGAACCGAATGGAGGAGCTCATTGACCACTGGCATAACGCCTAGCTCATGCATCCTGGTCGGGACAAGATGCAGCAGGACCTGGAGTGGCGGTTCAAGTTCCCACCGGGGTACTACGCCCTCCTGGACAAGTACAGCAGCGACTGCGCCGTGTGTCGGGCCACGAAGAGCCCCAACCACTCCACGGCGGGCAACCCGGTGTATACGGCCATACTGGTGGCCCCCATGCGGTCCGTGGCCATGGACGTATTCGCCATGCCGGAGGTCACCGTGGAAGGAGAGACCTACAACTGTGTCATCCTGGCGGTGGATAGGCATAGCGGGTATATCGTGGCGGTCCCGGGCAAGAAGTCCAAGAAGAAGGACAAGAAGGACAAGCATGGAGTGGGTCTGCAGGCCAAGACCGTCGCTAATGCCATGATCAGGCATTGGTTGATGATTTTTGATGTCCAAGCTGTCATCTGCAGCAATGGGGGCAGTCAATTCGTAGGGACGTGGTTCAAGACGATGTGCAAGCACATGGGGATTCGGCACGCCAAGACCGTGGCGTACCACAGCCGGTCGAATGCCCGGGCTGAGGTGGCTGGGCGGCAGATGTTCGAGAAGTTCCGCCAGCTGCACATTGACGAACCGGGCCGGAATTGGTATAATTCGCTGTGGAAAGTGCTCCAGGCGTACCGTGACCTTCCGGGACCCACTGGACTGTCGCCCCATCGCATCCTGTTCCTACGGGATCGAGTGTCACGCACTCTCCCGTGGATGAACCATGGCAAAGTGGCCCGGGATGCGAACGCTATGATGGCTGAGGCGGACGACACGGCGGCCAAGGTGTGCAAAGCACTTCAGGACGAGCATGAGAAGAGGGGCAAGTACTTCAAGTAGGGAAAAGTCCAGAAGTATGCTCTCCAAGACACCGTATGGGTGGAGCGGCACCACAAGGATGTCCTGTCCAGGCATCGGCAGGCATCTTGGTATGTGCCGGGGGTAATCGTGCGGAAAGTCGGGCAGGATGTGTATGCGGTTCGTGTGGGGAATAACAAGATCCTGGACCGCGACCACACCCAGCTTCGTCCCCGAGCACCAGACCCCAGCGGACGTCCCGTCACCTTCGAGTTCACGGCCGGCGATGTGGACTCGGACGACGAGGGTGAGGACGACAATCTCACCGCCGAGAGGATCCTGGCGGACAAGCCGGACCCGGGGACGCCTGGGGGGAGGCTTTATAAAGTCCGTTGGAAGGGATTCGCCGCATCCAGGGATTCGTGGGAGCCTCCGAGCAATTTTGTGCCGAGGTACACCACGGTCTGGATGGAGTATCTGAAGAAAAAGAACATTTCTTCCGATGTCAAGGATGTGTTGGTCCATTTGGTGGCTGCAGTAGCACCGTAATGGATCCTCCTTGGCATTTTTGTTTGTTTTTGTGCTTGGGGAGACGGGTGCGGGCGTTCATCCGGGGATTTCTTGGCCTTGATTGGCCATATACCCCCTTCACTCGATCTCCACATATATATTTCATTGTGGTATACTTATTTAGGTCGACCGACGACGTTTCTCTATCTTTGATCCCCTTGGTCCATGTTGTAGATCAAGAGGAGACCGGATATGGCGTAGGGCACCGATTACGAGTGTCCTCACCCCTCCCTTGGGGCATGGGAGACGCCTACGACATGTGTGGGGGCTCCATGGGTCCTTGGGACGTGGGGGGGGGGTTTGGAGCCCATTGGGTCCTCCCGTCCTCTCTTCACTGACTTCCAAGCGGATACAACGCTCTGAGAAGGGGGGTGAAGCCGGTTCGGACCCCCGTGGCCATCTTGGGGTCACTTGGGGTGTGTATCTATGTGCCGGCAAGCCGCCATTGGCTGATATCATACTCTCCCATCCAACTGACCTAACCTGATGTGACAGTGTGATAGGTTTGGCCATTCCGGCTATGAGCGGCCATATTCAGTACCGAGGCGCCGCCAGCTGAGATTTATATATCAGAATATCAGGAATTTACAGGGTTTTTTTCATCACAAAGTTTCCGTAATTTTTCCGCCTTCCGTTCTGATTGTCAATGTATCGGCGACTGTCAGTTGGCTCGAGATTTTGCGGTAACCGATTGGTTAACTGTTATTTACAGATATTTTGGCGGAAACCCCGATGAAGGGTCAGATTTCATCAGTAAAGGGTTCGTTGCTTCCGCAATTTTCATATTATACACTCGCAAAATTAATCCGATTTTTTCAGACTTTCAGAATCGGATTTTCGACTTCGACATCGCCGCACTCGATATGATGAATCTCGAGTGGTCGTACATTTTTCCCCAATCACGAATCAACCTTCCTTTTGTTGTGCCCTTCATTTTGCTTGGAGATATAGTCGAAACAAAAGTGATTCGTGAGACAACTTTGAAGAATCATATCTCCGGCTCACGGCGGTGAATATCAATTTTGGAAATTGGGTTGGAACCGCCTTGGTCTCAACTTAATTTAGAAAGCATCAAACGCCTTTGGTGTGTACACATGCCCAGTATAGCAAGGGATAATGGTCAAGAGGGTAGAAAGTGATATATAACTCTTGGGCCGTGCAACCGAATATTTTATTGCGACTTTCGAGTGTACCGCATGAGTGTTGGGGTTGCATAGACACTTTTCTTTGGGTTCCTACGTATTTTTAACGTGAAGTTATGTCCATGGAGGGGCATGGCATATCATGGTGGGAGCCACCTTTTGAGGGTATGTGTTATATGCATGGTATGTGCTTCGATATGCTCACGCCCATGTTATATATCTCCGTTTGTAGGAAGATATATGGAGTCATACGTGGCAAGGGCTTCGCCCATGTCCCAATGGTGAACTCCATAGTGCTAGACTAAGTCTACCGCTCATATAGTGCATGTGGGAGGGCTTACAGAGGGACCCACAAGCGCCATTATCAATTTTCCCATTTTCATGGTGCGTGTTGGGAGGAGGTTCGAAGGTGTCCCTATGCGTCCATGTGGGGATCCAAGTAGGGGATTGTTTGCAAATGGTCCCCAGCAATTGTGTTTTGAATCATAGGTCGATACCATGGGTGAGCGAAGTTATATACTATTGTAATTATCTTGAATTTGGCATTATTTGCATGTTTTTGACCTCATTTTATGCTCATTTTTGTGTTTTATGTGCTCAACTGGTCGGCTAACAGTAAAGTGCCCCGAGATCCGTGAACTATGGTATGTTGCTTATATGTTGGCATATGCTTCGGTGTTGTACCTCACCATATGCCGGATCACATGGTCACTTTGGCTTGGCACACGAGGCCTCACAAAATTAGGTCTCAAATTCATGAGTTGACTTGTGAAGCATGTCATCTACATAACCGGAGGGATTTCGGAGCCAATGATGGGATATTCTTTGGCATGGACTTTTGGTCTACATCACCCTTGTATATTACTTTCCGGTTTGACACATGCATGGAGCATTTGAATATTTGCGGTATGCATTTTTGAGTATATAATCCGTTTTGGGCATAATGGTGGGATTTGCCTGATTTTGCCATGTTGTGAGGTCATCTTCATGGGGCAGTTCTCCAAGCCCAATTGACTCCAAGTCCAACCAAATTTATGTCAGGGTAGTGCATGGTCCTGAGTGCCACTCTAGGCCATGACATGCCACCTCCCCCATTGGGCTAGGATTTAGAGGCTGGGAAGTGAACACATTTTTGGGGTTTGTGTAGTGACTTTTGACACATGGCATTTAGCCATCCTATTTGACTGGGTTCAGGGCATCATGTTGGCGAGTCAAGGGAAGGTCTTGAGTCCAGGGAATGAGGGGTCTATGGCTGTGAATGTGTACGTTTCCATCTTTCCCCAACATTGCTTTATTTGTGTTCATATGCCAATTTCAGGGCTTTTCCTCTTTGGTGCAATTCTTGTACATGCCCGCCACCGTGAGACAACCGGTGTGCTGAACCGAAGCCCGCAGTGTGGATTGGGTTATTGCTGTATTTGTGGGATCTGGTTGCTGTTCAGGGTTGAAGGAGGATTGTATTTTCTATATTTTTGGATTTTGGACCCTGGATTTTGAGAAATGCAATCGCTGATCAAGAGCAAGTCAGCAGGGGTGACAGGCGGAAGGGGCACAGCAGGGGCCGGTCCTGGTAGGGACCTTCTTCACAAGGAGATCGAGAAGACAAAATGAGCCGATGGATTGAGAGCTTGGAGACCAAAGTGGATCTGTTGAAGCCCAGGTCTGTGTAGCCAGCATCTCAGGGCCAGGGACCGAACTCCACACAACCAGGGGCCCAGGAGTTAAAAGAAGCCATCAGTGGAGTTGAGCGACACATGGAAAGGGCGAAGAGGATCGCCAAACAAGCTGAGGACAGCTTGCAGGGGGTACTGGCAGTGGCACAGGAAGTGACCACCAAAGCAGGAGACGTCACAGTGCATGCCCCGGCAGTTCACGAGGAGTTACAGGATGCCCGACAAGTATATGAGGACACCGTCAAGCTACAAGAGGAGGTGTCCAGGCAGACCAAAACTGCCGTAACCAAGACAGAAAACCTGCATGGACAGGTCACGGGATTGGCCCACAAGGCAGCCGCAGAAAAAAACATACTACCGTGAAGAGGCGGAATCCATGCGAAAGGAGCTCACCCGCAAGATGGAGGAAGCCCAAAACGAGTGTGCAGCCCACATCAGTGCGGCCCACACCTTTGAGACCAGCTTGAAAATGCATGCGGAATAGGCCCAGACAATTGTTGAAGTGGCGAAAGTGTAAAGGGGAGCTCAGGACAGGACCGGACAAGCCTGAAAGCCTGTGTTTTCCCTAGGATTCGGTTCGTTATGTTTACTGCTATTTTGTCATTAAGGTATCGTGCTCAGTACTTGGCTGTACTGACACATGTATGTTACATAAACCCATATATTCTTCTGTCGCGTTGCGGTGCAGATGCCGCTTTTTGGGCACTGCATGGCACGCGTGCGCACTGATTTGTGCATTGTTTTCTTTCGGAAAAGCACTGATTTTTATTATAAAAAGATCTGATTTTGTAAGAATGTAATGTGCGAATGCATGCATGAACACTTTCTGAGTGTCTATTTTTTTTCGTGTGCAATGGGATTATTGCGATCTCAGCAAGGGGCAAGATCGCTCAGTACTTCTGGACTATAAAGAAAAGTCGTATTGCAGCTATTTGCTTCGCTATTGGGTTGCGCCGTCTTCGGTATTGTGGGTCGTCCAGGAGTTCTTTGAAATCAAGATTTGGGATTTTGGTACAAAAGATCTTGGAAAGCACACGACAAAACACCGTACAAGTGTTTTTGAAAATAAGATCGCAATATTCGCCGCCCAGCTGCAGATTTAGCAAGCCCACAGAGACACCATGAGCGCTCCCTCAACATCAGCGCTAACCACCATAGCCGTAAAACATCCCAGCTCGCTGTCAACAATGCTCGTGCAGTCGCCGCCGAGAAGACCGGCACCGCCTCCGCCTAGACGACCTGCACCATCACGTTCGCCGTCACTGCAGTGAAGCGGTACCGGGTACGCGACCATTTTTCCCCGAAATCCTTCTTGTATCAGCGCAAGAAAAACTTTTGAACACGTTGCCTTCTACAGCGCCACACCACCGAGCTTTTTCCTGCTTGTGCCTTTTTTGCTTTTGCCGCTCGATCCTGCTTGGTTTCTCGAAACTCCTGCTTGGTTTCTCAAAGATCCTGCTTGGTTTCTCAAACCTCCTGCTTGGTTTCTCAAAGATCCTGCTTGGTTTCTCAAAGATCCTGCTTGGTTTCTCACGCTCCTGCTTGAAGACCCGCACCAGCAGCAGCAACATACCAGTAGCAGCGACAGCACAAAAGGCGTAGACCCCGTCAATGTGATTCATCGTGTTCACATCCAACGGAGTCATTTTGGAGCAGAGCTCTTTTCTTATCCCTTCACGATGCAGCCAGCGCTTATAGCGGAAAGGGGCTGCGAGGAAGGGCCTTCTTCATGGCCTGGGCAGCCGCGATACTGCAGCTCGTAACTACAGTGAGGGCCACTGATGCCCGCTGCTTGGCGCACGGCTCGCGTTGGCTTACAAATAAATCTGCGAGCTTTGCATGCTCGCCTGGAGCAAAAAACAAGCCTGCAAAGCAGACCACAGACAAACTGTTACTCTACACAGTACGCAGCGCCAAAGGCGTGCAGCGCTGACATCGCCTAATACCAATGCGACGGATCTCGTCGAACCTGCAGTCGAAGCACTAACGCATTGGTATCCCTACCTTTACCTGCTTACCAGCTCCTTTTATTATAAAACATCCACAACAGGAATCACGCTTCACTCGATTAAATTATCCTTGATCCACGTGGAATTACGTCTTTTGCTGCGCGTGGAGGCCGTCGCGACAGTCGCGGCGACGACGCTGGTGGACGAAATTCTCTGAAAACATCAGTGGCGGATGGGGGACAGCCCATTCCGCGTCACCTCTCTCCTTAAGAGGATTGCGTACGCCATCCTTCACGCAGCTTCCTTGTTGGGAGACGCTTGGCTGAGTCGCAGGACTTCAAGTCGGCGGGGAGCAGCCAATGGAGCAGCCGCTCCAATACATCCCTCAGAGCCGTCACGTGGTCCCCGGCTCTGCTGCACTTGAGGGCGTCTCGTCCTGCTTCGTCCATTCCATTTCGGCTCGTTCTCGGTCGCTGTTGCAAATGGCGTCTGTCTTGAATACGGACGCAGCTCAGATTCATTTTGAAGCGGTACCGGGTACGCGACCATTTTTCCCCGAAATCCTTCTTGTATCAGCGCAAGAAAAACTTTTGAACACGTTGCCTTCTACAGCGCCACACCACCGAGCTTTTTCCTGCTTGTGCCTTTTTTGCTTTTGCCGCTCGATCCTGCTTGGTTTCTCGAAACTCCTGCTTGGTTTCTCAAAGATCCTGCTTGGTTTCTCAAAACTCCTGCTTGGTTTCTCAAAGATCCTGCTTGGTTTCTCAAAGATCCTGCTTGGTTTCTCACGCTCCTGCTTGAAGACCCGCACCAGCAGCAGCAACATACCAGTAGCAGCGACAGCACAAAAGGCGTAGACCCCGTCAATGTGATTCATCGTGTTTACATCCAACGGAGTCATTTTGGAGCAGAGCTCTTTTCTTATCCCTTCACGATGCAGCCAGCGCTTATAGCGGAAAGGGGCTGCGAGGAAGGGCCTTCTTCATGGCCTGGGCAGCCGCGATACTGCAGCTCGTAACTACAGTGAGGGCCACTGATGCCCGCTGCTTGGCGCACGGCTCGCGTTGGCTTACAAATAAATCTGCGAGCTTTGCATGCTCGCCTGGAGCAAAAAACAAGCCTGCAAAGCAGACCACAGACAAACTGTTACTCTACACAGTACGCAGCGCCAAAGGCGTGCAGCGCTGACATCGCCTAATACCAATGCGACGGATCTCGTCGAACCTGCAGTCGAAGCACTAACGCATTGGTATCCCTACCTTTACCTGCTTACCAGCTCCTTTTATTATAAAAAATCCACAACAGGAATCACGCTTCACTCGATTAAATTATCCTTGATCCACGTGGAATTACGTCTTTTGCTGCGCGTGGAGGCCGTCGCGACAGTCGCGGCGACGACGCTGGTGGACGCAATTCTCTGAAAACATCAGTGGCGGATGGGGGACAGCCCATTCCGCGTCATGTCCTCCACTTGGTGGAGGACATGACGCGGAATGGGCTGTCTGCCATCCGCCACTGATGTTTTCAGAGAATTGCGTCCACCAGCGTCGTCGCCGCGACTGTCGCGACGGCCTCCACGCGCAGCAAAAGACGTAATTCCACGTGGATCAAGGATAATTTAATCGAGTGAAGCGTGATTCCTGTTGTGGATGTTTTATAATAAAAGGAGCTGGTAAGCAGGTAAAGGTAGGGATACCAATGCGTTAGTGCTTCGACTGCAGGTTCGACGAGATCCGTCGCATTGGTATTAGGCGATGTCAGCGCTGCACGCCTTTGGCGCTGCGTACTGTGTAGAGTAACAGTTTGTCTGTGGTCTGCTTTGCAGGCTTGTTTTTTGCTCCAGGCGAGCATGCAAAGCTCGCAGATTTATTTGTAAGCCAACGCGAGCCGTGCGCCAAGCAGCGGGCATCAGTGGCCCTCACTGTAGTTACGAGCTGCAGTATCGCGGCTGCCCAGGCCATGAAGAAGGCCCTTCCTCGCAGCCCCTTTCCGCTATAAGCGCTGGCTGCATCGTGAAGGGATAAGAAAAGAGCTCTGCTCCAAAATGACTCCGTTGGATGTGAACACGATGAATCACATTGACGGGGTCTACGCCTTTTGTGCTGTCGCTGCTACTGGTATGTTGCTGCTGCTGGTGCGGGTCTTCAAGCAGGAGCGTGAGAAACCAAGCAGGATCTGGAGAGAGAGGAACGACGCGTGCGGGAACAGCTGAGGTGTGCTCAAGAATTCACGTTCGCCAAGCTCTATGCGAATTTCGGGTACAAGTTTCAAGGTCTCTTCCATGCCCTCATGGTGCAGTTGAGTAGCGCCGACAACAAGGTCGTGGTTCACGGCGTACAAAGTGAAGAATTGCCGTGGAGGACGAAAGCAGTTCCACACAATTCAAAGACAGCGCCGACGAAGAACAATGCGTATTCACGTGTGTTTACAAAATTGGAGTCGTCGCTGGAAGTTGCGCTGCACAAACTACAAAGTATCGTCTCGCTGTTGAGAAGTCACCTTCCTTCTACGCCTTTCAGAGCCACAAAAAATAGTTCGTCAACTCAAGACCAAAAGGAGTCACGATGCAGCTCAAGTGAAGAGGCCAACGCCGATGGGTCACAAAAAGAGCCATGGAAACGAAGAAAGGAGCACCGAGTGACGAATTCTACAAGCTTCGAAACAGGTGTGGGAAGTTGGGTGGCCGAACAATCTCAGGAGGTCATCAGTGAGGGCAAGCCAAGAAGAGGACGACGCGCAGGCAAAGCCGTTCAAAGACGAAGAGCTGCCCAGTACTTCAGTGAACTGGTTGACGTTCTGGTCTCCAAAGTGGAAAACAAGGAGGCCTTCAAGTGGTGTCGAACTTCCTGCCCACCGCGGTCAGAGTGGGGCCAGCGTTTGGCTTCCAAGGAAGATGAGTACAACCCTTTCCTTTAGGTTTTGAGCGCTGAGAGCGCTCTGTAACTTGCGCGTATGTCGAGCGCTTGCAGCGCTCTGTGTTATCAGTCTTTGGCGCTGTGAGCGCTTTGTTTTTTCCAACTGCTGTGCCTTGCACAGTGTGAAGCCTGTTTGGCTGCATATATGCAGGAATCTGATTTAGATTCCCTGGCATGTACATTTTCAGTATGTCAACGAGGTCTTTTTTGGCCTCTTCTTGGGCGCCAAGCGCCTTGTTTGCTGGCACTGACATGTGCCTTTGCTTTCTTTTTCGTTGTAGATACTATTTTGGATCTGCAATGAGCAGTGGTGGGATACACCCTGCTTTACACTTTGAGTGAACTCTGGTTTACTCAGTTTTGCAATTCTGTTTTGCTTTGCACCTGCCTGCTTGTGAGCAGTGTGTCTTTTTTTCTTTTTCAGCTGCTTCTGTCTTGGAGAAAAAGCAGAGTGGTTTTCCCGTTTGTTTTTCTGCTTTTGTTGGAAAAAGCAGGGGTTTTCTTTCAGTATTTTTATACTAAATTTTATCTGTGCCATGAGCACTTCAGGTTGTGTGCCATGAGCACTTATCAGGTTTTTACACCCTTTGAGGAGTTTGAGTGGGTATAGGTTGAAACACCACTTCACCACTCCCCTAGGGCACTGTTTTGTGACAGAAATCCCTTTCAGGAGGGTAAAGCTATCTATGGTACCAGTGGTATTCCACTAGCATGATCTGCACATAGATAGTAGCTGTTTTTACCTGGAATGGGTAGAAATAGCCAGATCACAGACAATAATATCTGTATTGTATTGTAGGTTAAGGCCTGCATGTTTTGCTATTTTTTTTTCTCCGGTCAGCAACTCATTTGGGGAGTGCTGAGCCTGGGGGGGGAGTGTAAACATGCAAGGCAGCCTTTTGGGTGCTTGCGTTTTACACCCACCCAGCTCTGTCTGAGCTTTTCCCAGCCCTATGGTAAAACCCTTCGCACCCTTTTGTTTTGGGGTCTCAGCCACACATCAGGGTATGTGTGGGCTTGGGGGGGGAGTGTAAAGGGGAGCTCAGGACAGGACCGGACAAGCCTGAAAGCCTGTGTTTTCCCTAGGATTCGGTTCGTTATGTTTACTGCTATTTTGTCATTAAGGTATCGTGCTCAGTACTTGGCTGTACTGACACATGTATGTTACATAAACCCATATATTATTCTGTCGCGTTGCGGTGCAGATGCCGCTTTTTGGGCACTGCATGGCACGCGTGCGCACTGATTTGTGCATTGTTTTCTTTCGGAAAAGCACTGATTTTTATTATAAAAAGATCTGATTTTGTAAGAATGTAATGTGCGAATGCATGCATGAACACTTTCTGAGTGTCTATTTTTTTTCGTGTGCAATGGGATTATTGCGATCTCAGCAAGAGGCAAGATCGCTCAGTACTTCTGGACTATAAAGAAAAGTCGTATTGCAGCTATTTGCTTCGCTATTGGGTTGCGCCGTCTTCGGTATTGTGGGTCGTCCAGGAGTTCTTTGAAATCAAGATTTGGGATTTTGGTACAAAAGATCTTGGAAAGCACACGACAAAACACCGTACAAGTGTTTTGAAAATGCTACAAGTGCTTGCGTTTTACAGAAAGCAGAAAATGAACGTGATGGTCGCCAACGTCAAGAGGAGTTGACACAGGCCACCAAACTGGTGCAGCAGCATGCATCACAGGTGTGGCAGTGGCTGCAGACAGCTAATAAGGAGGCCGAGGATCACCGCAACAACCTCCAGAAATTACACCGTGAAGTGGAAGAACGAGTCACCAGGTATGAAGAGAGGGTGCAGCAAAGGGGAGCATCAGGGAGTCCGAGCCCGGGCACTGTTGATACTCAGAGCTTCCAGTGCGCCACACAACAGGACCTGGAGACCGTACAGGCCCACTTGAGTGACAAAATTCTGCAAGTGAAGCAGGACATGCTGCAATAACAGGAGACGAACCAGCGTGCGGTGGACGACGCACAAGGAAAACAGCGTCATCACGACGTTGAGGTGAAAACCGCTGTGGAAAAGGTGCAGACCACGCTGAACCAGAAAATTCAGGACATGGAGAAAAGTGTGGAGATGCACCACAGGAAAATGAACAAGGAATGGCAAGGCACCCAAGAAAAACTACGCCATTGTGAAAGTGAATTGTTGACGACCAGGGAGAAGAAAATCCAAGAGAGAGGACATACAAAGCACGCTACACCCGATGACGCAGACCGACAAATCCAATCCATCAAGGACGAGTTGGAACAGACCAATGAAGTTCTGGAGCGATTGAAGGATCAGTTGGAAACCAGTTCAACAGAAAATGCGGGGGAAATTCAGGCGCTCACAGAGGAGATCGAGAGGGTGAAAAACAATCACCGTGAGGCCTTGGAACGTCATAAACGAGGCGTGAAAGACCAGTTGGAGAATTCCACGGGCGTGGCCAGAGAGAAGTACCAACAGGTGCAGGATCATTGCATGACAGAGATACGGAAGGTGATGGACGACACAGCACGATTCAAGGAGGAGGTGGCTGAGATGGTGGCCAAAGGTGCTGACCGTATGCCACCAAAAGTCACAGCCAGCGTCGAGGGAGTCAACAGACGTCCGGCGGAAGACACCGAATCTGTGGCGACGTTGTTCACGGTGGATGCCACCAGGACAGTGGCCAGTGAAGCAGTACGCCTCCGCATAGGACCATCATGGATGCCATCAGTGAAGTCCGAAGTGCTCAGTTGGTACAACGAAAGGTATGAGGACACAACCACATTCCGGTGGCGACAGATTGAATGGCTCTTCACTGAAGACCATTTCCTGGTGCCAGGCCGAGCCCTTAAGCCGCCACCATCGAGGAAGGGTCGATCAGTACGGCCCACAGGAATATGGGAATGTGCTGCTTTCTTGGAGGTGAGACCGGAACGCCAATACGGGACGGAAACGCATGAGCTGCACCCCAGCAAGCGAGATGAACCCGGGGTACTCGGCAAAGAGGGTCACACATGGATAGATGATGAAACCAAGGACTCCATGCAGCAAGAGGCCAAGGTGCCACATTGGGACTGCACAGTAGAAACAAAGGATAAGTGGTCCAAACAGTTCTTGAAATGGCGGCATCCAAGGCGTGGACGGTTCAGCCCTGCATATCAGGTTGAACTTTTGATCTCCGTGTTGGATAACAAGAATTTTAGAGAGGCAAAGGAGCAACAACTGGAAGATGAGGGTGTGGAAGATGACTTCGAATTGGCGTGGAACATCGTGACTGGAACGGTGCTTCCACATGAATATAAAGGAAAGGCAGAATTCCGAGATCTGCAGATTGACGTGTCCCAGGACATGACTTCAGAACGATGGGTTACCTTCTGGGCAGAGTTTCAGCAAAAGGGCGCCAAAGTCAAAGGAGGTATCACCCATCAGTTGGCCAAGGAGGCATTGCTGCAACATTTCTATTATTATCGTGCAAAACGTCCCCAAGACAAATTGTGGGAAAGAATGGAGCGACGACTACATGAGGATGAAGCAGCGTATGCCTCTTATTCCTATGTTGAGATGTTTGCGTGGATATGCGGGCAGCTGGTCAACAGGGACCAGGCACAAGAGTCAGGCCGACAAATTTTGGGAGCAGTGAAGTCTGACGAGATGCAGATTGTTCGGGAGTTGAATCGCGACGTCACGAGGCGAAGATCATCAGAAGACAAGTACAAGAATAGATCCACGAATCGGGACAATCGAGACTATCACCGAAATCGGGACAACAGGCACGGCAAGGATGACAAACGGCACTCCAGCGCAGACAAGAGTCGCAAAGAGTTCCGACGGTCGAGTGACAGCCGCTCCAGGGACCGATATCAGGAGGATAGACACCGCAGTTCCCGTGACCGATATCAGGATCGACAAGGAGATCGTGATCCGAGAGAACCGCGGCGACGAGATGACAGACAGTACAGCACTGCATCCGATGGTTCTGCCAAAACGCAAAGTTCATGGTCGTCAGAGAAGACGTCGACAACAGCATCACAAACAACGCGGGGTAACAGCCCACATGGGTCGGAGCGATCAATGATGGCAGAAGACCTCAAATGTTTTGGATGTGGCAAGTACGGTCATCGTCGGAAAGATTGCCCAGGCCAGAAAGGACAGAGATTCAAAAAAGCGAAGTGATTCGAAGAAAAATGAGAGGGAGAAAAAGTATCGGAAGGGTTCCGACAGCAAGGGACGACAGACGGGCAGGCTGCGGCCAGTTGAGGCCGAGGAGGAGACCGCGAAGGAGGAGGTTACAGAAGCAACTCCTCTGGCAGTACAGAACCCTTAGGGGCACAGGCGGCCCCGTAAGCGGGGACGCTATCATGACGTCTGTCGCACCAGCGCCCCAGGGTCACAGCCTGTAAGGGCCAGCACCAAAAAGGCAATCTGGCATTTGAATATCAACAAAGTCGTCAACGTGAGAATCTCTGAACGAAGGAAGGTCAACATTGATCTCAATGAGATACAAGATGAGGTGGTTCAACCCCGGATACGACGAGGAAAATCTGGAAAAGACGCGGACAGGACGGAAATGATTATTCCAGCCCGGGTCCAATTCCAGCAGGCGGCGCTGAGCCTCAGCGACAAGGATCTGGAAGCTTTCGTCGACACAGGATCCGAAATGGAGGCCTTGGCAGGCTTCGAGCTCTTTGACAAAGAAGCACTGGAAGATGCTCAAAGGCCAGTGGCCCTCATTGGGGCAGGCAAAAGCCGCATCAAAGGCGGCAATCAGGGCGTTACGGTCAATTTGACCCCAACAGTGTGCAAAACTGACGGCAGTATTGTAAAGTACAAATGCCTCAGGGTTTTTATTTATTTTGCAGACATAGGACGAAAGTTGATTCTTGGATTTCCATTTTTTCTTCGTTATAATTTGTGTGTTGTACCGGGCATGCCATCGTTGATGCAAGTGCCACGATTCGTGCATCGCAAACCACACTATCAGCATGGGAAACCTCAATCAGTTCATCATGTTGATTTGGTACAGGTTCAACCACCAGAGCAATCAATCCAGGATTATGATGAAAGAATTCAGGTACAACGCAACACGATTGCTAATGTCCGCATGACGAGGCATATGAGCAAAATCAGGTACGTACACAGTGAACACAGGCAGAAAAATACAGAAGGGAAGCGGCTGAAGGGCTTCTCCAGCATTCATGAATACTGCTGGCAGATTCCATGCACGAATGCTGACTGCCCACGTGTCTTTCACACATACAGTGTGTGGGCGGATCCATTTTTCAGAGATATTCCTCATCTGTGTGAGCGCTGTGCACCTCGCATGAGTCTGAACGTTAAGGAGAGGGTGTACAGTAAGGAGCCGTCTGTGAACACCCCCTGTGATGGAGTTCATCACAGCAGATTGCCAATAGCAACATCAGCCAGCCCGGTGGTGAGTTGCGGACCAGTTATACACAGAATGGCTTTTGAAAAGCATGTAGAGCTGGTTCCTCAGGAGGTACAGGGCAGGCGTAGGAAGGGGGTGCGAAAATTGACGGTCGCACTTCATTCCATTGAGGGTAAAGTGCCCAGCCCTCCTTCATCACCCTGCCCCCCCTCTCCCATGGGACGTCAGGGCTCGCGAAAGCGGGAATGGCCCGAAACTGATCTCACTCGCCAGGATGCGACGCGGGACACACAGCCTGAATTTTTCGAACACGGATTGTATGTTCAGTTGTTGAGCTCACAAGCCACGCCCCCCACATCTGGGAATTCTGAAGATGCAGGATATGATTTGTATTCTGCAGCAGATGTATCAATTTTGCCTTGGAGCAAAGAGCTGATCCCTACGGATATAGCCATCATGGGACCAAAAGGAACTTACGCCCGCATAGCAGATAGGTCTGGCATGCCTTTAAAGCACAGCTTACATGTGATGGGAGGGGTCGTTGATCGCACATACAGGGGAAATGTGCAGGTCATTCTTTACAATGCATCGCAAACGCCATACCACGTGAGAGTAGGGGACAAGGTGAGTCAGTTTGTTCTGGAACAACACCTGAAGCCTCCCATCAGCGTCGTTGAGTCACTACCTGCAACAGCCAGAGGTAGTGCAGGATTTGGCAGCACTGGGTACCGTTCCACAGAGTCTATGCAACACCTGTTAACCCATGTGCAGTCCAAACCGGGATTACATGAGGGACTCGGAACTCCTGTGGGACCCCATCCGGTGTTAACAGACCCCTCCACCCAAGTATGTCACATACTACAGTTTATTCAGCTTTTTTGAGAGTTACATAAAATAACCATACCTATGCCTGATAATCTCCCGTACAAATCTCAGCTCCTTGAGGGAGATACGCACAGTATCCTCCCGCTGTTGCTGGTGTTCGCGGCAGTGGTGGCAGTGACAATGGCCGATGTGGTACGACAACAATCTCTGCCACATTTATTGGGAACCAACACCCACACCTCAAGTCGCTCTTCGGAGGCGCCGATCATTCGGTCACAGGATATTGGATCGACTCAGGCACATTGCGAGTGGACGCAGCTGCCTGAGGTTCAGAACAGCAGTCAACCCAGATTTTCAACAACTGTGGAACCGCCAGGCTCAGATCAGGACCCCGTTGAACAGTGGGCACCAGATGAGTTTCAGGGCAACTGGGGATATGCCAGGATGCCCAACACGTCAGTGATTCAATCAGTACCTTGTATGGTTGCAAACATGCAAGAGTTGGATATCTGGTCCGATCCTCCTGGGTTGCAGGAGGCCAGGGAGTCGAGACCCCTGTCTGAAAAGGTTTTGAAGGTAAAATCACACCTCATGAGGAGGGTTCAGGGCAGCTACCTGGATAACCGGAACCGCCATATAAAGGCCACAGCGAAACAGAGAAAGTACAGGAGTAAAGACACGATGCTGACTGTCAGGCAGGGGATTGTTGACAGAATTGCCGTTTGGACGGCCACTATTGACCCAGATCACAACGATTTTTGCATCCAGCAAGATGTCTTTGGTTCCCAGAAAACAGCAAGGTTCACGGAACACTTTGGGGGTGGGGAGAAGTCATTTTACAGGGACTGGGGACAGAAACCAGTGTGGCTTCACCCCTCCCCACATCATTCGGAACGTTGTGTCACGAAACCTTTCGTTGACGGAGCCAAAGGTATTGCAGTACTGCCAGTAAGTAAAAAAGACCCATGGTTTTGGGCCATGGGTGAAGTAGTCATTGACTGGGTCGACATACCCATTGGAACCCCCTTGTTTGTATCTGGTAGAGGTAAAGTAGTATGTACTGCAGTGCCTTATCGCATTTGTTTGTTTGATGCATATGGGCGAGAGCCATCACACAGTAAAACACACACACAGCCCACAGTAAATAGTGATGATTATCGGACGAAGGACAGTCAGGACACGTTGCCTGCTGTGCCTAGTGCTGAGGATCTGATGTCGGAAGTATGCTCTACTTCTGATTCTGATTCACAGGATATGGATGAACCTCGAGGTACAGGCCTCAATCGTCGACATTGGAGGTTGCTGCGAATCATGCGCAGGAAGAAAACAGAACAACAGGTATCGTCTGACGAAGGATCTCCAGGGCCAGGGAACAGTTCAGAGTCAGAATTCGAATCATCATCCAGGCACCAACCACCAACATCCATAGGACATGGGTGCCGGGAAGTACCCCGGGGGGAAATACATGTGTCACAGGAAGTTGCACAAAAAAGTTGCTGTGAGGGTACCCATGAGTGTGGTGCTCGGTATCATCAGCATTCTCTACAGGAGGACAGACAGGCTTACCAGACAGTCAGTACGCTATTGGACCAATGTCCTCCTTTATCCTTATCCATTTCAGTACAATAGTGTTGCTGCTGCGTCGGACAGGATTTTTGCTACAGATGTTTAGCAGTGAATCAGATTACATTATTACAGCGCCAAACTACTGAGCAGGAGGGGTGCCATACTCCTGATGCTCGTATCTGTGTGGTTAACACCCTGCCTCAACAGGAGGTTCACCACCTGCAGCAGGCAATCCTGCACTTATCCATTGACAAACACGCTGCCTCAGTTCAGGGCAGCCACAGGACTGAAGCAGGTAGCTTAGTGTACAATCGACACGTGAGGTCTGTAATACAGGCTGATGAGACCTGGGCAGGGACAGAGGAATACAGGGAACGACTGCTGAACCGTTTTGGGAAATCAGTATTTCAAACAAGGCATTCAGCTTCAATTTCACCTGAAGCACAGAAGGTACGGGGTGACCATGCGAAGGTGAAATTGGAGTTGATTCACAATGGAGAGCCTAAGGCTCAAAAGCCCATTAGGGCAGTGGGGTTGAGGGAGACAATGATGGCCGAAAAGTTGAAAGACTTTCAGGCACGTGGTTTCCTGAGGGAGTGTGCAGGTAATCCCCAATGGGTTGCCAGGGCTTTTCTTGTCCCTAAACCTGGGAATAACAAGTGGCGAGTAGTCATTGACTATCGCTGGCTTAATTCCCAGCTTAAGGGCAAAAATTTCCCCCTCCCCGTCATCGAAGACCAGCTGGCCAACCAGCATGGCAATTTTTTGTTCACCCTGCTTGACTTGGAAGATGGCTTCCACCAAATGCACCTTTGAGGAGGACAGTAAGCATTTGACAGCTTTCTGTACCCCTTTTGGTGTATTTGAGTGGAACGTCCTTCCCATGGGGGTGAAGGTAGGGCCTGCGGCCTACCAGGAAATGGTTCAGCATGTCACCCGCCAATGCCCTGCGGCAAGGCCATATATAGATGATATATTGGCTTCCTCAGGTAGGGAAAGTATTGATGGGGCACAGACTGTTGCAGACAAACAGAGACCAGGCACCCTGGAAAAATATTTTCAGAAACATTTTGATGAAGTCTGGCAGCTATTCGAGGCTTTGGAAGCTGCCGAGTTGACAGTCAAACCTGAGAAATGTCATTTCTTCAGACGCAGTGTCAAATACGTGGGGCACATACTCAAGGATGGGAAGCGCTTCCCTGATCCAGGGAAAGTGCAAGCCATAGAGGAGTGGGACCACAGGACCATTACCACACCTAAAGCTTTAAAAAGCTTCTTAGGGTTAGTGGGATGGTACCAAATTTACATACCGGGGTTCGCCAAGCACGCCCGCCCACTAATGGAAGCTCTCCAAGGAAAATATAAATTCGAGAGTAAACCAGAGGGTGGGACAGTGGAATTGCATGCAACGGGCCTCCCCAAGAAACGAAAAAGGGTGAAGTTGTCTGCAAAGGAATTGCAGATACATTGGACCCCAGAAATGATTGCAGGGTTCAAGGAACTAAAAAAAGTTTTGTGTGACATGGTCATGAGTGAGGATAAAGGGTTGGTGTTGCCACGACCGGATGGTCAGTGGTTGATCCGGTGTTATGCCAGCGACTTCGCTGTGGGAGGCGCGCTGGAGCAAATGCAACCTGATGGTTCATGGCGCCCAGTGGCCTTTTACAGCCGGAAGTTGCAGGGTGAACGTGCGGGAAGTACTAAGGAGGGGTTCACACGCACCAAACACACCGGGCAGTATGGCAGCCCTTTTCTTTCCTTCTCCATGCACCCACCCCCCTTCCCTCGTGCCCCCCCTCACTCCTTTTCGTCAGCTTAGGCGACCGTCCCTGAGGGAAAAGCGGTCAACCCCTTGCAAGCAAGACCACCATCTTCGCGGCCGCGTGGCAACACGTAAGTCAGAAATTACACCTTGGTATTGCTGCTTGCCTGCGTGCGTGATTTGCGTAAAGTCTGATTTTCTAAGGAGAAACGTTCAAATTTTTGGTTTTCAGAATGTTTTCAAAGGCACGGAAAAACAGCAGGAGTAATTAGCAAAGGAAAAGAGGACGAAAGGAAAAACAAACACCAGCAGCGCAGACAACCGCACAGCACAGCCCACCAGCACGACACCGCAAGGCAGCACAGCACCGCACGACGCAGCACAGGGCGCAGGACACCACAGGACAGCGCACAGCACAGCAAGACAGCAAGACACACCAGAGCGGCACCACCATACCGCAGAACGCCCAGGGAGACACCACAACACCCAGGGACACGCCACAGCACGAGGCACCAACAACAGCGCAGACACAACCGGAACCGAACACCACGACGCGCAGCGCAACACAGCACCACACACACAGGGAAAAGACACAAACCAACGGAACCAGCAAAGCAAAACGGACAGCAGGTCGCCACAGCACGGCACCAGCAGACAACCACGGGCCACCAGACCCAGCACCGCACCACAGCACACCAAAGGAAACAGCACAACACACGGCAGGGCACCACAGCACCGGGCGCCAGCAACAGCACGCACCACACGAACAGCACGACGCAAGCGCACCAGCACAGCGAAGCACGGCACCGCACAGAGCGGAGAAGACAGGGAACGCACCGCACAGCACCCAAGGACACACACAGCACAAAGCAGAGCGGCGAACAACAGCACACACCACCATGCAACGACAAAATACACACAGCGCGGGGGAACGCCGCAAGACAGAGCGCCGCAAAGCACAAGGCCCCAGGGCGACGGGGAGCACCAGAGGGCACGGCACGACGAGCAGTGGCACCAACCGAGCGCAGCAAAACAACACAGCACGAACAGCACAACACCGGGCGACACAACATGCAGCGGCGCAGCGCGGCACCGCAACCCGGGACACACAGCACAGCACAACACACGGCACACAGCACCGGGCGGAAGCGACAAAAACCGCAAGACACAAAAGCACACACACCAAGACCAAGGAGAAGGGCACCCAGGGACAAACACACACAACAAGGGACACCCCCACCCGCGAAACACACCGCCACAACTGGCGGGCCCCAGCCAGGAGTGGCGGGGAGCCGCACACCACCACCGCCGGCGGACCCCAGCCAGGAGTGGCGGGGAACCGCACCCGGGACCCTCAGCCAGGAGTGGCGAGGAACGCCCACCACCACCGGCAGCGAAACCCAGCCAGGAGTGGCGGGGAGTAGCACACAGGAACCTCCGCCAGGAGTGGCGAGGGACCAACCACACCACACACCAGCCACAACCCCACCAACACACCACCGCCACACACCACACAGCACACACCACCGCCGCCAGCGGACCCCAGCCAGGAGTGGCGGGGAACCGCGCCCGGGACCATCAGCCAGGAGTGGCGAGGACCGCGCACCACCACCGGCAGCGAAACCCAGCCAGGAGTGGCGGGGAGTAGCACACAGGAACCTCCGCCAGGAGTCGCGAGGGACCAACCACACCACACACCAGCCACACCCCCAAAAAACACACCACCGCCGCACACCACACACCACCGCTCCCAGCGGACCCCAGCCAGGAGTGGCGGGGAACCGCACCCGGGACCCTCAGCCAGGAGTGGCGAGGACCGCGCACCACCACCGGCAGCGAAACCAAGCCAGGAGTGGCGGGGAGTAGCACACAGGAACCTCCGCCAGGAGTGGCGAGGGACCAACCACACCACCCACCAGCCACAACCCGACCAACACACCACCGCCACACACCAAACACCACACACCACCGCCGCCAGCGGACCCCAGCCAGGAGTGGCGGGGAACCGCACCCGGGACCCTCAGCCAGGAGTGGCGAGGACCGCGCACCACCACCGGTAGCGAAGCCCAGCCAGGAGTGGCGGGGAGTAGCACACAGGGACCACCGCCAGGAGTGGCGAGGGACCAACCACACCACACACCAGCCACAACCCCACAAACACACCACCGCCGCACACCGCACAACACCGCAGCCAGCGGAGCCCAGCCAGGAGTGGCGGGGAACCGCACCCGGGACCCTCAGCCAGGAGTGGCGAGGAACGCTCACCAACACCGGCAGCGAGACCCAGCCAGGAGTGGCGGGGAGTAGCACACAGGAACCTCCGCCAGGAGTGGCGAGGGACCAACCACACCACCCACCAGCCACAACCCCACCAACACACCACCGCCACACACCAAACACCACACACCACCGCCGCCAGCGGACCCCAGCCAGGAGTGGCGGGGAACCGCACCCGGGACCCTCAGCCAGGAGTGGCGAGGACCGCGCACCACCACCGGTAGCGAAGCCCAGCCAGGAGTGGCGGGGAGTAGCACACAGGGACCACCGCCAGGAGTGGCGAGGGACCAACCACACCACACACCAGCCACAACCCGACCACCACACCACCGCCGCACACCACACACCACACACCACACACCACACACCACCGCCGACAGCGAAACCCAGCCAGGAGTGGCGGGGAACCGTGCCCGGGACCCTCCGCCAGGAGTGGCGAGAAACGCCCTCCACCAGCGGCAGCGAAACTCAGCCAGGAGTGGCGGGGAGTAGCACACAAAACCTCCGCCAGGAGTGGCGAGGGACCAACCACACCACACACCAGCCACAACCCCACCAACACACCACCGCCGCACACCACACACCACCGCTGCCAGCGGACCCCAGCCAGGAGAGGCGGGGAACCGCACCGGGGACCCTCAGCCAGGAGTGGCGAGGACCGCGCACCACCACCGGCAGCGAAACCCAGCCAGGAGTGGCGGGGAGTAGCACACAGGAACCTCCGCCAGGAGTGGCGAGGGACCAACCACACCACCCACCAGCCACAACCCCACCAACACACCACCGCCGCACACAACACACCACCGCCGCCAGCGGACCCATGCCAGGAGTGGCGGGGAACCGCGCCCGGGACCCTCAGCCAGGAGTGGGGAGGAACGCCCACCACCACCGGCAGCGAAACCCAGCCAGGAGTGGCGGGGAGTAGCACACAGGAACCTCCGCCAGGAGTGGCAAGGGACCAACCACACCACCCACCAGCCACAACCCCACCAACACACCACCGCCACACACCACACACCACACACCACCGCCGCCAGCGGACCCCAGCCAGGAGTGGCGGGGAACCGCGCCCGGGACCCTCAGCCAGGAGTGGCGAGAACCGCGCACCACCACCAGCAGCGAAACCCAGCCAGGAGTGGCAGGGAGTAGCACACAGGAACCTCCGCCAGGAGTGGCGAGGGACCAACCGCACCACACACCGGCCACAGTGCGTGCGCCAGCCCAGGGAAGACAGAGGAAGGAACAGGCAGGCCCCCCCCCCGAAAAAAAAAACAGGGGGGGGAGGGGGGGGGCGCGAAAACAGCCCACAGCCACCAAACCGCCCGCCAACAACACAAAAGGCGGCCAAACCCCCCACCCAGAAGGCACTGAAGACAGGACCCCCAAAGAGGCACAGGGGGACCACCCAGCCAAAACCGGCAACACCAAGTCAGGAACAGCGGCCCAGCGGGAAAAGGGGCACCGAAACATGCAGACACACACCACAAAAAAAAAAAGCCAGCAGCCCAGCCCGAGAAGAAAGGGGGTAGGGGGACAGACCACAAGGCCCGGGACAGGGACACCCAGCAACCGACACCACAAAGCAAAAAAAAAAAAAGCGCAAAAAACACACCGCGACAACCCAGCCAAGAACGGCGGGGCACAGCCGAGACCCGGGCCCAGCACGCACGCCCACACCGCACACGGGAACCGGAAACGGCGGGACGCAAGCGAAACGCGCAAGAAGCCACACACGTCCCATAAGCAGGCCGAAACCTAAGCCCAACCACGAACACCACTAACAGCCGGCAAATGAGAGACAACACCACAAACCGTGCCCAAACACACCCATCCAAGACTCCAGCCAGGACTGGCAGGGGTTAACAAAACCCACACCCAACTGCAACCCGGACCCAAACACAAACGCAAGTCAACAGTAGGAAACCCAGTGCCCACAGCCCGGGCACTGAGGCAGCCCGTGCCATGCAGGTGACCCGGCCAAACGAGATCCGGTGACGGGGGGTAAGGCTGCATCCTAAGGCCTGCGCTGCTTTGGGACTCGAGGTGGAGCGTGCGACACCCAAACGCCTCGGAACCCTAGTACCAAGAACGTGCATGCAAGCCTTGGGAACGGGATACGCCAGAAAGTCCGGTGAACCTCTAGGGTTCCGCCCAAAGGAGGGGACGTGCGCAAGCACGGGGGCACACCCTCCCGGCGAGACAAGCACGTCACGCCGGCGGCGATCCGCCCTCCCGTTGATGCCCGGGGCCGCTTTGTTGGGGGCCAACAGTCAGGTCTAGCGGGATGTAAGCCGCCTCCCCTCTTCACGCGCGGAGCCTCTTCCTGTTCGTCACAGGGGCGACGCCAGGGGGAACCAAGGGGCGCCTCTCCAAGACCGAGTGCACCTCCCACCTACCTACCCTACCTACGGGGTGACCATGCGAAGGTGAAATTGGAGTTGATCCACAAAGCAGAGCCCAAGGCTCAAAAGCCCATTAGGGCAGTGGGGTTGAGGGAGACAATGATGGCCGAAAAGTTGAAAGACTTTCAGGCACGTGGTTTCCTGAGGGAGTGTACAGGTAATCCCCAATGGGTTGCCAGGGCTTTTCTTGTCCCTAAACCTGGGAATAACAATTGGCGATTAGTCATTGACTATCGCTGGCTTAATTCCCAGCTGTTAACACATGTCAACATCTCTGCGGGTTCTTTCGGGTTCGATGAAATACACAATGGTATGTACAGGGGGCCGATGCAGTTTCGTAGCGCCGACTGTGGCCTCCATCGGATGGAGAAGCTACGTGTAGCTGCGCGATGCCCGGCGAATGTACTTGTGGTTTCACCTACCTCCTCCGGGTCCAGATCGCAGTACGTACAGGCAGATCGCTGTCGTCCAACACAGTCAAAAGAAAAAAAAACACTGAGCTGTGGTACGGACGTGACGGGCAGGGCAGACCTCTGCGTGTGCAGGGGGAGGACAAAGGCTAAACTGGAGGGGAAGGAATCAAGACATCCCAGGGGGACTTGTGTCTGGGGGGGGAGGGGGGCAGCGGACAGTAAATGAAACCTGGGGAGATCAGGGGAGAAACAGTAGAGGCGAGGGGGGGGGGGGGGGTCGGCAGCTGGCAGGAGCCGGCGGGGCAGGGGGCATGGAGCAGAGCACGGAGACTGCAGATGAATCAATGGTCGTGGTGTGCAGGGCTGGACAAAGTGCGAAGCTGGCCTTAGGGGCTAAATACAACTCCATAGGCTTCCTTCGACGATGTCTTCAGTTCCCTTACTCTCTTTCTCTTTGGGTTTCTGAGTTCTGAGCAGCGCCGAGGCCTGTACAGAGGACACCAGGGTAGGAGCCACTGGGGGTGTTGCGGGGGGGGGGGGGGGTTGGCTGAAGGCACTCGTTAGAGAGGAAAGAAAATAGAACTCAAGCAGCGTAGAGGGAGTCGATGTCGAAGGCGGGGGCAAAGTGGGACAAGGAGTTGCTACTGGCAAGAAGCATGACTGTGAGGGTTCATAATGGGTTCAAAGTGATCAGTTCGAAAGGAGAAACTGTTGGATGGACTGCCGTCGCCTGTGCTCATGGGGAGTAGGGCCATGCTGTGGACGGGCCGCCGGTGCCGACTTACGTTTCTTGGGTTGTGCAGGCAGGGCGTCCGTCCTGCGCCTCTTAGGTCCCTGTGTGCCGGCTGGTGGGCACGGCTTTACTGAGCGCGGTATAGGCCAGGGGGGGTGGTATCGGTGGTCACGTCCCTGCACCGGTCTGTCTGATGTGCTGTATGGGCCATGTGACGTGAAGAGGGTGTTCGGATTTAACGGAGGAGGTAGAGGATCGGGCAATGGGTGTTCTCTGCGATGACTGCAAACGTCTTTGATCACTGATGTGAGGGCCTTACGTCGTGGTGCCAGAGCATCGTGCAGGTGTCTCTTACCACTGGAGTCAACAGTGAGTGCTTCATACAATGAAACAGGGATCAACGTCCTAGCGAAGTTACGGAGTTCACCTTTCGTTCTGAGACCCTGTATCCACCTCTGTACCTGCGGGGCTACGTTAGGACCCCACGAGTCAACCATACTTGGTCTGTGAGTGGAGAAGGTCGAACAAAATGCGACGCATGAAGTCAGGTCAAGCGGGTGTTGACCATCGCAGTCTGGACATTTTCGATCAGACAGGCCCCAAAAAGGCGAGGCCCCATAAACCCCCTTGACCCCCATGACCCATTTATCCGCGAAGGAGCTAAACCAAGAGTAGTGCCTGGACCAGTCAAAGCTGAACCTGGTCACTATTCCGGTATGATCATGCCTGGGGTATAGCTGACGACGACGTGATCCGCTAAATTTATGTATGCATGGGCACCCATCAAAGGTGACCGAGTGTCGAGTGGGGTGCTGGAGGTGAAAATGTGTCACAATACACGCATAGGCAGAGTATTTGGCAAAGGAGTCAGCCAACTCATTACCAGGGAACCCCACATGGGACTTCAACCAACCCGCTCCCAAATGAAATCCGCATGAGGCAATAAGGTCATCGACTACTCGTTGCCAGGTTCCTTGCGTGGACATCGAAGCAGGTGGCAGTGGAGTGCCAGACTGGCGCCAGTCAACACAGTTAACCACTTGTGAGTTATCTCTGCACACGAAGACTGTGCCTTGGAACCCTATGGACCGCAAATACCTCAGGGTTTGAGTGAATGCCCAGAACTCTGAGTCTTTGCTACTCCTGTAAGGACACGGTATGGCTAAAACTAATACTGTTCCGTCGGGCCATACGAAAACTGCTGCCGACCCCGCTGGTGGGTCATCCCAGGACCCATCGATGTAGACCCAGAGCCAATGGTCGGAATGTGTGTGCTCAACCGCCGATGCTACGCTCAAACAACCCCATGCACGCAAGTCAGAAACCTGAAGTGGGGGGAGTCGTTCGTTGTACTGAAACAGAAATCCTTCCTCGGTTTCTCCTATCGGTGAGCTTCTGTGAGGGATAGGGTAGGGGGGCAGAGGAGCGGGCAGTGAGCACAGGGGAGGGGCGAGCTGAGCGTGTGCCGAGATGGGGGGGGGGGTCCGGCCCCGTGATGGCAGGCAGATGTAGAGAAAAGGTGTGGTGTTTGTCCCTGACGTGGAACCGCGTGCTATCTGTGTGGAAACGAATGAGGACGGAGGACTCGCTGTCGTGACTCAGGACCGTTCCTGCGTACCACCCTGTGTTGAACTCCACATGTATGATCTCGCCCTCCTGCAAAGCTTTCACTGGGCAGGGGTTCAAAACCATGACATCTGCCCCCCAAGGCATGCACTGAATCCACAAAGGCCACTTGGAGCCAGTTTTCTTTTTCTGCTGTAAGCGCCTTGTGGACCCACAATTTGCTCTGCTTCGGGCCTTCAGCATTAAGATACCTGATCGCATAGTTATAAATCTGTGATCGCATGAAGTTCTGAAACGGCATCAAACCAAAGCAACCCTTGGACCTTCCATCGTATCGGTTTTTGGGGGAGAGGCCTCTGGGTAACCTGCCATAGCGAGCCAGATTGCTCCATATTTTACTCTGAAGAAGAGCAAGCTGGACGTCAGTCAGCGGACTAGCTAGCAACCTATATGCAACCGTAGGAATAAGTTCCTTGTTGGTTAGCATAATGAGTTCCGTGGCACTGAGATTGAGCGGAGCCAGGTGGGCGTAGAAGGAATCTATTTCCGCCTGAAAAAAGTCGAGGACTTTGTTTGCATGGTCGGATGTGTAAAAATACACCCCTAGGTATTTGCATACCGCATGGGGGGCTCCTCTGGGGTCTTTGGTTGAAATTTTCCCTCCGTAACTCGACACTATGTCGGCGTGTCCATTGCCTCGCACGACGTGGAGCTCAGTTTTGTGAACGTTCATGTCGAGGCCGAGGGCCCTCGCTGGTCCATCAAAGACTTCAAAAAGGAGCTTAATGTCACTGAGAGAGCGGGCTCGAAACAGTATGTCATCGGCAAAGGCATGCAGACTTTTGTCTAAGCCCCAATCAATTTTGGTGTCCAGGTGAAAAAAGACCAGGTTCAGGTATAAAATGGAGAGAAGAGGGCTCAGAGGGCAACCCTGCCTAACTCCTCTTTTTTGAGAGTGTCCAGCGGTGGCTCTGTTATCTACAAGCGGTTGTTCAAAGGCGTGTGTGTAGAGGCGCTCAATGGAGGCTACCAGCTGATCGGGGAGTCCGTAACCTCGTAAGACGCGCCACAGAGCGGCCAAGGGTACCGAATTAAAGGCTTTATTAAAATCAATGTATAAGTGATAAAACCTGCCTTTACCCAACAGGGTGCGAGCAACCACGTCATAGATGTGGTCTCCACATCTTTGCTGCTGAAGCCCTCCGTGTTGGCATAGGTGCAGTAGCTCATTCTGCCTAGTTTCTTCAGAAAGTTGTTGACATTGCCACACAGCGGTGAGTTTAACAAGAGTCTGAATCAGGCAAATGGGGCGGTAGTTTGAGGGTTCACGTGTGTCACCCTTTTTGTAGAGGAGGCACACCCGGGCCTTGGACCAAGAAGGCGGAGGGCCCTGGACCAGAATGTAATGGAGTGCCCTGAGGAATATTTTCTGAAGGGCATCAGGCAAGAGCGAGACTATGTAATGGTTATTTTCGTCCTCTCCGGTGGCTTTGGATGGAGAGGCCGACTTAGTTACGTCCCTGAGCCAGTTCAGTGTGGGGAGTGGCAGGACTTTATGTTTAGTTGCAGGTGTACATTTAGGTACATGTATGAGGAAACTGGTTGAGTGTGTCGTCGCCAACAGTGAATGTAGGATCTCCACCAAGCTTGGACAAACACTCGGAGAAAACGCGTCCTACATGCTCTGGGTCAGTTGCAAGCCTCGGCGGGTCAGTCGACTTATCCCAGAGTTGTATGGGTGACGTTTGACAAGGCTTGAGGGCCCTTTCAATAGCCTGCTTAATCTTACTCCCCTTCACCAGGGAGTAATGAAGCTGCTTCTTTTGCCGGGTCGCAATTTTTTTGTCCACTTCTGGTTGAGGTCCTGAAGCTTAATCAGAGCCCTCTTCCTGGAGGCAGTGTTATCTGAAAGGCTGCTGAGTACCGATTTATACTCTCTCTCAAGTCTTGTTTCCTTGTGGGGTTTCATGGGGTTGGTGGTGCGATGAAAAGCAACCGCAATTTGCTCCACCAGAGAGTCTAAATATGAGCAAAATTGTGCATCAGGTACCTGAGACAGGTCCAATGTCGCCGCCCATCTTTCCAGGGGCTCGATGTGGCTCAGGAAATCGATTTGCTCTTCTTGGGTTAGCCCCCTGAAGTGTGCGTGTCGTGTAGGGGGAGGGGGGTAGGAAGGTGTGTTTGGCGGCCGTATGACGCATGAAATGGGGTGGTGGTCGGAGGTTCGATCATGATCGTGTATGCTGGGCTGAAGAAGCCTCAGCGACGGCGTTGACAGGAGTTGGGTTGAGCGCAGTATGAAGTCGTGGTTAACACCCTGCCTCAACAGGAGGTTCACCACCTGCAGCAGGCAATCCTGCACTTATCCATTGACAAACACGCTGCCTCAGTTCAGGGCAGCCACAGGACTGAAGCAGGTAGCTTAGTGTACAATCGACACGTGAGGTCTGTAATACAGGCTGATGAGACCTGGGCAGGGACAGAGGAATACAGGGAACGACTGCTGAACCGTTTTGGGAAAACAGTATTTCAAACAAGGCATTCAGCTTCAATTTCACCTGAAGCACAGAAGGTACGGGGTGACCATGCGAAGGTGAAATTGGAGTTGATGCACAATGCAGAGTCTAAGGCTCAAAAGCCCATTAGGGCAATGGGGTTGAGGGAGACAATGATGGCCGAAAAGATGAAAGACTTTCAGGCACGTGGTTTCCTGAGGGAGTGTACAGGTAGTCCCCAATGGGTTGCCAGGGCTTTTCTTGTCCCTAAACCTGGGAATAACAAGTGGCAATTAGTCATTGACTATCGCTGGCTTAATTCCCAGCTTAAGGGCAAAAATTTCCCCCTCCCCGTCATCGAAGACCAGCTTGCCAACCAGCATGGCAATTTTTTGTTCACCCTGCTTGACTTGGAAGATGGCTTCCACCAAATGCACCTTGAGGAGGACAGTAAGCATTTGACAGCTTTCTGTACCCCTTTTGGTGTATTTGAGTGGAACGTCCTTCCCATGGGGGTGAAGGTAGGGCCTGCGGCGTACCAGGAAATGGTTCAGCATGTCACCCGCCAATGCCCTGCGGCAAGGCCATATATAGATGATATATTGGCTTCCTCAGGTAGGGAAAGTATTGATGGGGCACAGACTGTTGCAGACAAACAGAGACCAGGCACCCTGGAAAAATATTTTCAGAAACATTTTGATGAAGTCTGGCAGCTATTCGAGGCTTTGGAAGCTGCCGAGTTGACAGTCAAACCTGAGAAATGTCATTTCTTCAGACGCAGTGTCAAATACGTGGGGTGACGCGTTCCCGTGGGAGGCCGGCCACGGGACGCTGCGGTGACACGCACAGGTGAGCAGGCAGGCAAGGCACTACGCTCACAAGGGCATCAATACGCTCGTGTCATGTGACAAAGCGTTTCAGGATCCTTGCCACTCTGCAACAAGGGAACGAAAGTATGTACAGCAACACATCAGGATATGTACACATGGGGTTAAGACTGGACTGGGGTAAGTGCATCACAGGACAATAGACACTCTATCCTAACTTGTATCCCAATCCCAGGTCCGACCCTCTCAGTGGCTGGTGGGGGCGGGGGCTCAAACACAACCCATGCCCTGCTCAGTCCGGACCCTGAAACCCTGCCAATGGGAGAGGTGTCCCGCCCAGCCACAGGCGAGTTCCTCGGAACCAAGTGGGCTCCAAGGCCAACCGACAGTGGCTCCCCATGCTCCCTTAACGGCAGGTCCCAATTCCCCTCTGAGCCAGAGATATGGCCCCGCCATAATCCCTCAGGAGTTGGTAGCTGAAAATGGGCTGTTTCAGCCCAAACTGATATTAGCTCCAAAATTCCCAAAATTGACCCCTCGTCCGGACCCGCCAGAGGTAGGGACGAGGCAACTGACCCTATGCCCTTCGAGTACGAACTCCCTGGAGCCCTCACCCAACCTGGTTCCCTCTGAGGTCCCGGCATCAGGGCAACACGGATGAGTCAAGTGGGGTCATGATGCCAAAATCACCAAAATTGGTGTTATTTCCACGCGTGGCTCGCCCGGCCAAGGTAAGGCCAATGGCTCACAGGGTAGGAGGCAGGACCTAGGACTTATATCTGAGTGTACAACCTGGATTTAGGTCCGGGCTCCCTCTGGGCTTAGAGAAATGGGGCCGCCAATTGACCACACGGAAGGGGGAAATTGGGGTCCCAAAATTGGGTCATTTTGGCTGCCTGAAATGAGCCAAAATTCATTGTGCTCCCAATAGTATATCTCCACGCCGGCTTGGAGATCGGATCCGCCATTCCATGCGTGATCCATCGGGAGCCCAACAGAGACTCCCATGCCCTTGGCTCCCAAAGATCTCCATGCCACTTGGCGTGGTGACGATCCCAATTGGGTCCACAAATGCCAAAATGGCAAAATTGCCCACACTCACTTTGGGCTAGCGCCTTAACGAAGGTTGCTCCGCTTCGCCCACGTCGTGTGTGAACCATGGGGACCAATGTCCATATCACCCATGTCATATATGGTCCATTGGTCCAAGCGTCCGGCGTGCACGAAGGTTAGAACATGGTGCACGGCGGGCAGCAAAAGTGGAAAATTGCTCAAAATGGCCAAAAATGCGCACACTCATGGTTGGGGCAAATGAGGCACATGCCCGACTCGGACCGGAGTGTGCCATAGGATTGGTATCAAGTCATATGTGTCCAACATATCTTTTGGGCGTCGCCCAACTCCTCCGGTATTGGGAATGGCAGGGTCGCCAAGTGAGCCCATGATTTGGGATAGTCCCAAATCGCCAACATGGCGGCCACGGTATGCCAAGCCTAAGAGGAGTTATTCGCCGGGTCCAAGATATGTTGGGCACCGAAGTATGTACCCTCATAACATACTTGGGTCATGATGTCAATTGAACTCAACGTTGAGATACACGGTCGCCACTTGACATCATGACGGGCCAAAAATGGCAAGATTGGCACAAAGACACACAAAAGTGCATTGAAAGGTGCACAATTATATTATAATATCTTCGGCTTGGATCGTGCAATCAACTAATCCTTCTAAACACAATGACTTGACACTAATGACCTTCGATTCCACATATGTGTTCCACTTGGGGCGCTTTGAAAGGTTACGTGCGCCGCTTCCCAAGTGGGCACATGAAAATATGGAAAATTGCAAAACACACACCTTGCTCCCAACGCATCGCTTCGGGATCGCCACACAAGCTTCCCTTCACGAAGGTGAGGCTTGCAATTGATCGTAGGGAGTATGGAGAAGGGGCTTGCACAATATGAGGTCCATTGGCGGGCTTGGCTTGGAGCGATGGACCCGCCAAATGGGCACGCAACACAACACAAGGCACATACTCCATATTGCCCAAAAAGGTAGCTCCCCCCACGATATGTCATGCCCCTCCAAGGGCATAACTTTGTGTCAATCGCTCATAGGAACTCAAGGAGAGTTCCTATGCAACACCAACACTTGCGCGCTACACTCGAAAGTTATCTTAACGCACGCAATGTCATGGCCAAAGAGTTATAACGCAAACTCTACCCTCTTGACCATGATCCATTACACTAGCGCGCACGTGTGGAAACGCAAGGCATATAAAGCTTCCTAAATTACGTCGGGAGTATTGTGAATACATCCCACGTTTCCTTATTGTCATTCCTCGCAAGCAGCACGAGATATGACCCTTACAAGTGGCCTCACGAATCAACTTTGTTTTGCCCATATCTCTGAGTCAAATGGAGGGCAAGATAAAAGGAAAGTTGATTCGTGCATAGGGAAGCACGTATTTCCACTCGAAAGAGGTCAAATCAAGTGCGGGGATGTCGAAGTCGAAAATCTGATTTCGACATCCTGAAAAATTCGGATTACGGTTGCGAGTGTAAGATGTGAAAGTTGCGGAAGCGTCCATGCAGTTCCTGAAGGCTTTGGAGCCTTCGTGACGGATTGCGTTAAAATTTCCATTATAAACAGTTAAACTGGCGGTTACGGTAAAGTCGCGATCCAACCGCCAGCAGTCAAAACAGTGAATATCAGAACGGAAGCGTAAAACTTGACGGAAACAATATGAAAATAAAACCCTGTTGATTCCTGATGTTCTGATATACAAATCTCCGCTGGCGGTGCATCGGTTGCCGATGCGGGGTTTTACGGCACGGAACACGCTCCCGCCGGGCTCGCACCGGGCGTCAACGGGCGCCTTCCGTACATGGGGTTAGTGGACCGAAGACCGGTCTTCCCTTCCGTACATGGGGTTAGTGGACCGGAGGCCGGTTGTATGCCCTACCCTAGCCATGGGGTTCTGGGTACCGCTTCACCCCCCTCCTTAGAGCAAACCCTGGGGGGGGCTCGATAATACGACGCATGGCAGCGGGTACCCAGGACCACTTCCTGAAAGGGGGGGGGGGGGTGTCACATCCTCACTTCAGTAAGTCACAGTAAGATAGGTATGATGTTGTATAAACCCGTAGCACATGTATAGTATCAAGTATCAAGTATCAAGTCCCGGGTCCTGGCGGCGATTGTTCGGCATCCAAAGGACCCGTTAACCCATACCAGGCGCACCGGGTGCCGGCTGCTACGGTCACTACCACAGTGGCAGTGGCATACACGGCCAACATAGGCGACACACGACGACCGAGGTGGTCCCACAGGTCGAGAGCGACCACAAAGATCCATCAGGCTACCCCAAGCTTCCCAAGGCCCGCCGACTGGGGAGAGTCCCCACGGGTCCTTCCTCGGGCGCACCATGTCCATATCCATACGACGCGAGTCCAGAGTGCCACAGCCGAACTCCTTAAGAGATCTCAAGGGAACTCCTCCTTAAGGGATCGGGCATCAAGGCCGTCTTTTCCCTCGCCCTATTACCACAAAGGCCATACATGAGGGAGTCCTCATGCAGTGTGGGCGGAGGCGTCGACTCCTCAAACCACCAGTTTCCCAGGCAGACTGACCGAGGTCAGGAGCACCGGAGGCCGCCATCCGAATGCAAGTGCGTCTGCGAATCGGTAGGCTCACACTGGGACTGACAGTGGCGGACCGCTGGGAGTGTAGTCAGGCAACTGGGCTTCCCGCCTGGCGCCATCAGGATCTCCACATCACAGCGAATAGGGCAACACGGTATCACGGGCACTCAAACAGTAGAATATGTTCTGCGGTACTGGTCCAGGCTGGACCATATGTAAAAACATGTAAACGGCGACTCAGGGCGCCTCTGTATCCCGATTCGTGGTGAAAAACAGTCCATCCCTCAGCGATGGGCTGATGACACGTAACATACAGATGCACATATCCTGGAGGGCAGAAAAGCACAACAAGCGGGGTAAATAGGCGTGTAAACACACTCTGGACAGAGTGCCAAACCACGGCACGGTCAGGATAAGGCAAATGCAGGAGGGTGGACAGGAAAACGCCTGAGTCCAGGCCATATATAGTCTGCAGACACACGTCGACTGGTCTGGATCCCGCAAATGCCATGGGACCAGACCACACACCAAAAATCGCAATGCCGATGACAGCGGCATCCGTTGCGCAACGTCGTATGGGCTTCAAGGCCCCAAGAGCTCAGAAAAATGAAGGTCAGTCGCCCTACCTGGTTTCCCAAGGATTCAGCAGGTGGGGAGTGACGAATAGAATTGAAAGAGAGGGGCCATCGTCCTCTGGATTCAGCAGGGGGGGGTATATGGCAACTCTGATGGCAGGTCACCGGAAGATGAGAAAGAGCAAGCAAGTGAGGGACGATCCGTCGGCCTCACAAGCGCCTCAAAGCACATCAGGGGAGAGCTCAGGGCGCTGATCAGGCACCCCTGGCTGCAATCGCCCGGATGAGTGCTGCCAAGTCCGAAACGTGGATCTTGGTCTTGTGCTTGCGGATGTACTCCATGAAGGGAGTATTGACCCGCGGCACGAACGAGGAGACGGGTTCCCAGGTGTCGTGGGACGGCCCATAGCCTCGCCAACGAACCTTGAACTCCAGACCTCCGGGTGCCGAGGCTTTCGGACGCTGAGCCAGGATCTTCTCGACTGTATAGTCGTCCTGCTCAGCATAGTCGTCGTCCGAATCAGCCTCATGTGCGGCATAGCTCAGGGACACATGCTGGCCACGGAGGTCGGGTTCCCGCACACGGAGTTGACTCTCGTGGCGCTCCCGGAACTGTCCGTGACCCACCTTGATTCGGTAGGTGTCCTCACCAATCCTGCGGACCACCTCGCCGGGTGTGAACCAGGTTTTGGTGCGGTGGGTGCCCATAGGGCGGGGTCTGATCACCCACACCGGGTCTCCCACCCTGAACTTCTGCGCTGTGGAGCTCGGGGCGGACTTCTGACGCTCGGCATGCTCCTTCTCGAGCTGCTGGCGGATGTCCCGCGCCGTTTGCTCTTGCCGCGCGAAGAACTCCTTGGCATCCATAGCCATGCCATCACCAGACAAGGGAAGTCCCCTACCCAGGGGGTCCCTGCCAAACAGAATCTGGTGAGGGGATAAACCGCCCGGAGTGGGGGTGTCATGATGGGCCTTCAGAGCAGGCCACATCTCCTCAAACCAGTTCCGACGTGGATTGGTGATATGGATCTTGCGCAGCTTCTCGAACAGCTGCCGTCCAGCCACTTCAGCACGGCCGTTAGACCGGCTGAGATAGGCGACGCTCTTGGCATGACGTATCCCCATCAGGGAACACATAGCCTTGAACCAGCCACCAGTAAACTGGGGCCCTCGGTCACTGCAAATGGTGCGGGGGATGTCAAAGACGGTCAGCCAATGACGAATCATCATGACTGCCACTTCCTTGGCAAGCAACCCCTTTTTGCGTGCCGGAACGGCTACAACGTAGCCGCTGTGGCGGTCCACACAGAGAACCACACAGTCAAAGGTCTCCTTGCCAATGTGCACTTCGGGCATGGAGAAGACGTCCATGGCCACGCTCTCCATGGGCTGGTCAGGAACCGGGGTCCATTGGGCTTCCCCCTTGACGTTCCGGTTATCGGGATTGCAGGCCTGGCAGACCGAACAACCCTTCCTGACCCTCTTGATGGCGGTGTAGAGAACGATATGGTCGATCTCGAACCGACGCTGCATGTCAAGAGCTTGCTTCTTGACCCCTGGGTGCAGCATGTGGTGGTGCCAAGCTTCACACAGCTCGAGCACCCGGGACCCTGGTACTAGCAGCTTACCATTCCGGTAGAGCTTGCCATCTTCCTCAGTCAGCCCCTTTGGCCACTTCTGCCCGTCGTCAGGGTCGGTCACAGCCCTATACTCGGCCGCAAAGGCCTCAGACTTGGCATAATCGTCGGTCCAGTCGTCCTGGAGGCAAGACTCCGGGAAGAGGTGCTTGTCGGACTCAGCTCCCTCAGGGGCGAGTACACTGACCGCTCTGCTCACCCTCGACGCGAGGGGGGCATCTGCAGCCATGACGACGAAGCATTTTGCACCCTCCTCCTCCATCAGGCGCTCCATTTCAATGATCCTCTTGGCTTCAGCGGTCTCAGCCTCATCGCCATGGGCAGAGATATCCTGCATGCCCTTGCTGGCGGGATAGGCCCACCTACTGAGACAGTCCGCCACGGTGTTATCCTTTCCAGGAATATACACAACCGTGAGGTCGAACTTGGCCAAGGTCTCATGCCATCTTGCCCGTCGGGAGGCGGGACCTGAGGGGGTGTCCACGTGCTCTTTGTGCCACGACTGCAGACTCTGATGGTCGGTGCAGACGGTGACGGGATGGAGGGCTATCTACCCAGCCCATTTCCTGAGAGCCATGACGATGGCATACGCCTCCTTTTCACGGGGCGTCCACGTCCGTCTCTGGCCTTCCGCCAGGACTCGGCTCCAGAAGGCCACGGGCACGTGCCTCCCGTCGTCAAGCACTTGCTCCAACACAGCGCCAATGGCGTAGTCGGAAGCGTCGGTGCGCAAGACGAACCCTCGGTCGGGATCCACGAGGTGCAGACCCACTGCGGATAGCAGCGCCTGCTTCATCCCCTCAAAGGCACGGTCGGACTCAGCTGTCCAGACCAGAGCCTTCTTGGACCCCTTCTTGGTCTACTCTCGGTTGCCCTTGAGCATGGTCGTCATGGGGGCTGCATACTCGGCATACATTTTGATATACCCCGAGTAGTAATTGCAGAACCCCAGATACGCCCGTAGCTCAGAGACCATCTTGGGCTTTTCCCAGTGCTCAATCGCAGCCACCTTGCCAGGTATGGGCTTTCGCTGCCCGTTCCCGACTACGTGGCCAGCGAAGACCACCTCGCTTACCGCAATGGTGGCCTTGTCACTGCTGCCCGTGAGCTTGTGCCGAACCAGAAGGTCCAGCACTCGAGTGACGTCCCTCTCGTGTGCCTCCAGGAGCTCCTCGTAGCTCATACTGGGGTCCCCGGACGCGATGATCACGTCGTCCACAAAGGGGTCCGCACAGTCGCGCACCGGCTCAAGCAGGTTCTCCAGCATCCGCTGAAAAGCCGCATTGCCGTTGGTAACGCCCATGGGGATCACCTTCCACTGGAGAGGTCCAAGTGGGGTGCTCATGGCTGTGCAGGCACGGGACTCCTCGGCGAGAGGCATCTGATGATAACCATGTTTCAGGTCCATCACCGTGAAGATCCTCCGCCGGTGTTGCTTGTGCAGCATGTCCTCAATGAGGGGCAGCGTATAGCTGTCGTGCTGCGTTTGGGCGCTCAGGCCGCGGTAGTCGACCACGAGCTGCCACTCACCGGCAACCTTCTTGGGGACGACGAAGCAGGGAGAGGCCCACTCGGAGTGGCACGGCTCAAGCCAGCCTCTCTGGATGAAGTCACGGAGGATCTTCTCCATGGCCTCTTTCCTCTCGCCCCTCAGGGCAAACTCCCGGTGCCGATACACACGGGGGTCCTGCTTCAGTCGTATCTTGGCCTCGCCATACGGTCCACGCACCGGTGGGGGAAACACAGGCTTACCGCTGAAGAAGGTATCACCATACTTCCGCTTCAGCCTGGCCCTCAATGCCTGAATCTTGGGGCAGTCATCGGACTCCGCCTTGGCTTTTCCGGGCACTTGAACCACGGAGCTTACTTGAGGGGTAGCGACCCCGCTCGCTTTCGGCCCAGGTGGTCTTCCCAGGTGGCCCAAAGGGCCATCTCTGGTCTTGCCTCGGAACAGATCGCCGTAGGTGGGTGGGTTACCCCCGATTGGCTCGTCCTGGCTGGACAGGTGGTCCAGTACCCTCCTTACGAAGGTATCTCCATCATAGGAACCAGAGACGATCGAGTCCACTTCCCACCAGGCTTTGTCCTGGCCCTTGCCCTCACGCTGGTTTCCCCAGTCGTGAAAGGGCTGATCCATATACCCCTGAACCAGATCCCACTCCTCTTCAGTGAGGGGGTCTTCGGAGTCCGATTCTTCGATGTCAACAGGGGGAACCGCAAAGCATTGCCTCCAAGGCTCCGCTATGATGCGGTTGACACACACGAAGTCCGTGGTGTCGGCCTGATCAAGGCCCCCATCCACATAGTGGAATTCCGTTGGCCATCCTGGGGTGGCATGGGCTGTCCCTCAGCGTCCTGATAGACACTCTCTCCAGCCGGTAGGACGACCTTGTTCAAGGTCATGTTGGTCAATGAGGCTACCCAATGTCGGGTACTTTCCTCCTCGGTGCATCCCATAGGAACAACCAGCACTGCCTTGGAGCGGTCCTTGCGAATCTTCGCTATCGCTCTTGGAATGTCCCAACGGGGGCAATGGATCCACATCAATCCCTGATGCGGACCCCAGTGCTTCTTCCACGCGGAGTCCTGTGCGCTCCAGTACTTCTCACACACCCGAAGATGGGCGGAGGTTCCTGAAGAGAACGCATCCAGGGCCAGATCCGAAGCTCCCAAGTCCGCGACAACTCGGCTCGCCACTTCCGGCCTTACGCCGTACTCCTGGTTTGCAGGACCAGTTGGCTCAGTGTCCAGCGCGGCCACTTCGAGCTGATTGCGTTCGGGGTGGATCCATTGGCATTCCACATGGTGCTCAGGTGACGAAAGCCACGAGAGTTGGTCGTCCTGGTACAGGGTCATGGAGGCCTGGGCCGGGAGAACGCCGGAGTCCGTCTCCATCATGAAGTCGTACCCAACGATCATGTCCCAGTCCATCTCGGCCTCGTAGAAGCGACCGTGCAGGAGGATTTCCCTGCCGAGGTCTGGGCGGCTCAGCTCACGATGGTTCACGAACTGCAGCCCGATGGCCGCTTCCTTCGTGCCTCCCACCATGTACTGGCCGTTCGCCACCTTCAGCCTGACAGGCTTCCGACTGTCGGTCAGACACTCTGGTGGAAGTAGGCCAGCCTTGACCAAGCTGACTTGAGCTCCCGTGTCGACCAACACGTCGAAAACCTTTTCCACTTCCCCGCATAGGGCACGGACCTTAAGATGCAACTGCCGCTCGCGACCGACACGGCGCACGGCGTGCAAACTCAGGATCTCCGGCCGTTCCAGAAGCTCCACAAGCGACTGGTGCAGGTCGTGGACAATGGGCTCAGGCTGCCCATCTGCAGCATCCAGCTGCGGTCCGGGTGATCCTCCGATACTCTCGGATAGATCCTGTAGTACATCAAACACATTCTTGGTCGCGAAGGACGGACGGGTGCAAGGGTTCGTGCCTTCACTTGCCCTCACCCCGCCTCCGCGACTGGGCGCCGGACCGGGCCTTCCGCCCGCGGCAGTCCCCTTGTGCTTATCGACTCCCGACTGGGATGGTTCGGCGCTTCCCACGTCACCATCCTGCGACCGCCCTAGCTTGGGCCCTTGGCTGCAGGGGCTCCGCTAGGGGGCGTTGGTTGTGGAAGAGGGAGTGTTCTCCTCGGCCTCAACGTCGTTGACGCCCTTCTTCCTCCTCTCACTACGAGTAGGCTTCTTGTCCTTGTCCTTGTTCTGGTTGTTCTGGTTGTTCTCCTTGTTCTTGTTGTCCGACCTGGGGACCCAGTTCCGCTTGATCTCCTGGATCTCCTTGGCCAACTCGGTCCCCACCGACGACATCAGCTTGGCCAGCTCGTCCTTGTCCACCTCCATCTTGGCTTCCCGGATACCCGCGGGCGCAAGCTTCTTCGACCCGTGCGCCTTCTTGTAAGCGTCCGTGTCGGCCTTGTGGAGGGGGCATGTTCGGTGGTCATGGTTGAAGCCTCGCTTCCTCCCATAACACACGAAACAGCCCTGAGGGTGAGCTCGTATGAACTCCCCAAAGGACAGCGGAGGGTCCCCAATACGGCGAGGGTCCCTCTTCTCCTGCTTCCTCCAACCCTGCTGCAGGGGCTTCCAGTTTCCAGGCTTGCTCCCCGCGCTCAGGTTCTTGGCCACGAAGGCACAAATGGCCACCTCGGCGGGCTCATCGTCGTCGTCATCGTCGACGAGAGTCTCATCGCCGCCGGCTCCCGCTGGGTCCATGGCAGCTTCGCCGCCAGGTCCCTCGCCAACGTAGTTGACGTCGCGGTCGCCGGGCCTCAACCCGCGGGTGTGGTGGAGGTTTCGGTACTCCTTGAGTACTTCCTCGCCAATCCACTCCAGGATCTCGTCGCAGCTCATCCGCGCCGGGACGGCCTGCAGACGGATGGTCTGGCCGCTCAACTCACACTCGTCAAGGCGCCACATCGCGGTCCTCTCGCGATCGCCCGAGACGGTTATGAGAAGAGCGTTCCGCAGGGAGTGCCGTTTGACATCCCGGGCGACGTTCTTCTTCGCCCAAGCCACCACGTTCGTATGATACTCTTTGGGGAGCATCATCTTGACCGTGTGGTTGGACTTGGCCCGCTTGGATTCCTCCTTGGTGACCCTCTTGATCCATGCTTCCGGCAGCATGGAGAGCAGGCGAGCCTGCTCGTCACCCTCGTTCCAATCCTCCACGTTGCGGCGGTGGAGGCTGTATTTCCCTCGGAAGTCCCGCCAATCCCGCAGGCGGATCTCCCGTCCATCATGCTCAAGCTTGATGGACTTCCACCGCTTGGCAGCCACCTGCGGAGCGTCCACCCGCTCCTGCTCGTTGAGCCACTTCTTGGCTTCCTTGAGGGTCTTGATTTTCCCCTCCTTGGTCGCCAAGAAGTATAGCTCTCCGAGCACTTCCGGCAGGCGGTACCTGAACCGTCTGAAGACATATCTCTCCGCATCCGCGTGAGGCATGTCTTCAGTGACGGTCAGCCCCCAATCGTCCAGCTTCTCCAAGAAGCGGTCGAGGTTGAGGGGGTTGCCGTCGTACATGGGGGGCTTGATGTCCTTCAAGTCTTCCCACACGGCGGCATCCGCGGCCTTAGAGACCATGAACGCCGGCCGCGAGGTCGACCGAGGTTCCCATCGGCCTCGCCCACGGACTCCCACGGCCGCCACGTCCATCTCCTCCATGGAACCCCTGTGGCTACGCCGCGGTTCCTCAATGTACGCTGAACCAAAATGTTCACGCCGTACTTCTTCCACGTACGCATCCTCATCACGGCGCCGGCGGCTGCGTTCAGCGGCCTCCCGTCGTACACCACGCGGCGGGCTGATGTCGAACTCCTCCAGGTCCAGGTCCAGATCCTCACCTTCGCCGACATCCCACTCCACGTCTCCTCTGGGGACCTCGTCCCTGAGTCCACCATAACGTCCTCCAGCCATTGGGATTGGCACCGGGGCTGGTGCCGGGCGTCGGGGGCGTACAGGCGTCCGCGGTGGAGCACGGCGGTTGTGGTGGTCCGAGCTGAGCCACTCATCGCGCCAATCCTCACTGCCACTGCCGGGCGGCACGCGCTCGTTGCGGCGGCCCGCGCTGTGGTGAGAGGGGGCGGTGAGAGAGGGGGCGCTGGCGCCGGGGCGACTCCTGGGGGCTCCGGCGGGGGCGTGGGGTCTGCCTGGACCTGGTCCGGGTCCCCAGCCGTCGTCCGACGAGCCAGACTCCAGGGGTGGGTGGTCGCTGCCGACGCTCCCACGGGCTTCCAGCGCGTCCAGCCTCTGCTGCAGGCCGCTGACGACGTTGGTCAGCGACTTGGTCTCGTCCCTGGCGATGTCCAGCTCCTTCTGCGCGCGCGCGGCGGCCCTGGAGATGCGAGCCATCTCGCCCTTGCCCGTGTCTACCTCCAGCTCGAGCAACTGGACTCTCCTGCGGAGGTAGACAATCCACCGCCAGGTGGTATCCAGGTCGCCGTTCCCTGGTGGGTCGTCGGGGTCCCCAGGGGGTCCTCCAGGAGGGCCTCCGCCGGGTCCGCCCGGTCCAGGGGGTCCTCCCCCGCCCGGTGGTCCACCTCCAGGGGGTCCACTTGGTGGGCGTCCTCCAGGGGGTCCTGATGGTCCTCCGCCAGGGGGTCCCGGTGGGTCTCCGCCGGGTCGCCTCGGTGGGTCCGAGGATGGGCGCCTCTTCGTGATGCCGAAGTTCATGTCGTCATCCTCGTCCATGTCGCCCCACCTGGGCGTCTCGGTCTCGGAAGGCTCCGAGCTCCGGTAGGGAGGAGGGAGATCCTCATCCTCACCTTCCGGTTCCATGGGGACGTCTCCGCCTCCTCCGCCCGTCCAAGCCACCACTTGGCGATGTCGGCGGCCTCGTTCATCCCCGTCACTGGCGGTGAAGAAGGGGTCACTGTCGTGGGGGTGTCCACCCGCTGGCCTCCGCGGCCTCTGCTCGGCCACTGCTCCCACTGCTGCCCGTGTCGGCCTCGTCCAGCGTCATCCTGGAGGAGGCGTCCCCTTCGAAAAGTTTTCGAAGGGTCTCCACTCGTGATCCTCCCGGGGGAGTCTCGCGGCGGAGTTTGGCCTCTGCCTCCTCCATTGCGGCGGCGGTGGCTGCGGCAGCTCGCACTTCGGCTTCCTCCCGAGCACGAGCCGCCTCGGCTTCCCGGGCCTGCTGCAGCCGCGCCTTCTGCGCTTCCAACGCTGCCAGCTCCGCCTCTGTCTTGGCCTTCTCCTCAGCGACCTTCCGTCGCGCGGCCTCGACGGCGTCCTTCTTGGCGGCGTCCGCCTGGGCCTTGGCCGTCGCTTCGGCGTGGGCCCTTTCCTCCGCCTCCTTCTTTGCCCTCTCTTGGGCAAGCGCCTCTTCCAGCGCCCTCACCTCGGCCTCCTTGCAGGCAATGGCCTCCTCCGCCACCTGCGTCAGGCGGGCTTCCTCGTCGGCTGCCGCAAACTCACCGTTGACCTGGGCAGTCGCTGCCCCATGGGCGGCTACGGCCGTGAGTCCGGCCGCAATGGCCGCCACGGTCTGGGCGTGGATGGCCATGCCATGCGCCCACTCCGCAGCCTCCTCCTGGGCGATGCCGACGGCGCCCTCCACGGCAGCGCTGTACTGCCTGGCCCGTTGCCGGCCAACCCGAAGGTTGCAGGGCACCCCACAGGCGCGCTCACAGGCGCGCGCCACGTCCCTGTCGGGAGCGACGCTGCTGCTGGAGCTGGCCTGGTCGGCCGGCATCCTCCCGCGGTGGGCCGACTCCACGTCGCTGCTGGGGCCTGCTGGGGCCTGCTGGGGCCTCAGGAGCAGCGGACGGGGCTTGGCCTTGGTCTGCCTGGCGACTTTGATGTAGTCGCCAAGGGTGGTGGAGCCGGGGTGATGACCACCATTGGCCCGTTGGGGACTGGGGGCTGGGGTTCCGCCCTTGGCGCCTTGGGCGGCTTCGGCGGCCAGGGACTCCTGGTACTCCCGCCACTTCCGGTCCCTCTTCTTGTCCCCGGCGGTCCGCTTCTCCTTCCCCGGAGACGCGCTGCTGCTGCCCTGCAGCCTGTGCTCGCTCCCCGGTTCCGGGAATTTCTTCTCGATCATGTCCCACAAGGAGACATTGATCGAGGAGCCCGACGGGTAGGCGTTGGGGTCCTCGTCCTCCTCAATCCCGTCGGGGCGCAGCCCTTCGCCGGGCCTGTCCGGCCGGGTCCAGGTCCTCCAGCGCCTCTGCTGGTGGCGGTACTCGTACCCTTCCGCCCGCAGCCAGTCCTTCACGGCCTGCAGGCGGTCGGGGGCGATGTCCGTGCGGAGCTCGAAGCTCCTGGGCATGCCGCCTTCGCACTGGGGGTGGCTGTGGCGGTAGTGCTGGTCCCATACCAACCCACGCAGCAGTTGCGCTGCATGGGGGTGGGGCCGCGGCCACGTCCTGCCCGCTTCTTGCCAATTCACCATGGCAGCGGGGGCGTAGTTGGTCTTGAGGTCCTTGGTGTGCACTCGTTCAACTCAACGAACTGGTGGTGGTTGTTGAGGCAGGTGCTGCAGCACTGGATTGGGAGTGCGGCTGGTGCTGGTCAGCCGGTGGTTGTGGAGGTGGTTGACGCGGCCTTGCTGGTCGGCCGATGGGACTCCGGGTCGGCCGATGGGGCTGATGCAGGAGTCCTGGTCTGTGCACCCCTTTCACGGTCGCTGCGCGGTCAGGGCGATGCTCTGGACGGCGCTGCGGGCTCCGTGACGAACTCGGCGCTGTCGCTGGGCGGCGCTGTGAGCCGCTGCGCTGCGCTGCGAGCTGCTGCGCTGCGCTGCGAGCTGCGAGCTGCGAGCTGCTGCGACGCGCTGCTCGGGGTTGGTGGCCCCGAGTGGCACGCGAGGGCTGGGTAACCCCGCGGCGGTGAAACGCTTTTGACGCGTTCCCGTGGGGGGCCGGCCACGGGACGCTGCGGTGACACGCACAGGTGAGCAGGCAGGCAAGGCACTACGCTCACAAGGGCATCAATACGCTCGTGTCATGTGACAAAGCGTTTCAGGATCCTTGCCACTCTGCAACAAGGGAACGAAAGTATGTACAGCAACACATCAGGATATGTACACATGGGGTTAAGACTGGACTGGGGTAAGGGCATCACAGGACAATAGACACTCTATCCTAACTTGTATCCCAATCCCAGGTCCGACCCTCTCAGTGGCTGGTGGGGGCGGGGGCTCAAACACAACCCATGCCCTGCTCAGTCCGGACCCTGAAACCCTGCCAATGGGAGAGGTGTCTCGCCCAGCCACAGGCGAGTTCCTGGGAACCAAGTGGGCTCCAAGGCCAACCGACAGTGGCTCCCCATGCTCCCTTAACGGCAGGTCCCAATTCCCCTCTGAGCCAGAGATATGGCCCCGCCATAATCCCTCAGGAGTTGGTAGCTGAAAATGGGCTGTTTCAGCCCAAACTGATATTAGCTCCAAAATTCCCAAAATTGACCCCTCGTCCGGACCCGCCAGAGGTAGGGACAAGGCAACTGACCCTATGCCCTTTGAGTACGAACTCCCTGGAGCCCTCACCCAACCTGGTTCCCTCTGAGGTCCCGGCATCAGGGCAACACGGATGAGTCAAGTGGGGTCATGATGCCAAAATCACCAAAATTGGTGTTATTCCCACGCGTGGCTCGCCCGGCCAAGGTAAGGCCAATGGCTCACAGGGTAGGAGGCAGGACCTAGGACTTATATCTGAGTGTACAACTTGAATTTAGGTCCGGGCTCCCTTTGGGCTTAGAGAAATGGGGCCGCCAATTGACCACACGGAAGGGGGAAATTGGGGTCCCAAAATTGGGTCATTTTGGCTGCTTGAAATGAGCCAAAATTTGGTGTGCTCCCAATAGTATATCTCCACGCCGGCTTGGAGATCGGATCCGCCATTCCATGCGTGATCCACCGGGAGTCCAACGAAGACTCCCATGCCCTTGGCTCTCAAAGATCTCCATGCCACTCGGCGTGGTGACGATCCCAATTGGGTCCACAAATGCCAAAATGGCAAAATTGCCCACACTCACTTTGGGCTAGCGCCTTAACGAAGTTTGCTCCGCTTCGCCCACGTTGTGTGTGAACCATGGGGACCAATGTCCATATCACCCATGTCATATATGGTCCATTGGTCCAAGCGTCCGGCGTGCACGAAGGTTAGAACATGGTGCACGGCGGGCAGCAAAAGTGGAAAATTGCTCAAAATGGCCAAAAATGCGCACACTCATGGTTGGGGCAAATGAGGCACATGCCCGACTCGGACCGGAGTGTGCCATAGGATTGGTATCAAGTCATATGTGTCCAACATATCTTTTGGGCGTCGCCCAACTCCTCCGGTATTGGGAATGGCAGGGTCGCCAAGTGAGCCCATGATTTGGGATAGTCCCAAATCGCCAACATGGCGGCCACGGTATGCCAAGCCTAAGAGGAGTTATTCGCCGGGTCCAAGATATGTTGGGCACCGAAGTATGTACCCTCATAACATACTTGGGTCATGATGTCAATTGAACTCAACGTTGAGATACACGGTCGCCACTTGACATCATGACGGGCCAAAAATGGCAAGATTGGCACAAAGACACACAAAAGTGCATTGAAAGGTGCACAATTATATTATAATATCTTCGGCTTGGATCGTGCAATCAACTAATCCTTCTAAACACAATGACTTGACACTAATGACCTTCGATTCCACATATGTGTTCCACTTGGGGCGCTTTGAAAGGTTACGTGCGCCGCTTCCCAAGTGGGCACATGAAAATATGGAAAATTGTAAAACACACACCTTGCTCCCAACGCATCGCTTCGGGATCGCCACACAAGCTTCCCTTCACGAAGGTTAGGCTTGCAATTGATCGTAGGGAGTATGGAGAAGGGGCTTGCACAATATGAGGTCCATTGGCGGGCTTGGCTTGGAGCAATGGACCCGCCAAATGGGCACGCAACACAACACAAGGCACATACCACATATTGCCCAAAAAGGTAGCTCCCTCCACGATATGTCATGCCCCTCCAAGGGCATAACTTTGTGTCAATCGCTCATAGGAACTCAAGGAGAGTTCCTATGCAACACCAACACTTGCGCGCTACACTCGAAAGTTATCTTAACGCACGCAATGTCATGGCCAAAGAGTTATAACGCAAACTCTACCCTCTTGACCATGATCCATTACACTAGCGCGCACGTGTGGAAACGCAAGGCATATAAAGCTTCCTAAATTACGTCGGGAGTATTGTGAATACATCCCACGTTTCCTTATTGTCATTCCTCGCAAGCAGCACGAGATATGACCCTTACAAGTGGCCTCACGAATCAACTTTGTTTTGCCCATATCTCTGAGTCAAATGGAGGGCAAGATAAAAGGAAAGTTGATTCGTGCATAGGGAAGCACGTAGGTCCACTCGAAAGAGGTCAAATCAAGTGCGGGGATGTCGAAGTCGAAAATCCGATTTCGACATCCTGAAAAATTCGGATTAAGGTTGCGAGTGTAAGATGTGAAAATTGCGGAAGCGTCCATGCAGTTCCTGAAGGCTTTGGAGCCTTCGTGACGGATTGCGTTAAAATTTCCATTATAAACAGTTAAACTGGCGGTTACGGTAAAGTCGCGATCCAACCGCCAGCAGTCAAAACAGTGAATATCAGAACGGAAGCGTAAAACTTGACGGAAACAATATGAAAATAAAACCCTGTTGATTCCTGATGTTCTGATATACAAATCTCCGCTGGCGGTGCATCGGTTGCCGATGCGGGGTTTTACGGCACGGAACACGCTCCCGCCGGGCTCGCACCGGGCGTCAACGGGCGCCTTCCGTACATGGGGTTAGTGGACCGGAGACCGGTCTTCCCTTCCGTACATGGGGTTAGTGGACCGGAGGCCGGTTGTATGCCCTACCCTAGCCATGGGGTTCTGGGTACCGCTTCAGGGGCACATACTCAAGGATGGGAAGTGCTTCCCTGATCCAGGGAAAGTGCAAGCCATAGAGGAGTGGGACCACAGGACCATTACCACACCTAAAGCTTTAAAAAGCTTCTTAGGGTTAGTGGGATGGTACCAAATTTACATACCGGGGTTCGCCAAGCACGCCCGCCCACTAATGGAAGCTCTCCAAGGAAAATATAAATTCGAGAGTAAACCACAGGGTGGGACAGTGGAATTGGATGCAACGGGCCTCCCCAAGAAACGAAAAAGGGTGAAGTTGTCTGCAAAGGAATTGCAGATACATTGGATCCCAGAAATGATTGCAGGGTTCAAGGAACTAAAAAAAGTTTTGTGTGACATGGTCATGAGTGAGGATAAAGGGTTGGTGTTGCCACGACCGGATGGTCAGTGGTTGATCCGGTGTGATGCCAGCGACTTCGGTGTGGGAGGGGCGCTGGAGCAAATGCAACCTGATGGTTCATGGCGCCCAGTGGCCTTTTACAGCCGGAAGTTCCGGGGTGAACGTGCGGGAACTACTAAGGAGGGGTTCACACGCACCAAACACACCGGGCAGTATGGGTGGACCCCCCGCGAGAAAGAAACATACGCAATTGTTTCTTGTTTGCTCAAATATTGACGCGTTCCCGTGGGGGGCCGGCCACGGGACGCTGCGGTGACACGCACAGGTGAGCAGGCAGGCAAGGCACTACGCTCACAAGGGCATCAATACGCCTGTGTCATGTGACAAAGCGTTTCAGAATCCTTGCCACTCTGCAAAGAGGGAACGAAAGTACGTACAGCAACACATCAGGATATGTACACATGGGGTTAAGACTGGACTGGGGTAAGGGCATCACAGGACCATAGACACTCAGTCCCAACTCATATCCCAATCCCAGGTCCGACCCTCTCAGTGGCTGATGGGGGCGGGGGCTCAAACACAACCCATGCCCTGCTCAGTCCGGACCCTGAAACCCTGCCAATAGGGGGGGTGTCCCGCCCAGCCACAGGCGAGTTCCTGGGAACCAAGGAGCTCCAAGGCCAACCGACAGTGGCTCCCTATGCTCCCTTAATGGCAGGTCCCAATTCCTCTCTGAGCCAGAGATATGGCCCCGCCATTATCACCCAGGAGTTGGTAGCTGAGAATGGGCTGTTTCAGCCCAAACTGAAATTAACTCAAAAATCCCCAAAATTGACCCCTCGTCCGGACCCGCCAGAGGTAGGGACGAGGCAACTGACCCTGTGCCCTTCGAGTACGAACCCCCTGGAGCCCTCACCCAACCTGGTTCCCTCTGAGGTCCCGGCATCAGGGCAACACGGATGAGTCATGTGGGGTCATGATGCCAAAATCACCAAAATTGGCGTCATTCCCACGCGTGGCTCGCCCGGCCAAGGTAAGGCCAATGGCTCACAGGGTAGGAGGCAGGACCTAGGACTTATATCTGAGTGTACAACTTAGATTTAGGTCCGGGCTTCCTATGGGCTTAGAGAAATGGGCCCGCCAATTGACCACACGGAAGGGGGAAATTGGGGTCCCAAAATTGGGTCATTTTGGCTGCCTGAAATGAGCCAAAATTCGGTGTGCTCCCAATAGTATATCTCCACGCCGGCTTGGAGATCGGATCCGCCATTCCATGCGTTATCCATCGGGAGCCCAACAGAGACTCCCATGCCCTTGGCTCTCAAAGATCTCCATGCCACTTGGCGTGGTGACGATCCCAATTGGGTCCACAAATGCAAAAATGGCAAAATTGCCCATACTCAATTTGGCCTAGCGCCTTAACGAAGGCGGCTCCGCTTCGCCCACGTAGTGTGTGGACCATGGGGACCATTACCCATAACACCCATGTCATATGTGGTCCATTGGCCCATGCGTCCGGCGTGCACGAAGGTTAGAACATGGGGCACGGCGGGCAGCAAAAGTGGAAAAATGCTCAAAATGGCCAAAAATGCGCACACTCATGGTTGGGGCAAATGAGGCACATGCCCGACTCGGACCTGAGTGTGCCATAGGATTGGTATCAAGTCATATTGGTCCAACATATCTTTTGGGCGTCGCCCAACTCCTCCGATATTGGGAATGGCAGGGTCGCCAAGTGAGCCCATGATTTGGGATAGTCCCAAATCGCCAACATGGCGGCCACGGTATGTCAAGCCTAAGAGGAGTTATTCGCCGGGTCCAAGATATGTTGGGCACCGAAGTATGTACCCTCATATCATACTTGGGTGATGATGTCAATTGAGCGCAACGTTGAGATACACGGTCGCCACTTGACATCATGACGAGCCAAAAATGGCAAAATTGGCACAATGACACACAAAAGTGCCTTGAAAGGTCTACAATTATATTATAATATCTCCGGCTTGGATCGTGCAATCACTTAATCCTTCTAAACACAATGACTTGACACCATTGACCTTCGATCCCACATATGTGCTCCACTTGGGGCGCCTTGAAAGGTTACGTGCGCCGCTTCCCAAGTGGGCACATGAAAATATGGAAAATTGTAAAACACACACCTTGCTCCCAACGCATCGCTTCGGGATCACCACACAAGCTTCCCTTCACGAAGGTTAGGCATGCAATTGACCGTAGGGAGTATGGAGAAGGGGCTTGCACAATATGAGGTCCATTGGCGGGTTCGACTTGGAGCAATGGACCCGCCAAATGGGCACGCAACACAACACATGGCACATACCACATATTGCCCAAAAAGGTAGCTCCCACCACGATATGTCATGCCCCTCCAAGGGCATAACTTTGTGTCAATCGCTCATAGGAACTCAAGGAGAGTTCCTATGCCACACCAACACTTGCGCGCTACACTCGAAAGTTATCTTAACGCACGCAATATCATGGCCAAAGAGTTATAACGCAAACTCTACCCAATTGACCATGATCCATTACACTAGCGCGCACGTGTGGAAACGCAAGGCATATAATGCTTCCTAAATTACGTCGGGAGTATTGTAAATACATCCCACGTTTCCTTATCGTAATTCCTCGCAAGCAACACGAGATATGACCTTCACAAGTGGCCTCACGAATCAACTTTGTTTTGCCCATATCTTTAAGACAAATGGAGGGCAGGATAAAAGGGAAGTTGATTCGTGCATACGGAAGCACGTAGGTCCACTCGAAAGAGGTCAAATCAAGTGCGGGGATGTCGAAGTCGAAAATCCGATTTCGACATCCTGAAAAATTCGGATTAAGGTTGCGAGTATTAATTATCAAAATTGCGGAAGCATCCATGCAGTTCCTGGCGACTTTGGAGCCTTCGTGACGGATAGCGTTAAAATTTCCATTATAAACAGTTAAACTGGCGGTTACGGTAAAGTCGCGAACCAACCGCCAGCAGTCAAAATAGTGAGTATCAGAACGGAAGCGTAAAAATTGACGGAAACATTATGAAAATAAAACCCTGTTGATTCCTGATATTCTGATACACAAATCTCCGCTGGCGGTGCATCGGTTGCCGATGCGGGGCTTCACGGCACGGAACACGCCGTACATGGGGTTAGTGGACCGGAGACCGGTTGTATGCCGTAACCTGGCCATGGGGTTCTGGGTACCGCTTCACCCCCCTCCTTAGAGCAAACCCTGGGGGGGCTCGATAACACCACGCATGGCAGCGGGTACTCAGGACCCTCTTCTGAAGGGGGGGGGTGTCACATCCTCACTTCAGTAAGTCACAGTAAGATAGGTAGAGCCGTATAAGCTCGTAGCACATGTATAGTATCAAGTATCAAGTCCCGGGTCCTGGCGGCGATTGTTCGGCATCCAAAGGACCCGTTAACCCATACCAGGCGCACCGGGTGCCGGCTGCTACGGTCACCACCACAGTGGCAGTGGCATACACGGCCAACATAGGCGACACACGACGACCGAGGTGGTCCCACAAGTCGAGAGCGACCACAAAGATCCGTCAGGCTACCCCAAGCTTCCCAAGGCCCGCCGACTGGGGAGAGTCCCCACGGGTCCTTCCTCGGGCGCACCATGTCCATATCCATACGACGCGAGTCCAGAGTGCCATAGTCGAACTCCTTACGAACCCCAAATCGTAGGGGAACTCCTCCTGAAGGGATCGGGCATCAAGGCCGTCTTTTCCCTCGCCCTACTGCCACGAAGGCCATACATGAGGGAGTCCTCATGCAGTGTGGGCGGAGGCGTCGACTCCTCAAACCACCAGTTTCCCAGGCAGACTGACCGAGGTCAGGAGCACCGGAGGCCGCCATCCGAATGCAAGTGCGTCTGCAAATCGGTAGGCTCACACTGGGACTGACAGTGGCGGACCGCTGGGAGTGTAGTCAGGCAACTGGGCTTCCCGCCTGGCGCCATCAGGATCTCCACACATCACAGCGAATAGGGCAACACGGTATCACGGGCACTCAAACAGTAGAATCTGTAATCAAGTACTGGTCCAGGCTGGACCAGGCTGTAAGAATATGTACACGGCGACTCAAGGCGCCTCTGTATCCCGATTCGTGGTGAAAAACAGTCCATCCCTCAGCGATGGGCTGATGACACTTGACATACAAATGCACATATCCTGGAGGGCAGAAAAACAAGCAATAATCTGGGTAAATAGGCGTGTAAACACGCTCTGGACAGAGCGCCAAACCACGCCACGGTCAGGATAAGGCAAATGCAGGAGGGCGGACAGGATAACGCCTGAGTTCTGGCATATATAGTCTCGAGACACACGTCGACTGGTCTGGGTTCCGCAAATGCCATGGAACCAGACCACACACCAAAAAATCGCAATGCCGATGACAGCGGCATCCGTTGCGCAACGTCGTACGGGCTTCAAGGCCCCAAGAGCTCAAAAATATGAAGGTCAGTCGCCCTACCTTGTTTCCCCAGGATTCAGCAGGGGGGGGAGTGACGAATAGAATTGAAAGAGAGGGGCCATCCTCCTCTGGATACAGCAGGGGGGGGGTATATGGCCACTCAGTCACCGAAAGATGGGAGAGAGCAAGCAAGTAAGGGACGATCCGTCGGCCTCACAAGCGCCTCAAAACGCATCAGGGGAGAGCTCAGGGCGCTGATCAGGCACCTCTGGCTGCAATCGCCCGGGTGAGTGCTGCCAAGTCCGAGACATGGATCTTGGTCTTGTGCTTGCGGATGTACTCCATGAAGGGAGTATTGACCCGCGGCACGAATGAGGAGACGGGTTCCCAGGTGTCGTGGGACGGCCCATAGCCTCGCCAACGAACCTTGAACTCCAGACCTCCGGGTGCCGAGGCCTTCGGACGCTGAGCCAGGATCTTCTCGACAGTATAGTCGTCCTGCTCAGCATAGTCGTCGTCCGAATCGGCCTCATGCTTGGCGTAGTCCAGGGACACATGTCGGCCACGGAGGTCGGGTTCCCGCACACGGAGTTGACTCTCGTGGCGCTCCCGGAACTGTCCGTGACCCACCTTGATGCGGTAGGTGTCCTCACCAATCCTGCGGACCACCTCGCCGGGTGTGAACCAGGTCTTGGTGCGGTGGGTGCCCATGGGGCGGGGTCTGATCACCCACACCGGGTCTCCCACCCTGAACTTCTGCGCTGTCGAGCTCGGGGCGGACTTCTGACGCTCAGCATGCTCCTTCTCAAGCTGCTGGCGGATGTCCCGCGCCGTTTGCTCTTGCCGCGCGAAGAACTCCTTGGCATCCATAGCCATGCCATCACCAGACAAGGGAAGTCCCCTACCCAGGGGGTCCCTGCCAAACAGAATCTGGTGAGGGGACAAGCCGCCCGGAGTGGGGGTGTCATGATGGGCCTTCAGAGCAGGCCACATCTCCTCGAACCAGTTCCGCCGTGGATTGGTGATGTGGATCTTGCGCAGGTTCTCGAACAGCTGCCGTCCAGCCACTTCAGCACGGCCGTTAGACCGGCTGAGACAGGCGACGCTCTTGGCATGACGTATCCCCATGAGGGAACACATAGCCTTGAACCAGCCACCAGTAAACTGGGGCCCTCGGTCACTGCAAATGGTGCGGGGGATGTCAAAGACGGTCAGCCAATGACGAATCATCATGACTGCCACTTCCTTGGCAAGCAACCCCTTTTTGCGTGCCGGAACGGCTACAACGTAGCCGCTGTGGCGGTCCACACAGAGAACCACACAGTCAAAGGTCTCCTTGCCAATGTGCACTTCGGGCATGGAGAAGACGTCCATGGCCACACTCTCCATGGGCTGGTCAGGAACCGGGGTCCATTGGGGTTCCCCCTTGACGTTCCGGTTATCGGGATTGCAGGCCTGACAGACCGAGCAACCCTTCCTGACCCTCTTGATGGCGGTGTAGAGAACGATATGGTCGATCTCGAACCGACGCTGCATGTCAAGAGCTTGCTTCTTGACCCCTGGGTGCAGCATGTGGTGGTGCCAAGCTTCACACAGCTCGAGCACCCAGGACTCCGGGACTAGCAGCTTACCATTCCGGTAGAGCTTGCCATCTTCCTCGGTCAGCCCCTTTGGCCACTTCTGCCCGTCGTCAGGGTCGGTCACAGCCCTATACTCGGCCGCAAAGGCCTCAGACTTGGCGTAATCGTCGGTCCAGTCGTCCTGGAGGCAAGACTCCGGGAAGAGGTGCTTGTCGGACTCAGTTCCCACAGGGGGTGCCGGACCGGGCCTTCCGCCCGCGGCACCCACAGGGGCGAGTACACTGACCGTTCTGCTCACCCTCGAAGCGAGGGGGGCATCTGCGGCCATGACGACGAAGCATTTGGCACCCTCCTCCTCCATCAGGCGCTCCATTTCAATGATCCTCTTGGCTTCAGCGGTCTCAGCCTCATCGCCATGGGCAGAGATATCCTGCATGCCCTTGCTGGCGGGATAGGCCCACCTACTGAGACAGTCCGCCACGGTGTTATCCTTTCCAGGAATGTAAACAACCGTAAGGTCGAACTTGGCCAAGGTCTCGTGCCATCTTGCCCGTCGGGAGGCGGGACCTGAGGGGGTGTCCACGTGCTCCTTGTGCCACGATTGCAGACTCTGATGGTCGGTGCAGACGGTGACGGGATGGAGGGCTATGTACCCAGCCCATTTCCTGAGAGCGATGACGATGGTCTACGCCTCCTTTTCACGGGGCGTCCACGTCCGTCTCTGGCCTTCCGCCAGGACTCGGCTCCAGAAGGCCACGGGCACGTGCCTCCCGTCGTCAAGCACTTGCTCCAACACAGCGCCAATGGCGTAGTCGGAAGCGTCGGTGCGCAGGACGAACCCTCGGTCGGGATCCACGAGGTGCAGACCCACTGCGGATAGCAGCGCCTGCTTCATCCCCTCAAAGGCACGGTCGGACTCTTCAGTCCAGACCAGAGCCTTCTTGGACCCCTTCTTGGTCTCCTCTCGGTTGCCCTTGAGCATGGTCGTCATGGGGGCTGCATACTCGGCATACATCTTGATATACCCCGAGTAGTAGTTGCAGATCCCCAGATACGCCCGTAGCTCAGAGACCGTTTTGGGCTTTTCCCAGTGCTCAATCGCAGCCACCTTGCCAGGTATGGGCTTTCGCTGCCCGTTCCCGACTACGTGGCCAGCGAAGACCACCTCGCTTACCGCAATGGTGGCCTTGTCACTGCTGCCCGTGAGTTTGTGCCGAACCAGAAGGTCCAGCACCCGAGTGACGTCCCTCTCGTGTGCCTCCAGGAGCTCCTCCTAGCTCATGCCGGGGTCCCCGGACGCGATGATCACGTCGTCCACGAAGGGGTCCGCACAGTCGCGCACCGGCTCAAGCAGGTTCTCCAGCATCCGCTGAAAAGCCGCATTGCCGTTGGTAACGCCCATGGGCATCACCTTCCACTGGAGAGGTCCAAGTGGGGTGCTCATGGCTGTGCAGGCACGGGACTCCTCGGCGAGAGGCATCTGATGATAACCATGTTTCAGGTCAATCACCGTGAAGATCCTCCGCCGGTGTTGCTTTTGCAGCATGTCCTCAATGAGGGGCAGCGTATAGCTGTCGTGCTGCGTTTGGGCGTTCAGGCCGCGGTAGTCGACCACGAGCCGCCACTCACCGGCAACCTTCTTGGGGACGACGAAGCAAGGAGAGGCCCATTCGGAGTGGCACGGCTCGAGCCAGCCTCTCTGGATGAAGTCACGGAGGATCTTCTCCATGGCCTCTTTCCTCTCGCCCCTCAGGGCAAACTCCCGGTGACGATACACACGGGGGTCCTGCTTCAGTCGTATCTTGGCCTCGCCATACGGTCCACGCACCGGTGGGGGGAACACAGGTTTGCCGCTGAAGAAGGTCTCGCCATACTTCTGCTTCAGCCTGGCCCTCAACGCCTGGATCTTGGGGCAGTCATCGGACTCCGCCTTGGCTTTTCCGGGCACTTGAACCACGGAGCTTACTTGAGGGGTAGCGACCCCGCTCGCTTTCGGCTCAGGTGGTCTTCCCAGGTGACCCAAAGGGCCATCTCTGGTCTTGCCTCGGAACAGATCGCCGTAGGTGGGTGGGTTACCGCCAGGCGGCTCGTCTTGGCTGGACATGTGATCCAGCACCCTCTGTACGAAGGTATTCCGGTCATAGGAACCGGAGACGATTGAGTCCACTTCCCACCAGGCTTTGTCCTGGCCTTTACCCTCACGCTGGTTCCCCCAGTCGTGAAAGGGCTGATCCATATACCCCTGAACCAGATCCCACTCCTCTTCAGTGAGGGGGTCTTCGGAGTCCGATTCTTCGATGTCAACAGGGGGAACCGCAAAGAATTGCCTCCAAGGCTCTGCTATGATACGGTTGACACACACGAAGTCCGTGGTGTCGGCCTGATCAAGGCCCCCATCCACATAGTGGAATTCTGTTGGCCATCTCTGGGGTGGCATGGGCTGTCCCTTAGCGTCCTGATAGACACTCTCTCCAGCCGGTAGGACGACCTTATTCAAGGTCATGTTGGTCAATGAGGCTACCCAATGTCGGGTACTTTCCTCCTCGGTGCATCCCATAGGAACAACCAGCACTGCCTTGGAGCGGTCCTTGCGAATCTTCGCTATCGCTCTTGGAATGTCCCAACGGGGGCAATGGATCCACATCAATCCCTGATGCGGACCCCAGTGCTTCTTCCACGCGGAGTCCTGTGCGCTCCAGTACTTCTCACACACCCGCAGATGGGCGGAGGTTCCTGAAGAGAACGCATCCAGGGCCAGATCCGAAGCTCCCAAGTCCGCGACAACTCGGCTCGCCACTTCCGGCCTTACGCCGTACTCCTGGTTTGCAGGACCAGTTGGCTCAGTGTCCAGCGCGGCCACTTCGAGCTGATTGCGTTCGGGGTGGATCCATTGGCATTCCACATGGTGCTCAGGTGACGAAAGCCACGAGAGTTGGTCGTCCTGGTACAGGGTCATGGAGGCCTGGGCCGGGAGGACGCCAGAGTCCGTCTCCATCATGAAGTCGTACCCGACGATCATGTCCCAGTCCATCTCGGCCTCGTAGAAGCTACCGTGCAGGAGGATTTCCTTGCCGAGGTCTGGGCGGCTCAGCGCACGATGGTTCACGAACTGCAGCCCAATGGCCGCTTCCTTCGTGCCTCCCACCATGTACTGGCCGTTCGCCACCTTCAGCCTGACAGGTTTCCGACTGTCGGTCAGACACTCTGGTGGAAGTAGGCCAGCCTTGACCAAGCTGACCTGAGCTCCCGTGTCGACCAACACGTCGAAAACCTTTTCCACTTCCCCGCATAAGGCACGGACCTTAAGATGCAACTGCCGCTCGCGACCGACACGGCGCACGGCGTGCAAACTCAGGATCTCCGGCCGTTCCAGAAGCTCCACAAGCGACTGGTGCAGATCGTGGACAATGGGCTCAGGCTGCCCATCTGCAGCATCCAGCTGCGGTCCGGGTGATCCTCCGATACTCTCGGAAAGATCCTGTAGTACATCAAACACGTTCTTGGTCGCGAAGGACGGACGGGTGCAAGGGTTCGTGCCTTCACTTGCCCTCACCCCGCCTCCGCGACTGGGCGCCGGACCGGGCCTTCCGCCCGCGGCAGTCCCCTTGTGCTTATCGACTCCCGACTGGGATGGATCGGCGCTTCCCACGTCACCATCCTGCGACCGCCCTAGCTGGGGCCCTTGGCTGCAGGGGCTCCGCTAGGGGGCGTCAGTTGTGGAAGAGGGGGTGTTCTCCTCGGCCTCAACGTCGTTGATGCCCTTCTTCCTTCCCCCTTTCTTACCCTTGTTCTTGTCCTTGTCCTTGTTCTGGTCATTCTGGTTGTTCTCCTTGTTCTTGTTATCTGACCTGGGGACCCAGTTCCGCTTGATCTCCTGGATCTCCTTGGCCAACTCGGTTCCCACCGACGACATCAGCTTGGCCAGCTCGTCCTTGTCCAGCTCCATCTTGGCTTCCCGGATACCCGCGGGCGCACGCTTCTTCGACCCGTGCGCCTTCTTGTAAGCCTCCGTGTCGGCCTTGTGGACGGGGCATGTTCGGTGGTCATGGTTGAAGCCTTTCTTCCTCCCATAGCACACGAAACAGCCCTGAGGGTGAGCTCGTATGAACTCCCCAAAGGACAGCGGAGGGTCGCCAATGCGGCGAGGGTCCCTCTTCTCCTTCCTCCTCCAACCCTGCTGCAGGGGCTTCCAGTTTCCCGGTTTGCTTCCCGCGCTCAGGTTGTTGGCCACGAAGGCGCAAACGGCCACTTCGGCGGGCTCATCGTCGTCGTCATCGTCGACGAGAGTCTCATCGCCGCCGGCTCCCGCTGGGTCCATGGCAGATTCCCCGCCAGGTCCCTCGCCAACGTAGTTGACGTCGCGGTCGCCGGGCCTCAACCCGCGGGTGTGGTGGAGGTTTCGGTACTCCTTGAGTACTTCCTCGCCAACCCACTCCAGGATCTCGTCGCAGCTCATCCGCGCCGGGATGGGCTGCAGACGGATGGTCTGGCCGCTCAACTCACAATCGTCAAGGCGCCACATCGCGGTCTTCTCGCGATCGCCCGAGACGGTGATGGGAAGAGCGTTCCGCAGGGAGTGCCGTTTGACATCCCGGGCCACATTCTTCTTCGCCCAAGACACCACGTTCGTATGATACTCCTTGGGGAGCATCATCTTGACCGTGTGGTTGGACTTGGCCCGCTTGGATTCCTCCTTGGTGACCCTTTTGATCCATGCTTCCGGCAGCATGGAGAGCAGGCGAGCCTGCTCGTCACCCTCGTTCCAATCCTCCACATTGCGGCGGAAGAGGGTGTATTTCCCTCGGAAGTCACGCCAGTCCGGTAGGCGGATCTCCCGTCCATCATGCTCAAGCTTGATGGACTTCCAGCGCTTGGCAGCCACCTGCGGAGCGTCCACCCGCTCCTGCTCGTTGAGCCACTTCTTGGCGTCCTTGAGGGTCTTGATTTTCCCCTCCTTGGTCGCCACGAAGTATAGCTCGCCGAGCACTTCCGGCAGGCGGTACCTGAACCGTTTGAAGACATATCTCTCCGCATCCGCGGGAGGTAGGTCTTCAGTGACGGTCAGCCCCCAATCGTCCAGCTTCTCCAAGAAGCGGTCGAGGTTGAGGGGGTTGCCATCGTACATGGGGGGCTTGATGTCCTTCAAGTCTTCCCACACGGCGGCGTCCGCGGCCTTAGAGACCATGAACGCCGGCCGCGAGGTCGACCGAGGTTCCCATCGGCCCCGCCCACGGACTCCCACGGCCGCCACGTCCATCTCCTCCATGGAGTCCCTGTGGCTACGCCGCGGTTCCTCCACGTACGCTGAACCAAAATGTTCACGCCGTACTGCATCCATGTACGCATCCTCATCACGGCGCCGGCGGCTGCGTTCAGCGGCCTCCCGTCGTACACCACGCGGCGGGCTGATGTCGAACTCCTCCAGGTCCAGGTCCAGGTCCAGGTCCTCACCTTCGCCGACATCCCACTCCACGTCTCCTCTGGGAACCTCATCCCTGAGTCCACCATAACGTCCTCCAGCCCTGGGGATTGGTGCCGGGGCTGGTGCCGGGCGTCGGGGGCGTACCGGCGTCCGCGGTCGGGCACGGCGGTTGTGGTAGTCCGCGCTGAGCCACTCATCGCGCCATTCCTCACTGCCACTGCCGGGCGGCACGCGCTCGTTGCGGCGGCCCGCGCTGTGGTGAGAGGGGGCGGTGAGAGAGGGGGCACTGGCGCTGGGGCGACTCCTGGGGGCTCCGCCGGGGGCGTGGGGTCTGCCTGGACCTGGTCCGGGTCCCCAGCCGTCGTCCGACGAGCCAGACTCCAGGGGTGGGTGGTCGCTGCCGACGGTCCCACGGGCTTCCAGCGCATCCAGCCTCTCCTGCAGGCCGCTGACGACGTTGGTCAGCGACTTGGTCTTGGCCCTGGCGATGTCCAGGTCCTTCTGCGCGCGCGCGGCGACCCCGGAGATGCTTGCCATTTCGACCTTGCCCGTGTCTACCTCGCACTCGAGGGCAAAGACCCTCCTGCGGAGGTAGACAATCCACCGCCAGGTGGTGTCCGGGTCGCCGTTCCCTGGTGGGTCGTCGGGGTCCCCAGGGGGTCCTCCAGGAGGGCCTCCGCCGGGTCCGCCCGGTCCAGGGGGTCCTCCCCCGCCCGGTGGTCCGCCTCCAGGGGGTCCACTCGGTGGGCGTCCTCCAGGGGGTCCTGATGGCCCTCCGCCAGGGGGTCCCGGTGGGTCTCCGCCGGGTCGCCTCGGTGGGTCCGAGGATGGGCGCTTCCTCGTGATGCCGAACTCCATGTCGTCATCCTCGTCCATGTCGCCCCACCTGGGCGTCTCGGTCACGGAGGACTCCGAGCTCCGGTAGGGAGGAGGGGGATCCTCATCCTCACCTTCCGGTTCCATGGGGACGTCTCCGCCGCCTCCGCCCGTCCAAGCCACCACTTGGCGATGTCGACGGCCTCGTTCATCCCCGTCACTGGCGGTGAAGAAGGGGTCACTGTCGTGGGGGTGCCCACCCGCTGGCCTCCGCGGCCTCTCGGGGGTCTTCCCCTTGCCCTTCCTCCGTCAACGGGCGGTGGGGCCACCGCTCCCACTGCTGCCCGTGTCGGCCTCATCCAGCGCCATCCTGGAGGAGGCGTCCCCTTCGAAAAGCTTTCGAAGGGTCTCCACTCGTGATGCTCCCGGGGGAGTCTCGCGGCGGAGTTTGGCCTCTGCCTCCTCCATTGCGGCGGCGGTGGCTGCGGCAGCTCGCGCTTCGGCTTCCTCCCGAGCACGAGCCGCCTCGGCTTCCCGGGCCTGCAGCAGCCGCGCCTTCTGCGCTTCCAACGCTGCCAGCTCCGCCTCCGTCTTGGCCTTCTCCTCAGCGACCTTCCGTCGCGCGGCCTCGATGGCTTCCTTCTTGGCGGCGTCCTCCTGGGCCTTAGCCGTCGCTTCGGCGTGGGCCCTTTCCTCCGCCTCCTTCTTTGCCCTCTCTTGGGCAAGCGCCTCTTCCAGCGCTTTCACCTCGGCCTCCTTGCAGGCAATGGCCTCCTGCGTCAGGCGGGCTTCCTCGTCGGCTGCCGCCAACTCACCGTTGACCTGGGCAGTCGCTGCCCCATGGGCGGCTACGGCCGTGAGTCCGGCCGCAATGGCCGCCACGGTCTGGGTGTGGATGGCCATGCCATGCGCCCACTCCGCAGCCTCCTCCTGGGCGATGCCGGCTGCGCCCTCCACGGCAGCGCTGTACTGCCTGGCCTGTTGCCGGGCAACCCGACGGTTGCAGGGCACCCCACAGGCGCGCTCACAGGCGCGCGCCACGTCCCTTTCGGGAGCGACGCTGCTGCTGGAGCTGGCCTGGTCGGCCGGCATCCTCCCGCGGTGGGCCGACTCCACGTCGCTGCTGGGGCCTGCTGGGGCCTGCCGGGCCCTCAGGAGCAGCGGACGGGGCTTGCCCTGGGTCTGCTTGGCGACTTGGATGTAGTCGCCAAGGGTGGTGGAGCCGGGGTGGCGACCACCATTGGCCCGTTGGGGACTGGGGGCTGGGGTTCCGCCCTTGGCGCCTTGGGCGGCTTCGGCGGCCAGGGACTCCTGGTACTCCCGCCACCTCCGGTCCCGCTTCCTGTCCCCGGCGGACCGCTTCTCCGTCGCCGGAGACGCGCTGCTGCTGCCCTGCAGCCTGCGCTCGCTTCCCGGTTCCGGGAACTTCTTCTCGATCACGTCCCACAGGGAGACGTTGATCGAGGCGCCCGACGGGTAGGCGTTGGGGTCCTCGTCCTCCTCGATCCCGTCGGGGCGCAGCCCTTCGCCGGGCCTGTCCGGCCGGGTCCACGTCCTCCAGCGCCTCTGCTGGTGGCGGTACTCGTACCCTTCCGCCCGCAGCCAGTCCTCCACGGCCTGCAGGCGGTCGGGGGCGATGTCCGTGCGGAGCTCGAAGCTCCTGGGCATGCCGCCTTCGCACTGGGGGTGGCTGTGGCGGTAGTGCTGGTCCCAAACCAACCCACGCAGCAGGCGTGCTGCATGGGGGTGGGGCCGCGGCCACGTCCTGCCCGCTTCCTGCCAATTCACCATGGCAGCGGGGGCGTAGATGGTCTTGAAGTCCTTGATGTGCACTCGTTCAACTCAACGAACTGGTTGTGGTTGTTGAGGAGGGTGCTGCAGCACTGGATTGGAAGTGCGGCTGGTGCTGGTCAGCCGGTGGTTGTGGAGGTGGTTGACGCGGCCTTGCTGGTCGGCCGATGGGACTCCGGGTCGGCCGATGGGGCTGATGCAGGAGTTCTGGTCTGTGCACCTCTTTCACGGTTGCTGCGCGGTCAGGGCGATGCACTGGACGGCGCTGCGGGCTCCGTGACGAACTCGGCGCTGTCGCTGAGTGGCGCTGCGAGCCGCTGCGCTGCGCTGCGAGACGCTGCGCTGCGCTGCGAGCTGCGAGCTGCGCCGCGCTGCTGCGACGCGCTGCTCGGGGTTGGTGGCCCCGAGTGGCACGCGAGGGCTGGGTAACCCCGCGGCGGTGAAACGCTTTTGACGCGTTCCCGTGGGGGGCCGGCCACGGGACGCTGCGGTGACACGCACAGGTGAGCAGGCAGGCAAGGCACTACGCTCACAAGGGCATCAATACGCCTGTGTCATGTGACAAAGCGTTTCAGAATCCTTGCCACTCTGCAAAGAGGGAACGAAAGTACGTACAGCAACACATCAGGATATGTACACATGGGGTTAAGACTGGACTGGGGTAAGGGCATCACAGGACCATAGACACTCAGTCCCAACTCATATCCCAATCCCAGGTCCGACCCTCTCAGTGGCTGATGGGGGCGGGGGCTCAAACACAACCCATGCCCTGCTCAGTCCGGACCCTGAAACCCTGCCAATAGGGGGGGTGTCCCGCCCAGCCACAGGCGAGTTCCTGGGAACCAAGGAGCTCCAAGGCCAACCGACAGTGGCTCCCTATGCTCCCTTAATCGCAGGTCCCAATTCCTCTCTGAGCCAGAGATATGGCCCCGCCATTATCACCCAGGAGTTGGTAGCTGAGAATGGGCTGTTTCAGCCCAAACTGAAATTAACTCAAAAATCCCCAAAATTGACCCCTCGTCCGGACCCGCCAGAGGTAGGGACGAGGCAACTGACCCTGTGCCCTTCGAGTACGAACCCCCTGGAGCCCTCACCCAACCTGGTTCCCTCTGAGGTCCCGGCATCAGGGCAACACGGATGAGTCATGTGGGGTCATGATGCCAAAATCACCAAAATTGGCGTCATTCCCACGCGTGGCTCGCCCGGCCAAGGTAAGGCCAATGGCTCACAGGGTAGGAGGCAGGACCTAGGACTCCTATCTGAGTGCACAACTTGAATTTAGGTCCGGGCTCCCTATGGGCTTAGAGAAATGGGGCCGCCAATTGACCACACGGAAGGGGGAAATTGGGGTCCCAAAATTGGGTCATTTTGGCTGCCTGAAATGAGCCAAAATTCATTGTGCTCCCAGTAGTATATCTCCACGCCGGCTTGGAGATCGGATCCGCCATTCCATGCGTTATCCATCGGGAGCCCAACGGAGACTCCCATGCCCTTGGCTCTCAAAGATCTCCATGCCACTTGGCGTGGTGACGCTCCCAATTGGGTCCACAAATGCAAAAATGGCAAAATTGCCCATACTCAATTTGGCCTAGCGCCTTAACGAAGGCGGCTCCGCTTCGCCCACGTAGTGTGTCGACCATGGGGACCATTACCCATAACACCCATGTCATATATGGTCCATTGGCCCATGCGTCCGGCGTGCACGAAGGTTAGAACATGGGGCACGGCGGGCAGCAAAAGTGGAAAAATGCTCAAAATGGCCAAAAATGCGCACACTCATGGTTGGGGCAAATGAGGCACATGCCCGACTCGGACCGGAGTGTGCCATAGGATTGGTATCAAGTCATATTGGTCCAACATATCTTTTGGGCGTCGCCCAACTCCTCCGATATTGGGAATGGCAGGGTCGCCAAGTGAGCCCATGATTTGGGATAGTCCCAAATCGCCAACATGGCGGCCACGGTATGCCAAGCCTAAGAGGAGTTATTCGCCGGGTCCAAGATATGTTGGGCACCGAAGTATGTACCCCCATATCATACGTGGGTCATGATGTCAATTGAGCGCAACGTTGAGATACACGGTCGCCACTTGACATCATGACGAGCCAAAAATGGCAAAATTGGCACAATGACACACAAAAGTGCCTTGAAAGGTCTACAATTATATTATAATATCTCCGGCTTGGATCGTGCAATCACTTAATCCTTCTAAACACAATGACTTGACACCATTGACCTTCGATCCCACATATGTGCTCCACTTGGGGCGCCTTGAAAGGTTACGAGCGCTACTTCCCAAGTGGGCACATGAAAATATGGAAAATTGTAAAACACACACCTTGCTCCCAACGCATCGCTTCGGGATCACCACACAAGCTTCCCTTCACGAAGGTTAGGCATGCAATTGACCGTAGGGAGTATGGAGAAGGGGCTTGCACAATATGAGGTCCATTGGCGGGTTCGACTTGGAGCAATGGACCCGCCAAATGGGCACGCAACACAACACATGGCACATACCACATATTGCCCAAAAAGGTAGCTCCCACCACGATATGTCATGCCCCTCCAAGGGCATAACTTTGTGTCAATCGCTCATAGGAACTCAAGGAGAGTTCCTATGCCACACCAACACTTGCGCGCTACACTCGAAAGTTATCTTAACGCACGCAATATCATGGCCAAAGAGTTATAACGCAAACTCTACCCAATTGACCATGATCCATTACACTAGCGCGCACGTGTGGAAACGCAAGGCATATAATGCTTCCTAAATTACGTCGGGAGTATTGTAAATACATCCCACGTTTCCTTATCGTAATTCCTCGCAAGCAACACGAGATATGACCTTCACAAGTGGCCTCACGAATCAACTTTGTTTTGCCCATATCTTTAAGACAAATGGAGGGCAGGATAAAAGGGAAGTTGATTCGTGCATACGGAAGCACGTAGGTCCACTCGAAAGAGGTCAAATCAAGTGCGGGGATGTCGAAGTCGAAAATCCGATTTCGACATCCTGAAAAATTCGGATTAAGGTTGCGAGTATTAATTATGAAAATTGCGGAAGCATCCATGCAGTTCCTGGCGACTTTGGAGCCTTCGTGACGGATAGCGTTAAAATTTCCATTATAAACAGTTAAACTGGCGGTTACGGTAAAGTCGCGAACCAACCGCCAGCAGTCAAAATAGTGAGTATCAGAACGGAAGCGTAAAAATTGACGGAAACATTATGAAAATAAAACCCTGTTGATTCCTGATATTCTGATACACAAATCTCCGCTGGCGGTGCATCGGTTGCCGATGCGGGGCTTCACGGCACGGAACACGCCGTACATGGGGTTAGTGGACCGGAGACCGGTTGTATGCCGTAACCTGGCCATGGGGTTCTGGGTACCGCTTCAATATCAGAGCTGGATACGGGGCCAGGAAATCACGGTCAAAACGGAACACAGTGCCATTGTAAAATGGTACAAAGAGGACTTGTGCACCATCTCTGGGCCCTTGGGGCGCCGGGGAAGGTGGCATGAGTTCCTCAGTAGATTCAATCTTTTGATTGAACATACGCCTGGCCCTGAAAACCACGTGGGAGACGCACTCTCACGATGGGCATATCCTGCAGGCACAGCCCAGGATACAAATTTTCATGGGGGTGATGCCGACCTCGCGGGGTGGCAAAAAGAAGAAAGGAAGGAAAAGGAATATATCAGACAGAAATTGCAGGACCAGTACCCTCAGGCCTATACTGCAGTTCATGCAGTCAATGGCTGGAATGCTTCTGAGGTGGAGTCCAAACTCCGGCTTATCAGAAAGCATATGCAATTTTGGGCCACTGATGACCAGGGAAGGGAATTTCAGTCGTCAGAGGAGTTATTTTTACACACACTACAGACGGTGCAGGACAGGAGCAATTTCTCTTCCCTCCCATCCTCCTCTTCAGTACGCGCGGTGACTGCGATGAGCAGAAGACAAGTCACTGAATTGTATGACGGGCTCAAAAACATGTCATGGCACATGCCAGGAGTTTACAGGTATACATTTGATGTCCGCGATGTCAAGGAAGTAAAAATACCTCCAGCATGTGCTGTCCTGACAGCTGACTGGACAGATCATTACAGGGCAGACCCATTTTTTGAGCCGCATTGGGAGACGTTAGAAACAGACACTGTCCTTGACATCAATGGATGCGAGTATGTATATTATCAAGGAAAGGTCAGGTCAGAAGGTAAAATTTGCATCCCTGTCAGCCTGATTACCAAGGTGTGCAAGGCTACACATGAGTTTGCACATCCTGGAGTACAAAAGAGTACTGAGATGATGGACAGACGGTACAAGTTCACTGTACCCAAGAGACAGTGGACTGATGTGTTGTCAGCGGTAATTGAAGGGTGCCCAGTGTGCCAGGCGACTAAACACCGACGTGGCACACAGCCCGAATCCAATCACTCTTACCCGATCCCTGAGTATCCCTTCAGTAGTATTTGTATTGATTTCTGTGATCTCAGTTCGATGCCATGCACACACAGAGACACAGAGTATGATCATGTATTAGTAGTAGTGTGTAGGCTTACGGGTTATGTCATTGCAACCCCCTGCCAGAAATCCCTCACGGCAGAGGGTTTGGCAGAATTATTTTTGGAAAAAGTGGTACAGTTTGCGGGGCTGCCACATACGATATTTACTGACCATGATCATCTGAGCAATGCGTTATTTTTTCATACGCTATGCAGCCAAGCGGGGGTGGATGTTAAAAACAGTCCCATATACCGCCCACGATCCAACGGCAGAGCGGAACGCGCAGTGCAAACTGTAATCACGAGTCTGCAAAAATTTTTGATGCAGACAAAGAAAAAGAATTGGGTTCAACTGCTTCCGTTGGCGGTCTGGACCAGCAATGACATTCCTGGTGTTGTATCGGGGTATTCTCCCCATTATCTCATGTTTGGGAGGAATCCCAGAGGTTTTGGAGATTGTCCTCCTGTGATCCCTGAACATGGTTCAGAGGATGCAGTACAATTTTTCAGTGAACTGATAGTGACGCGTTCCCGTGGGGGGCCGGCCACGGGACGCTGCGGTGACACGCACAAGTGAGCAGGCAGGCAAGGCACTACGCTCACAAGGGCATCAATACGCCTGTGTCATGTGACAAAGCGTTTCAGAATCCTTGCCACTCTGCAAAGAGGGAACGAAAGTATGTACAGCAACACATCAGGATATGTACACATGGGGTTAAGACTGGACTGGGGTAAGGGCATCAAGGGACAATAGACACTCAGTCCCGACTCATATCCCAATCCCAGGTCCGACCCTCTCAGTGGCTGATGGGGGCGGGGGCTCAAACACAACCCATGCCCTGCTCAGTCCGGACCCTGAAACCCTGCCAATGGGAGAGGTGTCCCGCACAGCCACAGGCGAGTTCCTGGGAACCAATGGGCTCCAAGGCCAACCGACAGTGGCTCCCTATGCTCCCTTAACGGCAGGTCCCAACTCCACTCCGAGCCAGAGATATGGCCCCGCCATTATCACCCAGGAGTTGGTAGCTGAAAATGGGCTGTTTCAGCCCACACTGGAATTAGCTTGAAAAACTCCAAAATTGACCCCTCGTCCGGACCCGCCAGAGGTAGGGACGAGGCAACTGACCCTATGCCCTTCGAGTACGAACTCCCTGGAGCCCTCACCCAACCTGGTTCCCTCTGAGGTCCCGGCATCAGGGCAACACGGATGAGTCAAGTGGGGTCATGATGCCAAAATCACCAAAATTGGCGTCATTCCCACGCGTGGCTCGCCCGGCCAAGGTAAGGCCAATGGCTCACAGGGTAGGAGGCAGGACCTAGGACTTATATCTGAGTGCACAACTTGAATTTAGGTCCGGGCTCCCTATGGGCTTAGAGAAATGGGGCCGCCAATTGACCACACGGAAGGGGGAAATTGGGGTCCCAAAATTGGGTCATTTTGGCTGCTTGAAATGAGCCAAAATTCATTGTGCTCCCAATAGTATATCTCCACGCCGGCTTGGAGATCGGATCCGCCATTCCATACGTGATCCACCGGGAGTCCAACGGAGACTCCCATGCCCTTGGCTCTCAAAGATCTCCATGCCACTCGGCGTGGTGACGATCCCAATTGGGTCCACAAATGCAAAAATGGCAAAATTGCCCATACTCAATCTGGCCTAGCGCCTTAACGAAGGCGGCTCCGCTTCGCCCACGTGGTGTGTGGACCATGGGGACCATTACCCACAACACCCATGTCATATATGGTCCAATGGTCCATGCGTCCGGCGTGCACGAAGGTTAGAACATGGGGCACGGCGGGCAGCGAAAGTGGAAAAATGCTCAAAATGGCCAAAATTGCGCACACTCATGGTTAGGGCAAATGAGGCACATGCCCGACTCAGACCGGAGTGTGCCATAGGATTGGTATCAAGTCATATATGTCCAACATATCTTTGGGGCGTCGCCCAACTCCTCCGGTATTGGGAATGGCAGGGTCGCCAAGTGAGCCCATGATTTGGGATAGTCCCAAATCGCCAACATGGCGGCCACGGTATGCCAAGCCTAAGAGGAGTTATTCGCCGGGTCCAAGATATGTTGGGCACCGAAGTATGTACCCCCATATCATACTTGGGTCATGATGTCAATTGAGCGCAACGTTGAAATACACGGTCGCCACTTGACATCATGACGGGCCAAAAATGGCAAAATTGGCACAAAGACAAACCAAGGTGCCTTGAAAGGCGCATAATTATATTATAATATCTTTGGCTTGGATCGTGCAATCAACTAATCCTTCTAAACACAATGACTTGACGCCAATGACCTTCGATCCCACATATGTGCTCCACTTGGGGCGCCTTGAAAGGTTACGAGCGCTGCTTCCCAAGTGGGCACATGAAAATATGGAAAATTGTAAAACACACACCTTGCTCCCAACGCATCGCTTCGGGATCACCACACAAGCTTCCCTTCACGAAGGTTAGGCTTGCAATTGACCGTAGGGAGTATGGAGAAGGGGCTTGCACAATATGAGGTCCATTGGCGGGTTCGACTTGGAGCAATGGACCCGCCAAATGGGCACGCAACACAACATATGGCACATACCACATATTGCCCCAAAAAGCAGCTCCCACCACGATATGTCATGCCCCTCCAAGGGCATAACTTTGTGTCAATCGCTCATAGGAACTCAAGGAGAGTTCCTATGCAACACCAACACTTGCGCGCTACACTCGAAAGTTATCTTAACGCACGCAATATCATGGCCAAAGAGTTATAACGCAAACTCTACCCTCTTGACCATGATCCATTACACTAGCGCGCATGTGTAGAAACGCAAGGCATATGAAGCTTCCTAAATTACGTCGGGAGTATTGTGAATACATCCCACGTTTCCTTATCGTCAATACTCGCAAGCAACACGAGATATGACCTTCACAAGTGGCCTCACGAATCAACTTTGTTTTGCCCATATCTTTAAGACAAATGGAGGGCAGGATAAAAGGGAAGTTGATTCGTGCATACGGAAGCACGTAGGTCCACTCGAAAGAGGTCAAATCAAGTGCGGGGATGTCGAAGTCGAAAATCCGATTTCGACATCCTGAAAAATTCGGATTAAGGTTGCGAGTATTAATTATGAAAATTGCGGAAGCATCCATGCAGTTCCTGGCGACTTTGGAGCCTTCGTCGCGGATAGCGTTAAAATTTCCATTATAAACAGTTAAACTGGCGGTTACGGTAAAGTCGCGAACCAACCGCCAGCAGTCAAAACAGTGAGTATCGGAACGGAAGCATAAAAATTGACGGAAACAATATGAAAATAAAACCCTGTTGATTCCTGATATTCTGATACACAAATCTCCGCTGGCGGTGCATCGGTTGCCGATGCGGGGCTTCACGGCACGGAACACGCCGTGCATGGGGTTAGTGGACCGGAGACCGGTTGTATGCCGTAACCCGGCCATGGGGTTCTGGGTACCGCTTCACCCCCCTCCTTAGAGCAAACCCTGGGGGGGCTCGATAACACCCACGCATGGCAGCGGGTACCCAGGACCACTCCCTGAAGGGGGGGGGGTGTCACATCCTCACCTCAGTAAGTCACAGTAAGATAGGTATCCCACAGTGGGATAGGTATGCTGCTGTAACAGCTCGTAGCACATGTATAGTATCAAGTATCAAGTCCCGGGTCCTGGCGGCGATTGTTCGGCATCCAAAGGACCCGTTAACCCATACCAGGCGCACCGGGTGCCGGCTGCTACGGTCACCACCACAGTGGCAGTGGCATACACGGCCAACATAGGCGTCACACGACGGCCGAGGTGGCCCCACAAGTCGAGAGCGACCACAAAGATCCATCAGGCTACCCCAAGCTTCCCAAGGCCCGCCGACTGGGGAGAGTCCCCACGGGTCCTTCCTCGGGCGCACCATGTCCATATCCATACGACGCGAGTCCAGAGTGCCATAGTCGAACTCCTTACGAACCCCAAATCGTAAGGGAACTCCTCCTGAAGGGATCGGGCATCAAGGCCGTCTTTTCCCTCGCCCTACTACCACGAAGTGTGGCCATACATGAGGGAGTCCTCATGCAGTGTGGGCGGAGGCGTCGACTCCTCAAACCACCAGTTTCCCAGGCAGACTGACCGAGGTCAGGAGCACCGGAGGCCGCCATCCGAATGCAAGTGCGTCTGCAAATCGGTAGGCTCACACTGGGACTGACAGTGGCGGACCGCTGGGAGTGTAGTCAGGCAACTGGGCTTCCCGCCTGGCGCCATCAGGATCTCCACACATCACAGCGAATAGGGCAACACGGTATCACGGGCACTCAAACAGTAGAATCTGTAATCAAGTACTGGTCCAGGCTGGACCAGGCCGTAAGGATATGTACACGGCGACTCAAGGCGCCTCTGTATCCCGATTCGTGATGAAAAACAGTCCATCCCTCAGCGATGGGCTGATGACACTCAACATACAGATGCACATATCCTGGAGGGCAGAAAAACAAGCAACATTTTGGGTAAATAGGCGTGTAAACACACTCAGAACAGAGTGCCAAACCACGCCACGGTCAGGATAAGGCAAATGTAGGAGGATGGACAGGATAACGCCTGAGTTCAGGCATATATAGTCTCGAGACACACGTCGACTGGTCTGGATTCCGCAAATGCCATGGAACCAGACCACACACTCAAAAATCGCAATGCCGATGACAGCGGCATCCGTTGCGCAACGTCGTATGGGCTTCAAGGCCCCAAGAGCTCAGAATTATGAAGGTCAGTCACCCTACCTGGTTTCCCAAGGATTCAGCAGGGGGGGGAGTGACGAATAGAATTGAAAGAGAGGGGCCATCCTCCTCTGGATACAGCAGGGGGGGGTAAATGGCCACTCTGTCACCGAAAGATGGGAGAGAGCAAGCAAGTAAGGGACGATCCGTCGGCCTCACAAGCGCCTCAAAACGCATCAGGGGAGAGCTCAGGGCGCTGATCAGGCACCCCTGGCTGCAATCGCCCGGGTGAGTGCTGCCAAGTCCGAAACGTGGATCTTGGTTTTGTGCTTGCGGATGTACTCCATGAAGGGAGTGTTGACCCGCGGCACAAACGAGGAGACGGGTTCCCAGGTGTCGTGGGACGGCCCATAGCCCCGCCAACGAACCTTGAACTCCAGACCTCCGGGTGCCGAGGCCTTCGGACGCTGAGCCAGGATCTTCTCGACAGTGTAGTCGTCCTGCTCAGCATAGTCGTCGTCCGAATCGGCCTCATGTTTGGCGTAGTCCAGGGACACATGTCGGCCACGGAGGTCGGGTTCCCGCACACGGAGTTGACTCTCGTGGCGCTCCCGGAACTGTCCGTGACCCACCTTGATGCGGTAGGTGTCCTCACCAATCCTGCGGACCACCTCGCCGGGTGTGAACCAGGTCTTGGTGCGGTGGGTGCCCATAGGGCGGGGTCTGATCACCCACACCGGGTCTCCCACCCTGAACTTCTGCGCTGTCGAGCTCGGGGCGGACTTCTGACGCTCAGCATGCTCCTTCTCAAGCTGCTGGCGGATGTCCCGCGCCGTTTGCTCTTGCCGCGCGAAGAACTCCTTGGCATCCATAGCCATGCCATCACCAGACAAGGGAAGTCCCCTACCCAGGGGGTCCCTGCCAAACAGAATCTGGTGAGGGGACAAGCCGCCCGGAGTGGGGGTGTCATGATGGGCCTTCAGAGCAGGCCACATTTCCTCGAACCAGTTCCGCCGTGGATTGGTGATGTGGATCTTGCGCAGCTTCTCGAACAGCTGCCGTCCAGCCACTTCAGCACGGCCGTTAGACCGGCTGAGATAGGCGACGCTCTTGGCATGACGTATCCCCATCAGGGAACACATAGCCTTGAACCAGCCACCAGTAAACTGGGGCCCTCGGTCACTGCAAATGGTGCGGGGGATGTCAAAGACGGTCAGCCAATGACGAATCATCATGACTGCCACCTCCTTGGCAAGCAACCCCTTTTTGCGTGCCGGAACGGCTACAACGTAGCCGCTGTGGCGGTCCACACAGAGAACCACACAGTCAAAGGTCTCCTTGCCAATGTGCACTTCGGGCATGGAGAAGACGTCCATGGCCACGCTCTCCATGGGCTGGTCAGGAACCGGGGTCCATTGGGGTTCCCCCTTGACGTTCCGGTTATCGGGATTGCAGGCCTGACAGACCGAGCAACCCTTCCTGACCTTCTTGATGGCAGTGTAGAGAACGATATGGTCGATCTCGAACCGACGCTGCATGTCAAGAGCTTGCTTCTTGACCCCTGGGTGCAGCATGTGGTGGTGCCAAGCTTCACACAGCTCGAGCACCCGGGACTCTGGGACTAGCAGCTTACCATTCCGGTAGAGCTTGCCATCTTCCTCAGTCAGCCCCTTTGGCCACTTCTGCCCGTCGTCAGGGTCGGTCACAGCCCTATACTCGGCCGCAAAGGCCTCAGACTTGGCGTAATCGTCGGTCCAGTCGTCCTGGAGGCAAGACTCTGGGAAGAGGTGCTTGTCGGACTCCACTCCCACAGGGGGTGCCGGACCGGGCCTTCCGCCCGCGGCGCCCACAGGGGCGAGTACACTGACCGTTCTGCTCACCCTCGAAGCGAGGGGGGCATTGGCGGCCATGACGACGAAGCATTTAACATCCTCCTCCTCCATCAGGCGCTCCATTTCAATGATCTTCTTGGCTTCAGCGGTCTCAGCCTCATCGCCATGGGCAGAGATATCCTGCATGCCCTTGCTGGCGGGATAGGCCCACCTACTGAGACAGTCCGCCACGGTGTTATCCTTTCCAGGAATATAAACAACCGTAAGGTCGAACTTGGCCAAGGTCTCGTGCCATCTTGCCCGTCGGGAGGCGGGACCTGAGGGGGTGTCCACGTGCTCCTTGTGCCACGACTGCAGACTCTGATGGTCGGTGCAGACGGTGACGGGATGGAGGGCTATGTACCCAGCCCATTTCCTGAGAGCCATGACGATGGCATACGCCTCCTTTTCACGGGGCGTCCACGTCCGTCTCTGGCCTTCCGCCAGGACTCGGCTCCAGAAGGCCACGGGCACGTGCCTCCCATCGTCAAGCACTTGCTCCAACACAGCCCCAATGGCGTAGTTGGAAGCGTCGGTGCGCAGGACGAACCCCCGGTCGGGATCCACGAGGTGCAGACCCACTGCGGATAGCAGCGCCTGCTTCATCCCCTCAAAGGCCCGGTCAGACTCTTCAGTCCAGACCAGAGCCTTCTTGGACCCCTTCTTGGTCTCCTCTCGGTTGCCCTTGAGCATGGTCGTCATGGGGGCTGCATACTCGGCATACATCTTGATATACCCCGAGTAGTAATTGCAGAACCCCAAGTACGCCCGTAGCTCAGAGACCGTTTTGGGCTTTTCCCAGTGCTCAATCGCAGCCACCTTGCCAGGTATGGGCTTTCGCTGCCCGTTCCCAACTACGTGGCCAGCGAAGACCACCTCGCTTACCGCAATGGTGGCCTTGTCACTGCTGCCCGTGAGTTTGTGCCGAACCAGAAGGTCCAGCACTCGAGTGACGTCCCTCTCGTGTGCCTCCAGGAGCTCCTCGTAGCTCATGCTGGGGTCCCCGGACGCGATGATCACGTCGTCCACGAAGGGGTCCGCACAGTCGCGCACCGGCTCAAGCAGGTTCTCCAGCATCCGCTGAAAAGCCGCATTGCCGTTGGTAACGCCCATGGGCATCACCTTCCACTGGAGAGGTCCGAGTGGGGTGCTCATGGCTGTGCAGGCACGGGACTCCTCGGCGAGAGGCATCTGATGATAACCATGTTTCAGGTCAATCACCGTGAAGATCCTCCGCCGGTGTTGCTTTTGCAGCATGTCCTCAATGAGGGGCAGCGTATAGCTGTCGTGCTGCGTTTGGGCGTTCAGGCCGCGGTAGTCGACCACGAGCCGCCACTCACCGGCAACCTTCTTGGGGACGACGAAGCAGGGAGAGGCCCACTCGGAGTGGCACGGCTCAAGCCAGCCTCTCTGGATGAAGTCACGGAGGATCTTCTCCATGGCCTCTTTCCTCTCGCCCCTCAGGGCAAACTCCCGGTGACGATACACACGGGGGTCCTGCTTCAGTCGTATCTTGGCCTCGCCATACGGTCCACGCACCGGTGGGGGGAACACAGGTTTGCCGCTGAAGAAGGTCTCGCCATACTTCTGCTTCAGCCTGGCCCTCAACGCCTGGATCTTGGGGCAGTCATCGGACTCCGCCTTGGCTTTTCCGGGCACTTGAACCACGGAGCTTACTTGAGGGGTAGCGACCCCGCTCGCTTTCGGCTCAGGTGGTCTTCCCAGGTGGCCCAAAGGGCCATCCCTGGTCTTGCCTCGGAACAGATCGCCGTAGGTGGGTGGGTTACCGCCAGGCGGCTCGTCTTGGCTGGACATGTGATCCAGCACCCTCTGCACGAAGGTATTCCCGTCATAGGAACCGGAGACGATTGAGTCCACTTCCCACCAGGCTTTGTCCTGGCCTTTGCCCTCACGCTGGTATCCCCAGTCGTGAAAGGGCTGATCCATATACCCCTGAACCAGATCCCACTCCTCTTCAGTGAGGGGGTCTTCGGAGTCCGATTCTTCGATGTCAACAGGGGGAACCGCAAAGCATTGCCGCCAGGGCTCTGCTATGATGCGGTTGACACACACGAAGTCCGTGGTGTCGGCCTGATCAAGGCCCCCATCCACATAGTGGAATTCTGTTGGCCATCTCTGGGGTGGCATGGGCTGTCCCTTAGCGTCCTGATAGACACTCTCTCCAGCCGGTAGGACGACCTTGTTCAAGGTCATGTTGGTCAATGAGGCTACCCAATGTCGGGTACTTTCCTCCTCGGTGCATCCCATAGGAACAACCAGCACTGCCTTGGAGCGGTCCTTGCGAATCTTCGCTATCGCTCTTGGAATGTCCCAACGGGGGCAATGGATCCACATCAATCCCTGATGCGGACCCCAGTGCTTCTTCCACGCGGAGTCCTGGGCGCTCCAGTACTTCTCACATACCCGCAGATGGGCGGAGGTTCCTGAAGAGAACGCATCCAGGGCCAGATCCCACGCTCCCAGGTCCGCGACCACTCGGTGCGCCACTTCCGGCCTTACGCCGTACTCCTGGTTCGCTGGCCCAGTGGGCTCAGTGTCCAGCGCGGCCACTTCGAGCTGATTGCGTTCGGGGTGGATCCATTGGCATTCCACATGGTGCTCAGGTGACGAAAGCCACGAGAGCTGGTCGTCCTGGTACAGGGTCATGGAGGCCTGGGCCGGGAGGACGCCGGAGTCCGTCTCCATCATGAAGTCGTACCCGACGATCATGTCCCAGTCCATCTCGGCCTCGTAGAAGCTACCGTGCAGGAGGATTTCCTTGCCGAGGTCTGGGCGGCTCAGCTCACGATGGTTCACGAACTGCAGCCCAATGGCCGCTTCCTTCGTGCCTCCCACCATGTACTGGCCGTTCGCCACCTTCAGCCTGACAGGCTTCCGACTGTCGGTCAGACACTCTGGTGGAAGTAGGCCAGCCTTGACCAAGCTGACTTGAGCTCCCGTGTCGACCAATACGTCGAAAACCTTTTCCACTTCCCCGCATAGGGCACGGACCTTAAGATGCAACTGCCGCTCGCGACCGACACGGCGCACGGCGTGCAAACTCAGGATCTCCGGCCGTTCCAGAAGCTCAACAAGCGACTGGTGCAGGTCGTGGACAATGGGCTCAGGCTGCCCATCTGCAGCATCCAGCTGCGGTCCGGGTGATCCTCCGATACTCTCGGATAGATCCTGTAGTACATCAAACACGTTCTTGGTCGCGAAGGACGGACGGGTGCAAGGGTTCGTGCCTTCACTTGCCCTCACCCCGCCTCCGCGACTGGGCGCCAGACCGGGCCTTCCGCCCGCGGCAGTCCCCTTGTGCTTATCGACTCCCGACTGGGATGGATCGGCGCTTCCCACGTCACCATCCTGCGACCGCCCTAGCTGGGGCCCTTGGCTGCAGGGGCTCCGCTAGGGGGCGTCGGTTGTGGAAGAGGGGGTGTGCTCCTCGGCCTCAACGTCGTTGACGCCCTTCTTTCTTCCCCCTTTACCTCCTCCTTTACCCTTGTTCTTGTCCTTGTCCTTGTTCTGGTCATTCTGGTTGTTCTCCTTGTTCTTGTTGTCCGACCTGGGAACCCAGTTCCGCTTGATCTCCTGGATCTCCTTGGCCAACTCGGTCCCCACCGACGACATCAGCTTGGCCAGCTCGTCCTTGTCGACCTCCATTTTGGCTTCCCGGATACCCGCGGGCGCACGCTTCTTCGACCCGTGCGCCTTCTTGTAAGCCTCCGTGTCGGCCTTGTGGAGGGGGCATGTTCGGTGGTCATGGTTGAAGCCTTTCTTCCTCCCATAACACACGAAACAGCCCTGAGGGTGAGCTCGTATGAACTCCCCAAAGGACAGCGGAGGGTCGCCAATGCGGCGAGGGTCCCTCTTCTCCTGCTTCCTCCAACCCTGCTGCAGGGGCTTCCAGTTTCCCGGCTTGTTCCCCGCGCTCAGGTTCTTGGCCACGAAGGCACAGACGGCCACCTCGGCGGGCTCATCGTCGTCGTCATCGTCGACGAGAGTCTCATCGCCGCCGGCTCCCGCTGGGTCCATGGCAGATTCCCCGCCAGGTCCCTCGCCAACGTAGTTGACGTCGCGGTCGCCGGGCCTCAACCCGCGGGTGTGGTGGAGGTTTTGGTACTCCTTGAGTACTTCCTCGCCAACCCACTCCAGGATCTCGTCGCAGCTCATCCGCGCCGGGATGGGCTGCAGACGGATGGTCTGGCCGCTCAACTCACAATCGTCAAGGCGCCAGATCGCGGTCTTCTCGCGATCGCCCGAGACGGTGATGAGAAGAGCGTTCCGCAGGGAGTGCCGTTTGACGTCCCGGGCCACGTTCTTCTTCGCCCAAGACACAACGTTCGTATGATACTCCTTGGGGAGCATCATCTTGACCGTGTGGTTGGACTTGGCCCTCTTGGATTCCTCCTTGGTGACCCTCTTGATCCATGCTTCCGGTAGCATGGAGAGCAGGCGAGCCTGCTCGTCACCCTCGTTCCAATCCTCCACGTTGCGGCGGAAGAGGGTGTATTTCCCTCGGAAGTCACGCCATTCCCGTAGGCGGATCTCCCGTCCATCATGCTCAAGCTTGATGGACTTCCAGCGCTTGGCAGCCACCTGCGGAGCGTCCACCCGCTCCTGCTCGTTGAGCCACTTCTTGGCGTCCTTGAGGGTCTTGATTTTCCCCTCCTTGGTCGCCACGAAGTATAGCTCGCCGAGCACTTCCGGCAGGCGGTACCTGAACCGTTTGAAGACATATCTCTCCGCATCCGCGGGAGGTTGGTCTTCAGTGACGGCCAGCCCCCAATCGTCCAGCTTCTCCAAGAAGCGGTCGAGGTTGAGGGGGTTGCCGTCGTACATGGGGGGCTTGATGTCCTTCAAGTCTTCCCACACGGCGGCATCCGCGGCCTTAGAGACCATGAACGCCGGCCGCGAGGTCGACCGAGGTTCCCATCGCCCTCGCCCACGGACTCCCACGGCCGCCACGTCCATCTCCTCCATGGAATCCCTGTGGCTACGCCTCGGTTCCTCCACGTACGCTGAACCGAAGTGTTCACGCCGTACTGCATCCATGTACGCATCCTCATCACGGCGCCGGCGGCTGCGTTCAGCGGCCTCCCGTCGTACACCACGCGGCGGGCTGATGTCGAACTCCTCCAGGTCCAGGTCCAGGTCCAGGTCCTCACCTTCGCCGACATCCCACTCCACGTCTCCTCTGGGGACCTCATCCCTGAGTCCACCATAACGTCCTCCAGCCCTGGGGATTGGCGCCGGGGCTGGTGCGGGGCGTCGGGGGCGTACAGGCGTCCGCGGTGGGGCACGGCGGTTGTGGTAGTCCGCGCTGAGCCACTCATCGCGCCATTCCTCACTGCCACCGCCGGGCGGCACGCGCTCGTTGCGGCGGCCCGCGCTGTGGTGAGAGGGGGCGGTGAGAGAGGGGGCACTGGCGCTGGGGCGACTCCTGGGGGCTCCGCCGGGGGCGTGGGGTCTGCCTGGACCTGGTCCGGGTCCCCAGCCGTCGTCCGACGAGCCAGACTCCAGGGGTGGGTGGTCGCTGCCGACTCTCCCACGGGCTTCCAGCGCATCCAGCCTCTCCTGCAGGCCGCTGACGACGTTGGTCAGCGACTTGGTCTCGGCCCTGGCGATGTCCAGGTCCTTCTGCGCGCGCGCGGCGACCGTGGAGATGCGAGCCATCTCGCTCTTGCCCGTGTCTACCTCCAGCTCGAGCAACTGGACTCTCCTGCGGAGGTAGACAATCCACCACCAGGTGGCATCCGGGTCGCCGTTCCCTGGTGGGTCGTCGGGGTCCCCAGGGGGTCCTCCAGGAGGGCCTCCGCCGGGTCCGCCCGGTCCAGGGGGTCCTCCCCCGCCAGGTGGTCCGCCTCCAGGGGGTCCACTGGGTGGGCATCCTCCAGGGGGTCCTGAAGGTCCTCCGCCAGGGGGTCCCGGTGGGTCTCCGCCGGGTCGCCTCGGTGGGTCCGAGGATGGGCGCCTCCTCGTGATGCCGAAGTCCATGTCGTCATCCTCGTCCATGTCGCCCCACCTGGGCGTCTCGGTCACGGAGGACTCGGAGCTCCGGTAGGGAGGAGGGGGATCCTCATCCTCACCTTCCATGGGGACGTCTCCGCCACCTCCGCCCGTCCAAGCCACCACTTGGCGATGTCGACGGCCTCGTTCATCCCCGTCACTGGCGGTGAAGAAGGGGTCACTGTCGTGGGGGTGCCCACCCGCTGGCCTCCGCGGCCTCTCGGGGGTCTTCCCCTTGCCCTTCCTCCGTCGACGGGCGGTGGTGCTACCGCTCCCACTGCTGCCCGTGTCCGCCTCATTCAGCTTCATCCTGGAGGAGGCGTCCCCTTCGAAAAGCCTTCGAAGGGTCTCCACTCGCGATCCTCCCGGGGGAGTCTCGTGGCGGAGTTTGGCCTCTGCCTCCTCCATTGCGGCGGCGGTGGCTGCGGCAGCTCGCGCTTCGGCCTCTTCCCGAGCACGAGCCGCCTCGGCTTCCCGGGCCTGCAGCAGCTGCGTCTTCTGCGCCTCCAACGCCGCCAGCTCCGCCTCCGTCTTGGCCTTCTCCTCAGCGACCTTCCGTCGCGCGGCCTCGATGGCTTCCTTCTTGGCGGCGTCCTCCTGTGCCTTAGCCGTCGCTTCGGCGTGGGCCCTTTCCTCCGCCTCCTTCTTTGCCCTCCCTTGGGCAAGCGCCTCTTCCAGCGCCTTCACCTCGGCCTCCTTGCAGGCAATGGCCTCCTGCGTCAGGCGGGCTTCCTCGTCGACTGCCGCCAACTCACCGTTGACCTGGGCAGTTGCTGCACTATGGGCGGCCACGGCCGTGAGTCCAGCCGCGATGGCCGCCACGGTCTGGGTGTGGATGGCCATGCCATGCGCCCACTGCGCAGCCTCCTCCTGGGCGATGCCGGCGGCGCCCTCCACCGCAGCGCTGTACTGCTTGGCCCGTTGCCGGGCAACCCGACGGTTGCAGGGCACCCCACAGGCGCGCTCGCAGGCGCGCGCCACGTCCCTTTCGGGAGCGACGCTGCTGCTGGAGCTGGCCTGGTCGGCCGGCGTCCTCCCGCGGTGGGCCGACTCGATGTCGCTGCTGGGGCCTGCTGAGGCCTGCCGGGCCTTCAGGAGCAGCGAACGGGGCTTGGCCTGGGTCTGCTTGGCGACTTGGATGTAGTCGCCAAGGGTGGTGGAGCCGGGGTGGTGTCCACCATTGGGCCGTTGGGGACTGGGGGCTGGGGTTCCGCCCTTGGCGCCTTGGGCGGCTTCGGCAGCCAGGGACTCCTGGTACTCCCGCCACCTCCGGTCCCTCTTCTTGTCCCCGGCGGACCGCTTCTCCGTCCCCGGAGACGCGCTGCTGCTGCCCTGCAGCCTGCGCTCGCTTCCCGGTTCCGGGAACTTCTTCTCGATCACGTCCCACAGGGAGACGTTGATCGAGGCGCCCGACGGGTAGGCGTTGGGGTCCTCGTCCTCCTCGATCCCGTCGGGGCGCAGCCCTTCGCCGGGCCTGTCCGGCCGGGTCCACGCCCTCCAGCGCCTCTGCTGGTGGCGGTACTCGTACCCCTCCGCCCGCAGCCAGTCCTCCACGGCCTGCAGGCGGTCGGGGGCGATGTCCGTGCGGAGCTCGAAGCTCCTGGGCATGCCCCCTTCGCACTGGGGGTTGCTGTGGCGGTAATGCTGGTCCCAAACCAACCCACGCAGCAGGCGTGCTGCATGGGGGTGGGGCCGCGGCCACGTCCTGCCCGCTTCCTGCCAATTCACCATGGCAGCGGGGGCGTAGATGGTCTTGAAGTCCTTGATGTGCACTCGTTCACCTCAACGAACTGGTTGTGGTTGTTGGGGAGGGTGCTGCAGCACTGGATTGGAAGTGCGGCTGGTGCTGGTCAGCCGGTGGTTGTGGAGGTGGTTGACGCGGCCTTGCTGGTCGGCCGGTGGGACTCCGGGTCGGCCGATGGGGCTGATGCAGGAGTCCTGGTCTGTGCACCTCTTTCACGGCTGCTGCGCGGTCAGGGCGATGCAATGGACGGCGCTGCGGGCTCCGTGACGAACTCGGCGCTGTCGCTGAGTGGCGCTGCGAGCTGCTGCGCTGCGCTGCGAGACGCTGCGCTGCGCTGCGAGCTACGAGCTGCGCCGCGCTGCTGCGACGCGCTGCTCGGGGTTGGTGGCCCCGAGTGGCACGCGAGGGTTGGGTAACCCCGCGGCGGTGACACGCTTTTGACGCGTTCCCGTGGGGGGCCGGCCACGGGACGCTGCGGTGACACGCACAAGTGAGCAGGCAGGCAAGGCACTACGCTCACAAGGGCATCAATACGCCTGTGTCATGTGACAAAGCGTTTCAGAATCCTTGCCACTCTGCAAAGAGGGAACAAAAGTATGTACAGCAACACATCAGGATATGTACACATGGGGTTAAGACTGGACTGGGGTAAGGGCATCAAGGGACAATAGACACTCAGTCCCGACTCATATCCCAATCCCAGGTCCGACCCTCTCAGTGGCTGATGGGGGCGGGGGCTCAAACACAACCCATGCCCTGCTCAGTCCGGACCCTGAAACCCTGCCAATGGGAGAGGTGTCCCGCACAGCCACAGGCGAGTTCCTGGGAACCAATGGGCTCCAAGGCCGACCGACAGTGGCTCCCTATGCTCCCTTAACGGCGGGTCCCAACTCCACTCCGAGCCAGAGATATGGCCCCGCCATTATCACCCAGGAGTTGGTAGCTGAAAATGGGCTGTTTCAGCCCACACTGGAATTAGCTTGAAAAACTCCAAAATTGACCCCTCGTCCGGACCCGCCAGAGGTAGGGACGAGGCAACTGACCCTATGCCCTTCGAGTACGAACTCCCTGGAGCCCTCACCCAACCTGGTTCCCTCTGAGGTCCCGGCATCAGGGCAACACGGATGAGTCAAGTGGGGTCATGATGCCAAAATCACCAAAATTGGCGTCATTCCCACGCGTGGCTCGCCCGGCCAAGGTAAGGCCAATGGCTCACAGGGTAGGAGGCAGGACCTAGGACTCCTATCTGAGTGCACAACTTAGATTTAGGTCCGGGCTCCCTATGGGCTTAGAGAAATGGGGCCGCCAATTGACCACACGGAAGGGGGAAATTGGGGTCCCAAAATTGGGTCATTTTGGCTGCTTGAAATGAGCCAAAATTCATTGTGCTGCCAATAGTATATCTCCACGCCGGCTTGGAGATCGGATCCGGCATTCCATACGTGATCCACCGGGAGTCCAACAGAGACTCCCATGCCCTTGGCTCTCAAAGATCTCCATGCCACTCGGCGTGGTGACGATCCCAATTGGGTCCACAAATGCAAAAATGGCAAAATTGCCCATACTCAATCTGGCCTAGCGCCTTAACGAAGGCGGCTCCGCTTCGCCCACGTGGTGTGTGGACCATGGGGACCATTACCCACAACACCCATGTCATATATGGTCCAATGGTCCATGCGTCCGGCGTGCACGAAGGTTAGAACATGGGGCACGGCGGGCAGCGAAAGTGGAAAAATGCTCAAAATGGCCAAAATTGCGCACACTCATGGTTAGGGCAAATGAGGCACATGCCCGACTCAGACCGGAGTGTGCCATAGGATTGGTATCAAGTCATATATGTCCAACATATCTTTGGGGCGTCGCCCAACTCCTCCGGTATTGGGAATGGCAGGGTCGCCAAGTGAGCCCATGATTTGGGATAGTTCCAAATCGCCAACATGGCGGCCACGGTATGCCAAGCCTAAGAGGAGTTATTCGCCGGGTCCAAGATATGTTGGCTACCGAAGTATGTACCCTCATATCATACTTGGGTCATGATGTCAATTGAGCGCAACGTTGAAATACACGGTCGCCACTTGACATCATGACGGGCCAAAAATGGCAAAATTGGCACAAAGACAAACCAAGGTGCCTTGAAAGGCGCATAATTATATTATAATATCTTTGGCTTGGATCGTGCAATCAACTAATCCTTCTAAACACAATGACTTGACGCCAATGACCTTCGATCCCACATATGTGCTCCACTTGGGGCGCCTTGAAAGGTTACGAGCGCTGCTTCCCAAGTGGGCACATGAAAATATGGAAAATTGTAAAACACACACCTTGCTCCCAACGCATCGCTTCGGGATCACCACACAAGCTTCCCTTCACGAAGGTTAGGCTTGCAATTGACCGTAGGGAGTATGGAGAAGGGGCTTGCACAATATGAGGTCCATTGGCGGGTTCGACTTGGAGCAATGGACCCGCCAAATGGGCACGCAACACAACATATGGCACATACCACATATTGCCCCAAAAAGCAGCTCCCACCACGATATGTCATGCCCCTCCAAGGGCATAACTTTGTGTCAATCGCTCATAGGAACTCAAGGAGAGTTCCTATGCAACACCAACACTTGCGCGCTACACTCGAAAGTTATCTTAACGCACGCAATATCATGGCCAAAGAGTTATAACGCAAACTCTACCCTCTTGACCATGATCCATTACACTAGCGCGCATGTGTAGAAACGCAAGGCATATGAAGCTTCCTAAATTACGTCGGGAGTATTGTGAATACATCCCACGTTTCCTTATCGTCAATACTCGCAAGCAACACGAGATATGACCTTCACAAGTGGCCTCACGAATCAACTTTGTTTTGCCCATATCTTTAAGACAAATGGAGGGCAGGATAAAAGGGAAGTTGATTCGTGCATACGGAAGCACGTAGGTCCACTCGAAAGAGGTCAAATCAAGTGCGGGGATGTCGAAGTCGAAAATCCGATTTCGACATCCTGAAAAATTCGGATTAAGGTTGCGAGTATTAATTATGAAAATTGCGGAAGCATCCATGCAGTTCCTGGCGACTTTGGAGCCTTCGTCGCGGATAGCGTTAAAATTTCCATTATAAACAGTTAAACTGGCGGTTACGGTAAAGTCGCGAACCAACCGCCAGCAGTCAAAACAGTGAGTATCGGAACGGAAGCATAAAAATTGACGGAAACAATATGAAAATAAAACCCTGTTGATTCCTGATATTCTGATACACAAATCTCCGCTGGCGGTGCATCGGTTGCCGATGCGGGGCTTCACGGCACGGAACACGCCGTGCATGGGGTTAGTGGACCGGAGACCGGTTGTATGCCGTAACCCGGCCATGGGGTTCTGGGTACCGCTTCAATAGAGGACAGGAGGTATGTGCAGGAAACGTTGTAGGCCCAGCATGATAAGCTGGCCAAGGCTTATCATAAAGCACATCCTACTCACGTGTACGGGAAAGGGGAGCGGGTATGGTATAAGGGGCACCAAAAGGACACAAATTCCAAACTGCAGAGGGTTTGGACAGGCCCAGGTGAGATCCTGGCCCGGCAGGGCCGGAATCAATATACAGTGGCCACGGAGAGAGGGGAGGTGGTTCTGGATTCCATGAGGATTAAACCGTACATACCCCCCCATACAGAGCAGGGAAACGACACACAGACACCTCCGTTACATTACTATACGGATCAGGATTTCCTGATCGAAACGGACATATACGTGTTAGAAAAGGTTTTGGACCACAAACCCAAAAGGGCAACGTCCAAACAGCCAAAACAGTGGCTGGTAAAATACAAGGGCTACCCTGAGCCTGAGTGGCAGCCAGCCAGCTCATTTTTGCACGACATTAATGATGACTGGCTGGCGTACAACGCAAAGCACGGCATTTCTGTGGACTTGCGAGATGTCCGCATGATCCATTCACCTCACCCCCAACCCTTACAGGACCTGCAGCAGTTGGAGGACATTGGGGCCATCATGGGATCTAGCAGGATCCAGATTGCTCGGGAGCAAGACCGTGAGTGGACCAATTTGATACAGATGGAGCGAGTATCCTGACCAGGGAACTCGGCGGGGCAACAGTCTCTAAATTTTTCGCACAAAGGGACCAGGGTATTGCGGCGACTGCTACACAGTAACAGTCCGGAAAAAAGAGTTGCTGCTTGTCAAGAGTTAAATAAACGCTCTTGAATTCCTCTTCCTTTCTGTTGCAGGTCAATGCCAGAAGTGTAATTATCTCTCCTTCCCTTTTGTTAATGACTGTGAGCAGGTATGAAACTGCGACACATTGACTGCTTGGAGCAGGGTAGGATAGTATAGGACGTTCAGCCCGCCCAGCCCCCCAGCAGCTTGTGACAGTCTCGGGTGCAATTAGGACTGCAGTATGAAGCCTTGCTTCAGATGGCCATCGCCGAGGAGTATTCGGAGAACAACCTCCAGGCGCTCACCGACTACGGGTGTCGGCAGTAGCGATCAAAGGGACCACTACCCGGAAGGCCGGAGAAGGCAGGATGTCAGGATGATCCTACCCAATACCCCCCCAGATATCTATTTTTCCAAGGAAAACCCCGCCTTGTGGGGCTCATAGCCCAACATCCCTGTATTATGGCAGAAGTGACACCCCCACTATATGGGATCGGTCATCGCACTGACGATGGCGGATTGAGTTGCACATTCCATCCCCCCCCCCCCCCTATCTGCGTGTCACGTCAGTTTGGTATTTCGTCCGCACGTTTATACCAGCTCGTAAGTGACCACTTAGAAGCCTAGGAAGGGGGTGTAATAAGGTGGGACATAACACCCAGACAGACAGACAGACAGAAAGAAAAATCGGTTTAGAATTGATCCAGACAGACAGACAGACAGAATTCTCTGTTCGGGTTGGATCCAGACAGACACGCAGAGACAGACGACGTTGCAGTCGCGACAGTGACCTCGTGAGAATAAAGAAGAAGAAGATGACAGAATAAAGATTGAAGGTAAAAGTCTTTTGCATGATTTTAAAATGCGAAAGGACAACAGACAGTCTCAGGTTTTTTTCTGTTCGCACAGGAAACACAGGTCATGGTGCGAAGGGTATTAATGGGTTTGTTACAAGCATGGAACCATGGATTCCATGTATGTTTGTTCCCTTCTCCGTTCCATGCATATGTGCATATATATTATGTAGGCGCGTTGCGTTGGATAGAAAAAGTTGCTTCGTAGCCTTGTAGCTTCGTAGCTTGTTTCGCTTTTATTGCTTCTCTTGCTTCACACTTCCTTGTAAGTCGTGAGTGGAGAACCGTGCCATGAGTGCATCAAGACACTCACAAATATTCGAATCCATAATAAGGTGTCAGTGCATCGAAGCATTCAATGTTCGATTCCCAACAAAGGTGTGAGTGCATCGAAGCACTCAAGGTTCGATTCGGAACAAAGGTGTGAGTGCATCAAGGCACTCAAGGTTCGATTCCAAGCGAGAATGCGAGTGCCTTATAGCCCTTAATGTGGTCCGAATCAAGAGTAGTGTGAATGCATGAAAAAAGATGTGGTGAGACAACTTTATCGGCTTGGTGAGAACTCATGGGATGAATAAAGCATTTTAACAACGAATCTTTGTTAATTAAGACGACTTAATTTTAATTATTTTGTCGGTTAGTTATGTTGTTCATTGTTGACATACTTATTCCGTTCGTTCTCGGTTTGTTGAACGTGCACGCCACGTGTGCACTTGTGATGTTTATAATTGTTTGCTTGTGTGATCGCACACGTAGATACTTGCATGGCGTTGTCTACGTGTCGAATTTGGGTTCGCTTTGGAGTCATGATGTCTTGTGATCTAAAGCTAAAGACCCGACAAGATATGGTTCAATCGTACCAAGTGTTAGATGGGAAGTCTTTACACTTTCGTACACAACCATATGAATGCATGTTTTGTCTCTCCCCTCTCCATGCCATATTTTGTATTCGTGTTACACTTTGGGATTTCTGTGTACAGGACTCCTATATTTGGATTTATTCAATTTCAATTGAATTCAACAATGATGAACTAAATAAATCAAGTTCAAATCAAGTACATCTGGGAAAGTGTACATCCGAATTGTATGAGCCCATTCGAGATTGGACAAGCAAATTTCAGTGGACAAGGTCAATAATTGTGCATTGGAATTGGATTGTTCGCTGCGTGTTTTTGTTGTTGGTCGATTTAAATTATAAACTCTCCATTTTTATCCAAGGTTCAATTGGGGTCTACGAGTGGATCAAATGGAAGAACCACAACAAAATTTACATGATGGACTAGATTACCCAGGGTCAAGTGATGTTTTTCTTTTGTTTTTAATTTGTGATTTATTGATTTTACTGTGTTTTTGGCATTTTGAATATGGTTTTTTGTTGCTCTACTTCGTTGGTTTTGGCTGTTAATTTTTCTGAGTTGGTTTGTTTTGCTCTCTTTTGCTCTGTGATTTATTCTTTCTGATTAGTTTTGGCTTGTTTTTACTCTGATTCTTGTTTGTAATAAGCCTCTTGTCGGTGGGAGTCTGATTGTTGAGTTTCGGTGATTTTCTTCAAAGTACACTTGCTTCATTTTATCACTCCAGAAAAATAAGCCTGATCACGTTGACTCCAAATACACCCAAACTCCCTTTTGACGATGCTGCACGACACAGAACTCTTGGATCGTACTCTTCACGGATATGAGTGCTGTCCCTAGCGGGTCAATCAAATAAGGCTGATCATCGTCTGAAAACAAACCTAGGCTCGAAAATATGCATGAATGCAATGCATTTCAACATGCTATTCATAACACAATACATCCCTGCACTTCTGCACTCGTGCCGATGCTGCTGACTACATCTGGATGTTATCCTCCTACACTTATAGTGCGGGCGACATAATTAACTCCACAGCGGAGTGGTACAATACCTTTTCTGCCCATTGACAGATTATGCCTAAAATGCATTTACGCATCTGGTTGTATTCAACATTTAAAATAAATAAAACCAGTATATTATCAAATAATTCCTTCATAGAAGTACTCCATTTGATCCGATCGAACTCCTGTTTGTTCTCCTTCTGATCCTGCATGGAAGAAACAATGTCGTTCTCAACCCACTCACGTGTGCGTGATCTTGAACTGGACCGCGAGCGTCCAGCAAGTCGCTGCGAAGACAAACTCCTCCGAACATACTGAGAGCCTTCGTGTTCGACACATCGTGTTGACGATTGTCGAATTCCTTCTTTCCCTGGACTTGTGGACTGTTGTCGCATTCTCCGCTTCTCTGGACTCGCTGATAGTCGCCGAAATCTCTGCTTCTCTGGAGTCGCTGATAGTCGCCGAACTCGCTTCTCCGGATTTTAGAAGAGCTGAAATTTTTCCTTCTCCGGACTCTGACCTCGCTGCTGCTCATCCTCAACCTTGGCAGCCTTGTCCTCGTTCGACGTGTCGGTCCTACAAACTAAACGCACAGCGACAATTTGACCCAGTTCATACCACAGCTCATTGCGTGCTGCGGCTATTTTGATATGAATCTCTCCGTCCGTCAGTTGTCTGTTCCACTGCACTTGGACTTTTGAAGGCCCAATCCACGTAACCTTGTGCACACCTACAACGAGACGTTCAAAAACGGCTGTCAGCCGCTTCAATTCGGTGTCCGCATCAAGGCCCACGACGTACACACTCGCTCCAAACGCTGTCGTAGACCCTTTGTATTGCGACGTGATTCCTGTTTGCTTGAACCGCGTACAGGTTGCACTGTCGTCCTTGCATTCTGCTTCTGCGATCGAGATTTGATTGACTGTAATAAGACTCTTGTCGGTGGGAGTCTCATTGTTGAGTTTCGGTGATTTTTCCTCAAAGTACACTTGCTTCATTTTATCACTCCAGAAAAATAAGCCTGATCACGTTGACTCCAAATCCACCCAAACTCCCTTTTGACGATGCTGCACGACAGAGAACTCTTGGATCGTACTCTTCACGGATATCAGTGCTGTCCCTAGCGGGTCAATCAAATGAGCCTGATCATCGTTTGAAAACAAACGTAGGCTCGAAAATATGCATGAATGCAATGCATTTCAACATGCTATTCATAACACAATACATCCCTGCACTTCTGCACTCGTGCCGATGCTGTTGACTAGATCTGGATGTTATCCTCCTACACTTATAGTGCGGGCGACATAATTAACTCCACAGCGGAGTGGTACAATACCTTTTCTGTCCATTGGCAGATTATGCCCAAAATGCATTTACGCATCTGGTTGTATTCAACATTTAAAATAAATAAAACCAGTATGTGGGACTCACTATTCCCTTTGAGCCCAGCCATTCAAAGTATGCTGGGCGTAGAGTGCTGTACTACCCACTAAAAGGCATTCTTTTGCAACCCACTACTACACAGTTGAAAAACCTATTACACATTGGTCGCATTTACTTATCGTTTACATAATACAGAATAGATAAAACAATCAATTTCTTTTGTGTCCCATTATGAGTTTTACATGTCTATTCATTATTTATTCCGGCATGTATCAATGTAACTTTTGAATCACTTAGTTCGTGATTTCGAGATTTTGGACTTCATGCCGTGCATATGAGATGAAGGGATTTGAAGAGTGAAACCAAGGATTGTGCGAGAGTATTTTCAACGGTCACATTACAATTTAAAACTTCTTGAACAAGAAGTTCAAGATCCGTCACGAATGTAGAGTGCTTTGAGTTCAAGTATACTGCCGGAGCTTTCAACGCAACGCTGCAAGCAACCTTGTAGAAATGTTCGTTGATGCAGAGGCTAGGAAGAAGTGGTATGATATCAACTTCCATGAGTGAGATTCTGCTGCGTGGGAGTCAAGTTTGACTAACGTGCAATGTGCTGTGCGGCAAATTGCAGTACAACACACACGTGCGACTCGTGCTTTGCAACACTTCAATGCGTCCGTGCTAAATGACAAAGATTGTGAGTAGCTGTGGCGTTTGACGGCCGGTGAAGAGGAAGATCACTGGCGTTGCTGTCAAAAGCAATGACGTTCGGCGGAGCAAATAGCGGAGGCGGCGCCTTGCGAAGATCGAAGCCACTACTGGCGAGCGAAGGAAGCTATGAGCGAAGCCTACACCAGGTATGTTCAACGCATAGCCGCAGTGGATGCTTTTCTAAGAGAGCAAGAGGCGCCGGAAGAGCTGCAGCTACGTGTCATTCAAGTGCAGCAATGTGCCACCGTGTCAAGGCAGATACGCGCGATTGAGTCTCAGCGCAAACTTGTGACAAGCAAGGCAACCAACAATTTTCAAGTGCGTAAATTACTGCCTGCAACCAACAAGCGGCCACAAAGGCTTCAAGTGAATGAGCCGCAGAAATTCAATATGGTTTGGGACAACTGGTATTCGCGGGAGCGTGCTCAGTGGGTCTACAAAACAATTTGGTAGACCAGTACCAAGAATGTGGCACTACTGCCAATTCTGCAAACAATGGTTTCCGAGTGCGACAAAGTACGACAAGCATGTATGTGAAGGGCGTGCGAAGTATCAATCAGAGAAGTGCAAAGACATGCAGAGGCATACAAGTAAGGGGCCAGTGGATTACGAGACACACATCAAGATGTTGAAGAGCCTTGGGTATGTGCCTGTGCAGCGACCTACGCGTGAGTACCAAGCTGAGATTGATTCTGATGAAGAAACACCTTTTGCGCTACGTGCTGAGACACATAGAAAGCACCCAGATATTGCCAAATCCCAGCTGCAAAAGTTGTTGGATGAGACAATGCAAGCGTTGCAAGAGCTGCGATCCCAAAAGAAAAAGAGCTCTGCCAAGCAGCAGCAAGAGGCTGAGCGAACAAAACGTTAGTATAGACCAGGAGGAAAGGGCAAGAACAAGTCAACGAAGCAAGAATCACATAATGAAGACGACGATGATTGTGGGAAAGCAAGCCGGATGAATGCCACGGACAACTTCGAATACTGACTTCGCTGGGTGTGCCGCTGTATTGGTCGCTTGCTTTGCCGCGTGGTGCAACGCTGGTTATCCCGCAGTTTGGACGACCGTTGCATAGCCTGAAGGTGAGCAACACCACAGTCAAGAAAGAGAAGACAACAACCCGGAGAAATATATCAAGTACAAACACACCCCAGAGTACGATTACACCTTGAAGGACAAGTTCGCCTTGGAATCTATGTCTATACATTTGGTTCTGATTATAAACCAGTTACCTCTGGATTGGTCCTTGAGATGGGTTCTAATATCAATGAATTTCTACTCAACAAAATTGTCTACAACCACTTCTGTATTTTCTCATGATTGGGCACCAGTATCACACCACACTTTGGCCTCTGAATAGGAAAAGAGCCTCAGATGGTGAACGAATGATACTTTTCTACCTCTTGCAGGTAAGGGGGGAAAACATTTGAATTCTGCTGGGCCTTGCTTGGGGGACATGTTCGCAGATGACAAATAGATTGAACACCAATTGCATGACATTCTGATCTCTGAGCGGGATTGGAGCAAAATAACCCTTAGCCAAACCTCATGTGGTTTGCTTGTCCTGCGAACTGCAAACTTGTTTGTCTGCGAAAAATGAAATTTGTAGGGGAACAATACCCAACCAGAAGCACATCACAAACAACGGCGATCATGCAGCATCAAATTGGACTACTTGGTGATGGTGATGATTGTGCTCAAATGCTGCATGCACTACACTTCCAAATCATGATGACAGCAAAAATTGAAACCACCCTGGAGAGGACAATCGCAATTCATATTGAACATGCATTTATAGATGAGCTCAAGATGCTCCTATGCCTCAGAGATATCTGACCGAGCTCTGCAGATAATTCATGGACATAATGCTGTTACCTGATGACTGTGGCCTGTGGCAAACAAAGGGCCTCTGCTCCCCCCACATAAGAATTTCTGTAATGCTGAACAACGCGCCTGGGAAATGACCAAAAAAAATGGTTACAAATTTAAGGTAGAAATACTGGAGAGAATGCAACACAGGTGCCCAAAATAAAAGCCTCCATTGTAACACTGAATACCAGCAAAAATTGTAGCCAATGTTGAGGCATGCACACGACTCGCAATACCAGCGGGCAAAATCGATTCTCACTGCTTGACTGCCGGCTTCCACTTTTCACTGTTACGGTGTGCAGTGTGATTGGTTGGCTTGGAATACTTGCCCAAATCAAGCCCCTTGAAATACTCAATTGTCTTTGCCAATCCCTCGCGCAATTGAACCTGCAGAACAGAGGAGTAACGATGTGAGAAGCATTTACTTCATCTTTCAGCGATTCACAATCTGTCGGTGTTGCAGCTATGCACCAAGGAACAGAGCAGATTCCTGGTGCTCACAGAATAAACAGGTTTAAATTCTGGCAGAAGCATTGGGGCCAAAACACTCTGGTGTGGATCCCAAGGTTCACTTGAGCCACATACTACACCTGCAGCCTCAGTAACCTCCGAGGGCCACATGGTGATGATAGTAATGATAGTGTAGGTGTGCAGCACAATGCGCATTGACTGGCACTGCAGGAGGACACCGGGGGCGTGGCTTTGTGTGTCCCCTGGCCTGAGTGTGGGCTCCGGCGCAAGTCTGGAGTCTTAGAGAGCCTGTGCAGTAGATCCCCTGTCTTGACTGTGCGAGGTTGCTGGCCTGTGACTCCCGACAGTGCAAAATGGAGGTGCAAAAATGGGGGGACCAACCACTATGCACACAACCAAAGGGGGTAACCCAAATGGCTCACTTGTGATAAATGATCTCGAGAACCGGTCAACCCCGCACCATAAATGCTGGCCAACGAGAGAGACAATTCGAACATTTTCGTGCCCCAGCTTTGATCCTTACTCCAGCTGCGCGACATGTATGCATGACTGGATCCTTCGCAATACGCAGCAACGTGCACTTATGACACACCTTGGGTTCCCAATCAAGCCTTTCTTTTGCCAAGGCAATATCAGGCTTGCGTTGCAGCGGATCATCTTGAGGCAACGGCAAGTAAATGATCTTGCTCTTGCTGCCTGTCAATTCAATGATAAGCTCAGCCAACTCTTTGATGGTGAACTCTCCGGGGTTGCCAATGTTGACCGGGCCTGTAAAGCCAGTGTCGTCGTCCATCATCCGCATCATCGCCTATAGAATAGCAGTGCATGCTCATCCGACAGTAGCCACCAGTGCAAAGGCAACTTTGCTCCAAACGATAGTACTCGCGTGAACAGGGCAATACGCCGTATAGGGGCTGAAAGCGTGCAAATCTACCCATTTGGGAGCATAGACCGATAAGACCATGGCATGTGACTGTGGTGCATTTCCAAAGTTCTAAATAGGAGCCAAACGACAGAATGCCCGTGTCTCCTTTGCCACACTCCATATGCCATGATGACTGCGCCTTTTGGGGCCACGTGGCCATGGTGATGATGGTGAGACCCATCCACCTCACAACACATGTTGTTTCTTCAACACGCACACCTCAACGAGGTCATCTACGAAACAAAAGCTCCGCGTTTGAGAACCGTCACCGTAAATCGTGATGTCTTCTCCCTTGATAGCTTGTAAGATGAAATTGCTCACCACGCGGCCATCGTACGGGTGCATCCTTGGGCCATACGTATTAAAGATTCGAACCACCTTAATATCAACGCCATGTTGGCGGTGGTAATCGAAGAACAATGTTTCGGCGGCACGCTTCCCTTCGTCGTAGCAAGACCGGATTCCAATGCAACTAACATTTCCACGATATTCTTCAGGTTGAGGATGAAACTCAGGTGTGGGGTCACCGTAGACCTAGAAGAGCACAAAGAAGGCTACCTGGCTCGTTCGGGTTAGCGTGGAGAAAAGGGGCTCAGAGACAAAACGCCGAAAACGGTATTGGGACAATTGCACACGTGCAATGCGATTTGTGTCGCGAGACAATGGTCGATCACCGGTGCTTGGAGCCGGCAACATTCACCCAACGTGAGAACGCCTTGAATTATCTGGGACTTTTTTCGGCGCCCTCGTTACAAGACGAAAAAACGGAGGGGAAGAGACAATCTACCCCGTTTTTTTTCCTATTTAACGAGCACCTCACTTTGGGGTTTGATTCCTGAATGGGAATGCCAATGAAAAAACAAATATTCTTCGAAGAAACAAAACGAGTTTGCGTGTGGGTCCCATGCACTACAAACGTGCGCGCCGCCGCGCCTTTTGCTTTACAGTTTTTCCATGCTGTTCGCTTTTCTCTTCGCTGTATTCTCAGCAATCTGAGCGGCGGTGCACCTTCACCGCCAACCATCCGAAAACACGCCATTAAAGAACCATGGTCACCCACATAGGAATGAGTAACTTGAGTGTTGGTCAAGGTTTTGGAATCGTTTGTACAAACCGCACCTTGGGGCAACGACTCCACGAAAAAAGTAAAAGTTAGTTTTTGCAGCGTGAATACTTTGCCCGTGTGTGACACACATTGCCAAGCCCTCTTGCACCCGGGCACCAACACTAATCCAATTTTCAAAGGGGCAACACCTCCGATGTCGAGGACTGCAAAATACGAGCGTTGCACCGCTTCGCCATTCCAAGCATATTCGAGGCACCAAGCCAAGAGGTCTTCATAGTCTTGATCGGGTTATATTGGTAGTGTACAGGAGAAGCGGGGCACGCCAAGTTCCAAATTTTGTCAACTTCCATGCGAATGGGTTCGGTAACATCGTGCCTCACAAACTCGAAGTTTGGTCGGCCAAACAAGTGTCGGATGTTGTCCTTTTGGCTCGTGAAAAAGTTGTCCAAACAGATCACGTCATGTCCTTCATCGACGAGCCTCTCACACACGTGCGACCCCAAGAAGCCGGCTCCGCCAGTAACCAGGATGCGTTGGGGATGAGGCTTTGTTGCCATGGCTGATGAGCAAGCAACAGTAAGTTGAGAAAGGCGGCTGGATAAGCCCACCCCCCCCCCGACAATGTCGCACGAACGCTGCAACAAAACAAGCGTGCAAACACGCACATTACATAGTGATTCAAACAGTTTCCACAGCACGGTTTTCTGGCTCTCTGAGATGTCGAACAAATATTCAGATATGAGGGAGGATAGATGAGCGAGGAACTTTGCTTTCTCATTATGCTTCTTGATAGTTGCCAGGACTGGCAGTCTTAATGCGGCCACTATGAACATCAAGTTCTTGCGTTGTCCCAGCAGAACTGATAGAATGGAAAACTTCAAGCATTTACTTCATTAAAAATTCAAGGTTCTAGTTTGCCGGAAAAAAAGGAGCACAAGGAGAACAGTTGCAGGCAGTAACTTCACTAGATGGGGGGGATGGTGACTGGGGGATAAAAATGCCTAAAAAAAGGATTTGGAGGATAAAAAGGAAGGTTTGAATCTGTAAATTGGAAGGATTTGGGATGCATGGAGAGGGTGAATGTGGGGAAGGGATTTGGGTGGGAAAATCCTATAATTTATATTTTATCTACCAATAAGGGAAAAACCCGCTAACTTGGACTGACGCGCGGCGCGCAGAGTTTTGAGATTTTCTCGAAATTCCTGGAAGATGAGACGCCGAGAAGCTGGGAACGTCTTTTTTGAGTGTCTGTTTACCAGGTGCACTATCTAGAATTTCGTCGAAGCGACGATTTTACGTCGAAAATTTGTCGAACTTTCCTACCCTTTGAGGGCACCTTTTTACCCCAACCCCACTAATTTGGACTGAGTTGTACTTAAACGCATTTGAATAACTTTGTGCCACTGTTTGCGTTGGACGTTGCGTTTTTTGCGTTGGGTAGCCTACAGCCCTCTAGTGCTGTCTAATTCACGCTTTGGGTAGTCTTTGTGTTGGTGTCGTGCTATACTTGTTGAGGGTTTGTTACCTTGAAGTGATACTTTGGTCATTCATCATGTGCCCTAGGCATGGCATGTCCTTCGGACATGATGGGCCAAATTTGGCCATTGCCCAAATGTGAAGTTTGCACGTTGCAGTTTGGGTGTTTGGGCACCGAGTGAGGCAAGTGTTATGGGTTTAACTAATAGTTGGGGTGCTTTGGTGTCAAGTGCACTTTTGTCATTTTCGCATCTGTCATGATGCTTGGGAGGGAGATGCCCGATTTTGCAATTGTGTAGATTTGTAGCCACCATGCCTAGCCATTTGGAGCTCAACCCAACCAAGTCTTCCAAGAATCCCAATTTGGCGACTTGGAAACATGAGCATCCTCATTCCGTGTTGTATCCAACCCGGAGGGAGGCTCCCATGTTGAAGGCCATTGCTGCGGTCCTCAAGCATGACCTTGGCCTACCTGGAGGGATGTTGGCTGAAGATGCCGCATTGAAGTATCAAGTGGCACGGTCAACCTTATTTCTAAGACTAAAGGATTGGCGGGTGGGCAAATACGTGCTTCCAACGGATACCTCAAACCGTTCGGAAGCACAAGCGATACTTTCTCCCAAAGCGGAGGAAAAAATCCGTGATTGGGCACTTTTGCATTGGCGGAAAAATGACACCAAGTCATCTTTTCAAGTTCGCCAGTTTGCAGCCATTGTTGCTCAAAACCAAGGGTTGGTTTTTAAAACCGAGGATGGCTTGCCTTCCAATGGGTGGTGGGATAGATTCTTGCGGCGCCACCCCATTCTTTCCTGCCGGGACACCCAAGCAACGGAATCATCGCGCCTTAAGGCGCAGGATCCCGATTTGGTCAAGGGCTTTTTTAAGGAGCTAGAACAATTTGTTCACACAAATTTTCCTCAAGTGCTTCAAGCGAGTCGTGTTGCAATGCTAGATGAGCTTGGAGACTTTATTTCATACAATGTCAAGAAGCTCAAAGGCATTGCACCTCGTGGTGCCCGTGAAGCTCGTCGCTCCTTTCACCTTGATCGCACGTGGGTTACGGTTGTGGGATGGGGGTTTGCAAATGGACGCGCCGGCCCCCCCACTTATATTCTTCCCAACAATTGCTCTTGGCCTTGCAACATTGCTAGTGAAAAAGTGGGTGATGCCTACTTCATTGGTAGTGAGAATGGTTGGGTTGATCAAGACATCTTCTTGGAATGGTTGACAACCGTGGTTGTAAAAGAAACCGGTTGTTCACCGTCCGATCCCCTCCTTCTCTTCACTGATGGGCATAGCTCTCGGTACACCTTGGCAATCATTGCCAAGGCTCGTGCCAAGGGCATTTTTATATATGTCATTCCCCCCCACGCAACCCATTTCATGTGTGTGACTGACAAAACGTGTCACTCACCCTACCAAAAGCGGTATGCCGCCCTCAAACGGGTGCATGAGTCCACCTACTCCTCTACCACGTGGGCCAACTATGTTGGCATTTCATCACGTGCGTACGTGGAGTCATTCACCCCGTCTAACCTTATCAACGGGTTTCGCGCCACGGGCCTTTGGCCCATTAATGCTATGGAGCCACTAATGGCTATGGTGCAACCCGACCCCCTCAAAAAGAAGCAACCTCGGGCTCAGCGGGCTTCAAAGCGCAAACTCGACCTTGCCTTGTTTGAGCTTCCATTGGAACTCAAGGAAAAAAAAAGGAGCCTTGGACTGGTTGCACGGGTCAAGGTCTTTGGAGGTTGCTTGTCGGGGGATGATGTTTTTGAGCAATTTCAAGCTCAACAAAAGGAAAGGGATGAAAAGGAGCAAAGGGCTTTGGCAAGGGAATCCTCTTTGGCATTGGGAAGGGACATGAGAGAATACTATGAAGAATTTAACATTAAATTCAAGGAAGCTCAAGTTGAGTGGACGGCTTGGAAGAAGGCCAATGTGCCACGGGCACCTAGGCGAACCTACACACGTCGCACTCCCACTACCTCCACTTCGACACCAGCTACTTCTATTCCACAAGCCACTTCCACCCCATCCACTTCTGTGCCATTGCTTCCCAATGATCCCCTCCTTCAAGCTGTCACCATGCCTTCCATCCTACCCTCATCTTCACTTCCTCCCATGCAATTGGATATTCCTCCCATGCAATTGGATAATTCATATATGGATCCTTTGGGGACCTCTTTGTTTAATATGTCCATGGGTGGTATGCCTTTGTTGCCCACTGTGCTCCCAAGTCCTATGCAACCAAGTATGCCTTTGCCACCCTTGCCCATGGACCCTTCATTGCCCTTGTACACCCCATTGGATGGTTCTTTTGGTACCTTTGGCACCACACCAATGGTCCTTGACTTCAATAGTATGGCTCCTTCCTTGCCACTTTCATATTAGTGTTTTGGACTACAGGTTTGGTTGCTCGTGTGCCTTTCTACTTCTTTACCAGAGGCTCAACAAGACCCCATGGGGCCCTAAGGAACCCAACAAGGCCCATAAACAACCCTCTGGGCCCAAACAGGTTGTATATGATGCATTTCGATTTGGGTTGAGGTGTTATACACACCTCCTTCAAGGTAGGTTCACCTCTACCCTGTTCAACATTGTCACCATTGTGACCATCATTGGTCATCATGGCCTCCATTGGCCACAATCTGACCCTTGTGGGTGGAGTTTTCATCAAAGCTTAACCCCTAGGGTCACTCGAAAGCATATATGGACCTCGACGATGCGTTCGTAACATGTTCGTAACATTCGTAACTCGCCGGCGCTCGCCGGCGAACGCCTTTTTTTAAAAAAAAATTTTCGGAGGCACCAAATCCCTATGGAATGCTCCCGCATTGCCAGCAGTAAAATCGGCGATCTAATGGGTAAACGTATGCGCATTAAGCGCAGGAGGGACATGTACGGCAGTTCGAATTCTGCCGTACCGCCGTTTTTGCATTTGGGGGGACTGGCGCTCAGCGCAGCGCGCCAGATTTCCGCGCCGCATTTGTGCGCGCCAGTCCAACAGGCGGGGTAATCTAAGTCGCGGGGTTTTCCCTTAGCCGGGCCGTGGCATTTTGCAGCGAACAACAAGGGAGGGCGGAAGGGGAGAAGCAGGCTCGAATCATTCTCGGTGGAACCATGAAGGATTTTGTAGCTAAGCCTAGGGGTACAGTTATAAAAAAAGAGTCCATGCTCACAATGCATGCAACACCATCTAAACGAGGTATAGCCTACCTACTAGCGTAATCAGGCAAATGCATCAAAGCTGAGTCCTAGCTCAGAAGCATAGATTAGAAAGGCAGCCCTAGACAATTGTAACCTTCGTGAATAGAAGCAATTTTTTTCTATGCATGTATGTGACTCTAGTTAGCCAGCAAGATTGTTTAAAGTGTAAAACCGACACTAAGGATGAAAAATTTTATCTAGATGAAAAAGATGAAGAAAATGAAGGCAACATTGAAGTATGCGACCCCTGTACATATGTATAGGCATGGTTACTTCATACATTAAGCAATCCTAAGAAAAAAAGATAGGTTTGATGCATGTTACATGGCTAGGCTTGGTGGCCGGGACACTACGCGCCCCCCCAACCAAGCCTAGCATATCCTTTCATCGTTTGGTCTCAGACAGGCCTCTCTTCTGGGCTCAAAATGTGCAAAAACGATAAAAATATTGAAAAAATAGCTGTTTCGCGGTTCAAAATTGTTCAAAACAACCCTACTTTGGCAAACATGAAGTTCAACGATCTGAATGCAATGTTTCTTAACTTTGTTTTGCACACTTTGATACAATGACCTACCTTACTTTGCTGTGGAAAAGACAACATGTTTCGACACAATGTTTCCGATTGAAGGCTACAAAAAACAGCGAAACTGCATTTTTTCAGCAAAGCGCAACTCATTTGCCCTCGGCATTATGGTAGTAGTGACCGATTGCTCTTTACGCCCCCCCAACCGGCTCCATCTTTGCTATCTATATGTGTCTGCTGCCTTGCTAGCTGAAGAAGGAGTTTAGTAACAAACATACGAGCCTCGATGAAAACCCACATTTGTAGCACTGTAGTTGCCAGAGAAAACTTGTAATTTTCACCAATGCTTTGCCTTTTGCTACAAGCACGTTTAAAAACACCAAATTAACCTTTGCATTGTCTTCAGCTCCCATGCAGAGATTTTCAATGGGCTAGGTCTCCATTCTCAACTCTGCCATATGGGTAAGCATTGAGTCTACTTTTTGAGCATGAAATTCAGAAGCAACAAACATTGTCCCAAAAACGGTCTTTGGCGACCTACTTTTCCAACTTTGGATATTTCTGCCTACAATATTTATTTTTCTGTGCCCAAGTCACGTATCATAGCTTTGCATGCGATAGTAGGTTGTTTGAGACAGCTAGTGCACATACAAAAAGATAATGGAAACATAATCAAAGACATAATATCATTTTAACCAAGATTTCGAGCGTTTCACTTTTTTTCTAACAAAAGGTTCCTAAAACACAGGTCTATCCTTGATTGTTCTCCTTGCTGCTCGATGGCTTCGATGTTCGATAGTTTTTACTCTAGTGGCTTTGTTATACTTGCACCTAAATGCCTGAATGAAGAATATTTGATTGCGCGGAGCGGAACTACGATTACTGGACGACTTCTAGCCTTTTGCACCTTTACATTACAATGTACAATGGTACGAAAAATTTCAAGAATGTTGTAACACACTTCGATGTCGCAAAACAATGCTAAAGGTGACATCATTTGTACTTTGGCAATGTGCGGAATCCAAAACTATGCAAAGGCTTGCTTTTGCATTCCAAAGTGCTCAGTGCATCGCACAACCGCCATGCGAAATTACCATAACAAACCGATTGAATGAATAACAAGAAATTTCATACCCTTCGTGCAACATTTTCCATTCTCGGAAATTTTTTCCGTTTCTACAAGATTGGAACCGATGAGTTGATTTTTTCTTAACTCTAAAGCTGAAACCAACGAATACATGTTGCTCATCAGTTGTGAAGATGTGAATAAGGAATCAATTATTGCTTATGTCAAATTGATTATGTTCGAATTCGGACAATGAGATTCAATTTTCGACGGTTCGAAAAATATCGATAGTTCGACCGGCGCCATAGTCGGAATTTGCCTGTTGCTAAAAAGTCGATTTTTTAGTAGCAATTTTACGATTTTCCCGTCACATCAGTTTGTGCGGATTTGGATTCCGGGTCTGTTGCATATTTTCGTTGCCTTTCAGAGCCAAAAAATCTACCCCACTTGCTCCAGGAGGAGTTACGCACTTCTATACAGATGGTTCAGTGGTCCGTGGCGGCCGGGGCCTTCTCTCAGCCGCCGCATCTACCAGCGCGCTGTCGCGCATAAGCAAAAATCCGGCCGTTAGCCTGAGCGCAAAATGCCACAATTGTCACAAATTTCACAATTTTTTGTTTGTTTGTTTGTGCCACAATCGGCTTGTGGTATTAAATATACCAAGGGTCAACCGATTTTTGTCGTATTGTGAGTATTGTTGAATGCATCCTTGATGCATCCTTACACTCGCACCGCTCATAGCCACACTGCAACATGGCAAAGGCGCAACGGCAGATGGGGAAGATTGCCCGGCCAGCAGCGCCTCTAGTGTCGCAGTTCATCCAAGCAATCAAGTAGCTCAAAGATGCACAGGCTGACGATGCAGATCCGCGAATTTGGTTCATGGCTGGGTTGTTTGAAACGGATCTGGATGAAGAATACTCAATTTCGTTCGACTGCGCCTACAAGTGTGTGAGCTATTGCTTGGGGGTTTGCGGCCTGCTGGGCACGCAGTTCAAGGATTGCACTGAGTTCTTCGTTGGATGTGGAAGCCTTGTACTCAGTGAGCATGCGCTGTTTGATCGTTTGAATGAGAAGGTGAAATTGCTTGACTATCGCAGATTTGTGAGAGCAGCGCTCCAGGAGCAATCCAAAAAGATAAAAATTTACTCACTGACACCACGCTCTTTCATCTCATATGTGAACCCGCCCATGACCCAGTACAACTAGAAGGAGGAGGCCAAGTTCTATGTCACGTCGGATATCATCTCCCCAAAATTCTTCAAGTTGGTCTCAAGCTCCATGCGGCGCTATCGCCTCTGGTTCGCACGACACAATCAAAAAAAGAAGACTCCTGTTTTGGGATGAGGCAGATCTCATTGCGCTCCACCAAGCTACCCCGTTGAATACATTTGCTTCTGCACAGGCTTTTCCTTTCAGTATGGCCACCAACCGGTCAGGCATGCGTGCAAAAACTGGGTGTCTATTAACTGCTGAGATCGTGAGCCTTGTTGAAGAGTTGGAGCAGCGAATTTGCGAAATCAAACACAGCCAGCTCAAACAGATGTATCTCCAGATGGATCAGTCTGAGATGGATTTCTTCAACCACACATTCGTGGCTGGACATGATGTGTGCACATGCCTCCACGCAGCTTTCGCAGGGCAGCTCAAAGATATCAACTCTTTTCATGGCCAGCCGTACAATTTTTTGTTCCGTGAAACTAATCCTCCCACTGGGCTGCCTACTGCAAAGGATGTTAAGCCAGATAACATCAGAAGACAACGTACACGATTGGCTAACATGGTGTTTCATCGTACCCACGTGGTGTTCGGGACCTTGGACGTAGGGTTTGGAACTTGGTAGTTTTGAAGATAACCGGTTTTAAACAATTAATTTCACAAAAATAACCGGTTTGGCCGATTAATGGTCTTCAAAATAACCGGTTTTTACGATTAATTGCCCTTCACGAACCAAAGTTTTGCCATTAGTCAAAAAAGAGCCCATACAAATCGCAGCACGGTGATCAAAAGTACCCCAGAAGTTGTAATTCACCATTAAGAATCGTTATTATCTACCAAAGCGTCTTTTTGGTGCAAAAATTGGACAAAATGTACTGCCTAACAAGCACAAGCACAAACACAAGCAAAGAGAAGTGAACACAACTACATACTTTCAATTGGTCCCCGCGGCGCGCGCTCGGCCGCGGCCTCCGGCTCGCCTTTAGGCCCATACCTCTCTCCCCACTCTTTCAGCCTTTGCGCCATGGCCACTATGAAAATTGAAACAGAAAAGAAAGAGGATGTTGAACGTGAATGCAACGTCACACGTGTCATGTATCTACATAGTGACATGCCAACATACACATTTCTTGTTCGGTACATGGGACGGGGTTTTCAATTGGACTCCCCGGGCCTTCGTGATCCGAGCCGTCATCGGATCCAGGATTCTTTGCTGAGCGGACAATGGATAGAATGCAACATGCCTATGTTGTGCTTTGTGTGCTATGACAGTGTCGTTGCGTGCAGTTGCGTGCATTTGCATACCTAAGGAAGCAATGGGTGCAAGGTCCATGCTCCTCCCAAATTCCTATTTCCTCTTGTTCTCCTTTTTTTTGCTCGTTCCCATACTTGACGTACCACGGCTCATGTCCAAGCGCGAACTTGAATTAAAATAGAATAGAAGATTTGTGCAAGGAATCCCAATGAAATAATAACGATAAGAGTGCCATTGAAAACAGTTGCAAGCCCACACTGTCAGGGGTTTCCCACCACTATTTCTTGTGGGGCTCGAAGCATCGGAGTCATATGCCTCTTTGGAGACAAACTCCCCCCTTGCGAGGCCAGGAGATGCCTTCCATTCACGGGAGTTGTCGATGGGTGGAGGCACAGACCGGGGTTAGGGTGGAGGGGTGGGGACCAAAAAGCATCTCCAGGTCCACCCAGCCGAGCGATGCAGTCAAGAGCTGCTTGCTAGACATTTTTTAAGGGATGGGAAATCTGAAAATCTAAATCAGCAAAGGTCACTCGGAGAGATGCACCATATAGCAGGGGGCATTTATTCTTCTTGTGAAAAATGCATTTAGAGAAATATAAAGGGTTTTCAATTCTGTCAAAATTTGACGGTGGATGCGCATGCGCAATGTGGGCAGATCCTTTAGTCTTACGCGCAGGGTTGGGTTGATTGAGTCAAAATCGACAGGCGGTAACTGAGACTTGACTGAGTCAAAAAATCGATGACTTATGACTGACTCGAGTCAGTCACTGGCGATCATGACTGGTGACTGGTGACGTTTTTCGTTGACGTTATTATAATGTAAATCACTTTGTAACCACAGTAAGTCATGACTCAGCAGCCCCAAAAACTTGACTGAAGCAGGGTTCGAACCAGTGCCGGCTCCTACTGCATACACCGATAAAAAATCATAAAAATCATATGTTATTTTTTCGAAAATTTCAAAAAAACCATGGTGCCGGCCGAAGCCGGCACCCCACAAGTCCCCGCCTCCTGCAGCGATGGACCGATCCCTCGCCGATCGCCTGCCGATCGCCAGTGGGGGGGCCAGGTGAGAGAAGCACACAGCACACGCACCCCAGGCTACAGCACAAGGGAGTGACCCACGCAGGTCAGTGCCCACGGTGCCCTGACCTGCCAGTGGGTATCTTACTCGACCCATCCGAGAGGTGAGCTACAGTGCATGGGACGAAACAACAGCTGCTAACCCACGAGCAATGCCACAAATCTTGGGGCTCATTCAGATCTGCAACACCGAAAGCATATGTTAAATGTGAACGATAAATGAGATGTTGTCTGCAGCGATACCGTCACGTGACGTTGCAGCTTGCATGAATTTTTTGTGTGCTTGTTGAGGTGTCCGGCTTTGGGTTTGCTCGCCATTGAGAACCACATGTGCCACGGACAAAATGCAATAGGGAGCAATAGGAACGCAGCATTACGAAAAATAGAGCGAAACCACGCGGGTAGCAAGAATCCATGACCCTTGAAGAACATCGGTGCTGTGTGGACACATCATTTGTCACGCAGCTTGCAACTAATGTCCATGTGAAGAGAACTGCTCGCGTTTGCTTCGTGTCATTGCTCATTAATAATCCATGTTACAGCAATCGTAGGTGTGGTTTTGTGTTTATGGACCCTCCGCAAGTTTTGCACATTGCTTGTGTGTCCATCATTTAGCGTTCACAAAATTGCCTTGCGGCATGTGGCGATAAGATGGCGAAAAAGAAGTCGCATGACCCTTCTTTGTGGTGCAATCGCAATCGTGTCGTTGTCAATGGCAATTGTCAATCGCATCGGGATCATCGCATGTCTTTAGTGCTCGAGCCCAAGTGAAGATTCTTATCCTTCGATTTTTGCAGAGTCCATATCCGACCTTGAATATCGAATGTATGATCAAGCATGACCCAAAATCACGAAATGCGGGGATCGGATGATTTCCAAACCCCAAACGTGATCGTTGCCCCACCGGGTTACCGCACGGCCGCAAAGGTCCAGGCTGAAGAAGTGCGACAAAATGTGTTGCGGGAAGAGTTGCTAAGCGCGAAAGCAGATCTTGCTGAAATGATAGATGAGGTGTCACCACGTCCCACTGAGTCCCGAAAGGAAGATTTAATGACTTTGAGCATATTACTCCGTTGTCGTCTCCCCATGTAGTCCCCCTTGAGCGGAGGCACTTGTGTATGCCGAAGCAATTGTCCCTTGGCGAATAAGGGGGAAAATCTCTAAGGATAAAAGAAGTAAAGGAATCCGTGCTTGGGTTTTGCAACCGGAAATGTGACCCCCACCCCCCCATGACTTGTCATGCCATTCTGCGAGCCGTAGTTGAGAAGGCAAGCATAATTTCCCTCAAAACGGCCGAGGAATTGATTGCCCGGCTCCCAAGCCTACAGAACAAGCGAAACCACCCATAAGAGTCCTCGACGGAGCATTCCGGTGCAATGTGGTAAGCGTGTTATCGAAGTCAAGGCCAGTAGTAGGGGTCCAAAAAGGCTTTGCACTAAAACCCTTGAACCAGTTTTCATCGTCAGTGGCCATGGAACCTAGGACAAAGCACTTTCTGGACCGTGCGTTTGTGTGGTGCCTTCATGATACTTGTGCTCACTTTCCCTACACACCATTTTCATGTACAGCACCGGGGGTGAGAGGTACTAGTGAAATCTAATACATTATTCACATTAGGTCCCTTGATCTTGTCCCCGGGAGACAAGGGGTTCACTCAGCGCAGATCACAGAGTAATGCCTGAGACACTCTGCCAATAAGGGTTTCCGGATGGCACTCCCCCTCGGATAAAGTATCTGCCTCACTGTGTGTTGGAGTTCACAATGTGCAGTTCGTTGAGACCGCCCCTTGGGACGGGTCTGATAGGGGACGTATCTAGACCATCATGAAACACACCACACGACGAAACAAGGGACTGGTCGAAAACCCCCGCATCTGCAGTTAGAAGCGCCACAACACCGATTCCAATGGTCCTCATGATCCAATATCGAGACAACATATTCCTGCATGGACCACCTGCTAGTTACGTCCTTTTGTCTTGCGTTCTCTTGCTACCCTCAATCTAATCTATGTTGGTACATCATGTCATACACTTCCGCTCACCCTACTCATTGTCCATACATACATGCAGACAAACAAACAGATATGCATGCAAGGAAAAACACCCACCCCTCCCCCCCGGCATCTGTTTTTTGTCGATTCTGTGCTACTCTTAGAACTACGCCTGCATCGGTGCACTTCCGTGCATCTGCTAGGACCTCTGCCGTCCTGCAAAGGCGCCTTCTTGAACATAGTTTAGTAACGGATTCATACTCAGGACCCTGTCCAACGTGAACCTCTCAAAAAATCGCTTCAATGGGGGTCTCCACCATCCACAGGGAACGTTTTGGATACCTAGTCCCCACATGAGCGATCTGAGGTTCACTTTGAGATCCTTGGCGGTCTGTGCATACTAGAGGCTCTTGTAAAGCAATACAGGGAATTGTGATTTCCAAACTACTCCCTCCCCCCCGACTGCAGACCCACCAGGAAACCCCCATTTATAGGACCCACCCCTTTTTTGGGCCCCTCCTCGGCAAAGACAGCTACAAGACCCACTTCAAAAAGACCTCTATACAAGACCCACCCGGGAAAATTTTGCGGAGCACAAGGAAATGAAGCAAAATTGTCCTCAACCTCACCCCCAACCCAAAAAAATGACAAAAAACATTCATTGGATGCTTTGAGTGATGGATGACACCATCCCAGGGAGCCTGAGGCAAGCAGAGTTTGTTGAGATTTGTATTGTTTCGTGCATGCACTAGGGTTAAACACATGTCGCTCACTGGAAAAGGAGTTCTGTACAACCTGAACTCGTGTTGTTTGCACCACTGCGAATGTGAATGGGACAAATGGGTTAATAGGTCCTCCCTCCATGCAAAGATACTCCCTCCCCTCCGACTGTAGACCCGGGTCCTATAATTTCTTTCCCCTCTGCCATGTCGGGTGGGTCTTATATACTGGTCTTTTTGAAGTGGGTCTTATACTTCTTTGATACGGAGCACACTGTGACCTGTTTTCTCAGCCACCAAAGAATGCCAGTTTCGGTGACGCAACTTTTATCCGTTTTTATTTTTCAACAGAAAAAACATTTTTTGGGTGCAATGACATCATCATTATGTCACCACACGTTTTCACATAATGAATCAAAACATTGATGCACGAAGAATTTTGAGGTTCAACAATCTTGATAGCGCTTGAGTGTTGGAGGTAATTTGTCCTTCACCCTACACCACACATGATTCATGCTTCTCCCATTTTATGGGAACACCGTATAGATGCTGAGTCAGGGAGTCAACTGCCCGTCACACGACAGCCAGTAGGGGGGAAGGTATGTCATCTCATACACAATGTAACTTTTGATGCGTGGTGTATATAGCAGAGTCCCAACCGACTGATTCTTGTTATAGTCTGATGCGCATGTGATCAATGCTTTTGCATCGTACTGAATCTCGACAACCACTTGGCAACCGTCCCCTCGGGGGGGTGGGGGGACCGTTGCGCGCCAGTCACGGGATGGCAAAGGGGAGGGGCGGGAGGTGGTTGTGTTGCAAATCGCACAATCTAATTTACGTGCACCTCCATTCCGGTTTCAGGTTTGTGTCCTTGAGAAAGCAGTGGATGATGCCCACGCCCGTGCTCGCGACATTCAAGAGGCGGCAAAGCATACGGAGGGAACTTTGCTTACCGTGATTCAAGCAACAATCGGGTACGCTGGAGCAAGAGGATCATTCTTGTCGATCCGCGGTCTGTTTCGAAAATTTCATGCCTAGTTGTTGGGTATTGTTGTCGCGCTCGGTTTGTCTGGCGATTAGGTATTGCTCAATGTTGGAGACGGTGATCATCCAACCCGCTTTGGGCAAGATCATGGACCTTGTTTCGGAGAACAAGGACTCTTGTGGCATAGCCGAAGCAAGAGGCAAGGTCTGACTGAACCTTTGGGCAACGGGGTTTCTTTCTTTAGGAAGTAGGGATTATGAGGGATGGTGGAAGTGGATGGTGAAGTGGAAGTGAAGTGGAATTGATGGTTCAAGACCTACCAAGCATATCGAGGAATTGAAAACACACATGTATCCTTGCGTAGGTCATAGGGTGCGAAAATGTCGTTCAAGCATGTCGAGGATTTGATTAGATCCATGTTTCATTGCGTAGGTCATACGGTGCGAAAATGTCGTTGAATCGATAGCTAGTGGCCAATTCCAAGAGTCTTTCCGGTTGTTGCGAAGCCCGCCATCGGATGACGACCTACAGAAAGTGCGGGATGAAATTCTTTCCGAATCCATTGGCAACCAAGAGGTATTGGGTACGCAAATGTGCTTGGCACCTAGTAGCGTCCCCCTCCTAAGATTCTCATTTCACTGCCCCCACTCGTTCGTAGTCAAAGTCCATTCATTCATTCACAGGAATGAGTTCAGGGACAAATGAAGGGAGAACAATCACCGTAACATAGGAGGACGATGAGTGGGTTAAATTGGAGCTGGCGCACATTCGGTGAGGCACTAGACAGAGTTGACGGAAATTCAGGTTGCCTGAGGGTATTGAGGAAGAAACAAAGCCGCAGTCAAAGTGGCCCGACATTGGTCCCCGACCCCCAATCCCCTCGCCCAAATTAGTGGTGTTTTGAATGCCCAACATGCATGCCCTGGATAGCAGATGGATAGCACTTATGCTAGCACTCGTTCAGTTGCTGGCACACAATGGGTTGCTTGGTAGAAAGCGAGACAATGGGGGGGGGGGGATGTCCCGTCGGAGCGCTAATCTCCGCTTCACGCTCCACGGTGCAGCAGTGAGGATTGCCGCTTGGTCTGCGCGAGGGCTACTGGACTCGAAATTCTATGTGCCTTTATGTGTATCTGCATGTGCGTGTCGTCTGGTGTGCACGTGGATATCGTCCACTTTTTCTTTAAGAGTAGATATCTTGAACGGTTCATAAGGGTTATTTCGGGTATTGGGGGGGCTAGATACACTATTCCTTGTAGTGGAATCAGCTGGTCAGTTGTCCCCCGCGCATCCCAAAGTAGAAACTGTATTGCTGCGCGCTCGTCTTGCTTGAGATAAGTGGTGACCAAAATCAGTGGGCCAACTGTTCCAATTTGGTAACGTTGACATAGCCTGCAGCAGCGGCGCCAGAGCCTTTGCCTTTGCGTTTTGAAGGTAATCAAGGCCATTGGAAGTGCGTACGTTGCAGCCAAGAACCTTCTCGATGAAAAAGATGTATGCCTCCATCCTTCGTTTTGATTTCTTTGGATTCCGAGGTACACTCACGAGCGCACAATCATTTTCCTACCAAACTGCGAAGCTTTTTGCTTGATTGTCTCTTTGGGGGAGTGCAGCACCGTGCACGCAGACACCTGAGCAGTGGTGATATTGCAGAACGCCTTGTGGGCAATTTGGTGTCTGACTACGGCAGTCATGCCCAGCAAGTGTGCCTGATGTGGTACATGCATGTTGCACGATTCATGTTTGTACATACCAACTCCTGGGGGTGGGACCCCAGCCCAGATGTTTGTTCGAAACGAGTCGAGGAGTGGGCACCATCACATAACAATATCATTGCCTCAACATTAGTAAGGTAGTGGGCGCATGCTGTGTCGGGGCCACAATGGTGCGTGGGTTGTGGATATGTATCCCCTGAGATCGAGATCCAAGCATACACACTAACTCAACCGCGTTTTCGTTGAGCTCCTCCATGTCGTCCTGCTCCACGAGCGAGTCTTCCTCGGACTCTTCTTTTCACTCCGAATCGAGTGGTGAAGACGAGTGCATCTCGTTATTGGTGCCAATGGGAGGTCATGGTGCGGAGCTGCTTACTGCCAACGGGGTGGTGTGCCCTTCAACAAAATACCACCACCATTGGTACCGAATTTTCTCACTTTGTGGGGTGAAAAAAGGTAAACCGAAGCTGAAGATTTTTGGAACGGGTCATAACAAGAGAGCATGGGAGCCGTCCACTTGCCTGCAGGGCAGTCTGCAGGGCAGGAGGAGGGGTGGGTTGGGGGGCAATTTTCTGGACCGCCCAACCTCAAAAGGGCTGTGGTGACCAGAGCCATTCCCGCACTCAAAAAAACAGGGGGGGGGATTTGCTGAGATTTTTGGCGAAAGACCTTTCACGTGATGACAGGAAAGCAATTCTTTAGTCCCTCTGGCCATGGACCACAGGGAAGGATAGTGCTCGAACTCACCTTGCCCCCCCCACATCCCGACTCTCGTCAATGGCCTCAACACCTGAACCTCGGGGACCAGCTTGTCTGCATGGCTGTGTTTGGGACCTCCATGTAGGGTTTTCTGTGCTTGGTCAATGGTTCCCGGCAGTTCTGCCAGGCTGCTTTTGACACCATTTGCGGCTGTAGTCTTCCCTGGGTGTAGCTGCTCCATCCATTCAGTGCTGCATTTGTGCTTTGTCAAGAGTGCACTGCCCTCAGTGCGCCAACCGCTTTTGCATCCCAGAACAACACCCCAGCCCCTGCAATGGGGAGCTGTGGGCCAACATCCCATTCTGACCGATTAAACTGCGCATTTTCTTTTCCTCCCCGACTTATACTCGGCACAAACGACCTTAAACGATAACAGGTCGCAGAAAAGACAAAGCACTGCACACCCTCCGTGCACAGCGGCGCGGCACTGGGTCGGCTCGCCTATTTTGGCAGAGGATCGACGAAGACAAAGGCACAGCACGCACAAAGTGAAAATGGATCCTCGCATTATTTGGTGGCTCCTTTCTTCGCTTGCGGTCATTGGGGGATGGCACTCCGTTGGACGGGTGCTGCCCAATTTTTCGGCGGATATTAGTCAACTGTTGGCGTGTGCTACCCTGAATGTTTCCAGTGCAAGACACACGGCAACCCCAAAGTTCTACCTTGCTCCATGTGGCAGATGGCAGTCCTAAAGTGGGACGACCGAATGCCTGCTGGAGGCACCCCCACCCCTCCCCATGCCCCGCCCATTTCCTCCCACATTTCTCCACACCCAGGTGTGTTGAGCGATTTATAGAAAGGGTTTTGCCCCCCTCTGCGTGACATTCCGTCGGGTTGCGGTTCTGCCCTCCTCTCCCTCCCGGTCCTCTCCGTTTCACACTGAGCGAAATACTCCAGTAAGTGCAGTACAATTTTAATTAAGCGCTGTTCAACTGATCTTCCCCACAGACCAACAGGCCGGGCTTACCCTTACAAATTTGCTCCCCGCGTACCGAGCCGTCCGATTTGTCAGGGAGGAGGGTTCATGCCATACACTGTGTACTGTGTGGCCTGTCTAGTGTTTACGTGCAAGGTCGCCCTCGTGCTGTCACAACCCAGTCCAGCCAATCTGCGCTCATGGGGAGGTGCTTCCGATCTTACTTTTCGCACATGGAACTTAGGTGTTGTTGAAGATGCTGTCGAGTGCCCAAAGACTTTTCCATGGGCTCTATGATCCTGTCCTGCAGGCTCAAGGAAACACTTCCGAATCGTCGCAGGTATTGCACTTCTCTGGGAGCATCTCAAACAGTGCAAGCACAGGTCAACGGTGAATGGGTGAGGATGAACCGGACCGCTGTGTAACTGCGAAGATTTGCACACGAGTAGACACTCTGCACGTGTCCCGGGGCCAGGATTAACAGGATTTGATTGTCGTCCTCGCATTTCTGCGGCATGGAGCTGGAAGATAGAGCAGAAATACTATGCTGACATGCAGAATATGCAGGACGTCCACACGGGCTTGGCCATTTGAGCTGTTGCGCGTTCATTTGAGGCTCGCGACATCTTGCCTGATCCCAGCGAAGATACAGCGCTCCAAGAAAAGCACTGGAAGGGCGGGGGGGAGTATGCACGGTTCAAAGTTCTGCCTTCAGCCTCCAGACGGCAATTAGACAATGACACTTCGTTTTTGGTTGCTTTGGTATCGACAAGTCGCGAAATCATGTAGGGCATGGAGCTGAAGTTAGTAAATCCCGGACCATGGCTCAGGCATCTTGGAGGCCGGCTTCTGAGTAACGACGGTACAGCACCATTGTGTGCGCATCTTGGGTTCCGATACATTACCGAGTCCTCGGGTCCCCTTTCACCTGGTCCAATCCACAGATTTGGTCAATCGTACACCAGTGAGTTCACGTGAATAGGCAACAGAGCAACGCCTTCCAATGGCCACAGGGCAGCAACAGCAAAATGCCCTCTACTTCTACGGTGGAAAAGATCTGGTGCCACAGGACCTAGAGCAAAGTCAGGCAGCGGAAAAACCCTTTCTGCACTCACGATGCTCAGGATTCAACGGGGCATTTGAATACGTGGAACACAGTTAGCCCATGTTGCAAAGGCAAAACTCTGGGGAGGGGGTGCAATTCGCATTTCCCCGCATTTTTCTGCACCGTTCCTCAGTCGTTTTCCACATCTTTGGCTACACCGGTTCGTTTTGTCAACTGTGTGCACCATCTCCGCACTCGGTTTAGCATTGTGGCATTAGACACCACGATTTCACTCACTGAATTTGAGAATTCTGTGTCTCACGCTTCTGATTAGGGAGCAAAGACGAAGCGGAAGCGTGGGTGGGGCAAAGGTGAAAAATTGGAACCTTCGCGCACACACTGCAAAGCATGACATTGAAAGCACACGAGGTCTGGTGGAATGGTGGAGGCACGCCAACCTTCGCCATTCCATGGGGCAGTTTTGTTTCTCAGTATTCTCTTCTCATTTAGCGGACCTGTGGAGTGCTTCTATGCCGTGCGCCCTTCATGGTACTGCAGCACATGGGACCACTTCCAAAACCCTTGATTCACAGCGTGCATGGAATGCGGCACATTGTTCCTTTGGGGAGCTGCCATTGCATGCCATGACTAAAGCTTGGTTTTTTTTGCAATGAAACCCACACTTTGTTATTGAGTTTAGCCATCGGTGGTTGCAAGTGACCACACTTTTGTCGCATTTTATCGCATTATGTGTTCATTTTCCCGCTTTTCCCCCGCCGTTTTTGATTTTCTGCTTGATCGCATTTTACTGGCCCCTGCAAAACTGAGTGTTTAATTTACGTGTCGCATCAGGAGCCCCCCCAAAGCTGGCAAGTGTCACGAAGGTTTGCAGCCCTGTAACATGTGGTGTCCTTATCTCGGAATTTACAGTGGGCTGAGTCGACAGTTTACCTGACGAAGTGTCTTCGGGAATTTGTTTGTTTTGCATCTTTTCCGGGTCACAAACTGTGAGTGACCCAGCCCCCCCACTACCCACACATGTGCCTCTGTTCTGTGCAGTTCTATGAGCGCGGTCAAAGGCTGGTGTGACATGCAATGCCTATTCAATGGGTCAACTATTTTCGATGCAAGCAACGGATCGCAACAGGAACGACAAAGGCGCCTTGTTCTTTTGTTTTGTGAAGGGGAAGTGCGCAAGATGGTTGCATATTCCCTTGTATATCCCCTCCTTTTCCATCTCCATTTACACTCCTCATGCTACTACAGCGCCAAAAGATCTGCAGCTCCGCCCGTGACCCCTCTGACCCAATGCCTCTGCCGATCAGCCTCTACATAGTTCGTTGAGTCCTGCATTCAATCAGGACACACCGAATGAAGTTGCACCCTGTGTGCGTGTGTGTACCTTCAGCCCAGTTAGGCACTGTTTATGTGTCGTTTGCCCGCAACACCGCATTTATTAGCACCATGCCTCATTTTGTGCGCCAGGACCCTGGGTTTCGTCCTGTCATCGACCACGAACAGAATGGTGCAAATCCACAGCTGACGTGCGATGAGCTGCAGAACAAAATTTTGATGTTGGTATGCGGACATGCAAAAGAATGAACATGCCCACTACAGTGCAAACAGGCCCAAAACGGCGCTTTCGAGGGCCAATAAGCACCACTAGGAGGGCCTAGTTGGTGCTACATGGCTCCCCTTCCGTTTATACGTACTCCCATTGCCACCAAATGATCACCCAACAACGGCCCAAGGGTCCCTGGAGGTTGTGGGTGGTCACCACGAACTGGCGATTTTTCCAACGGGTTAGACATCTGATAAGCACAATGCCTGTGTCTCAGTGCCAAGATATGCTCAGGTCCGAACAGTGCATGGAGCATCGAACGGGCGAAGCAGGCAATTTGGGGGGTAGAAATGGGTGGTAAAGAAGCGTGCATTTTGGAACGTCCCCACGTTTCCTCCCGTTTTCCATGGTCTTCCTCTTCATCAGAGAACAGCCATGCATACCATGAACTTGTCCGCCTATGCTCCATGTACTGCATGTGTGCATACCATGAATTGATATGCCCATCCACCGCGTGCTGCTCCCTGCACACTTCATACTGCTCCGTGTATGTTATAATATGTGTAATTTTTTTGCGGTAAATGTTTGTAACAAACAAATCGTCATGTCCGATAGTTTTTTTTTGCGGTACGATGTGTATACCCGTACTCGCGTTACCGCAAAAAAAATTACACGGCGTGACATTTTTTTGTACACATGTTTACCACAAAAAAATACACGAATTGACAATTTTGTTTACATGCGTTTACCTCAAAAAAACTACACCACGTGACAATGTGTTGTACACGCATTTACCGCGAAAAAAAATCACACCACTTGACAATTTTTTTACGCGCATTTACCCTGAAAAAAAATTACACGACTTGACAATTTTTTTACATGTGTTTGCGGCAAAAAAAATTCCGCGACATGACAATTTTTTTTGTACACGCTTTTACCGCAAAAATTTTGCACGACTTTACTGCAAATTATACCATTTTCCTGAAAAAAAAAAAGCATGAATGCCGCCAATATGCCTTCTTGTGGGCCACTGCTAATCCCCCCCCCCCCCGCTTTGAAGCGTTGGGGACCCCCCAAACGGCAAGGGTTATGTAGCCGCTAGGCCCACTTGTGGGCCAGCGCTAATTGTGTCCCCCGCTTGGAAGCGTTGGGGACCCCCAAGGCAGCAGGGGTTATGTAGCCACCAGGCCCACATTTGGGCCACTGCTGATTTTGTCCCCCGCTCTGAAGCCTTGGGGAGGTGAAGGGAAAGAAGGCTTTGGCAAGTGCCCCCCCCTGTGCCACAGAAGAAGGTGAAGGGAAAGAAGACCTTGCCAAGTGTGCCCCCTGTCGGACCTCCCACTTGTAAAAGGTGTACGGCACAAAAGTGTGGCAACAGCACCAAGCCATGTTGTCTAGTGCCGAGCTAGATTAAACCATTTGCATCCACCTGGACACTCTCTTGATACAAGCAACCGCAAGAGTTCACACACGTGGTTCATCGACTTCCATGTGGTGGAGCTTTTGGTTCAACCAACACAAGATATCCTTATCTGTCAACCAATCCCCCACCCCTAAAAGGGATTGTTTCGCTCGGAGCGATGACAAAGGAGGGTTGCGGTGGTTTGTGTGTGCCTTCGATTGTCGTGTCCGGTTGGAGCGTTTCATTATTTGGGTTTGGGAACCCTTGAGCTCCATTCATTTGATCTGTCCTTTCTTATTGGCGCTCAAGAAGCTTTGCTGAACCACCAAGCACCGGGCCTTGGGATTCCAAAAGGACGGTTGGTCTTGTGGTTTTCATAGCTTGCGCATCACAAACTTGGTGGATCACTGGGGTTCTTTTTCAAATGTTCCCCTCACCCCAATGGGTCCAGGTTTTGTCGACTATGTGTTGAGCATTGTTAATGCTGATCGCACGATGTGGGTCATTGAACCGCCCGCTCATGATTTAGAGGGCGTGACCGAGCTTCCTTGCCCTCTTGAGCCCCCCCCAACTCAACACCTAAGTTGAAGGTGCACTTTCAGGGATCAAGGAGAGTGTTCACGCCACCCCCACCCCATTCAAGGATGCCGAGCAAAGCGTGGAAAGCCCAGAGGCCACGGCACAACCTTCCATGCCCACTCCTGCCACGGGGGAGGACACCCGTCCCACGGCCCTCATCTGTGGATAGTGGCGCAAGGTGGATGGCTACCCCAAAGATGGATCTGACCAGGTGGAGCGTGACCAACAGTTCATCTATGAGCTGACCAAGCAGCTAGTAGCTGAGTTGTGCGTGGCTTGTCAGCTGAACACCAGTCTTCGTGCAAAGCCCAAGTCCAGCAACACAAAAGGTGACCTCATCTATAAGGTGCATTCTACCACTACTTGTAGCGGGTGCATGCTGTGTAGTCTTATATTTTCCTTTGCCTATTTGGTGTACCAATGGTGGAGCGTATCAGCATGCTATTATATTGGCCCCATCCCAGTGCCTTGGTAGCCGATAATGGTGGTACTAACGTTGGCCATGGCCCTATCAAGACTCTTTTTTTTGGGCCTGCTTTTGTTCCCAGTGCCGGCACACTGATGTTGGACATGGCCCTATCAGGCCTCTTTTGTTGAGCCTGATTTTGTTCCTAGTGCCAATGACACCATGTGATACTATCTTATATTGACACAGTTTTTTTGCGGTAAGTTATGTAAAAAATTGAAAAATTGAAAGAAATGCAACTTTTGCATTACATGTGCAATATGTACAAAATGCCATTCCGTTCCGTACGGACCACATAGCGACCTTGACAATGGGACGCCAAGTCCACAAAGCACCAAGTACTTTGTGTGGCCATACGCATTTACCACTAAAAAATTTAACTATTTTTTTGTAATTTACACGACGTACCGAAAAAAAAATTGCGCGACTTGACAGTTTTTTTGAACACGAGTTACATTTTTCACTACTGCTCCCTATATACTATGTACCCAAGAAACGACACCGAAACAGAAGAGGAAGCAGGTACTAGGAGCGGCACAGGATCTGCGGCAAATTTTGCCCTCCCTGGAATTGCAGAAAAGGGGAATAGATGGGGTTAGGAATGTTATCAGAGCCTTTTAGGACGCTGTGTATGCTGATACCACACTGTCATAACATGTGGTCAGGAGCAAGACAATTGCAAGCTGCTGCAGCAGAACGCTTCCCTTGAACAGCAATGCACTGCTCTCCACCACGAGCTGGGCAGGTATAGTAGCATGCAAGAGGCTTTGCAGTCTGCGTCGGACGCCCTGAGCAAGCAGCACATCATGCAGAATGCCCCAGGGCAGTATGCTCCGTTGACCGCAGACCGCAAGAAGGAGAATGAGATCTGTACCGAGGCAGAGGTATATTTTATCAAGATTGAGAAACAGAGAGGACAGGTCAGAGAGGGGCATGGACAAGGAAGAGGGGCCTTGGATGCACAAGGCAATAGGCATATGCAAGCCTCCTAGTCCCGGTTGGGGCTTCTGTGAACGAGTCAGCGTGTTCAGTGGGACTTGCCCCCCCCCCCCACTCCCCTCCCTTTTGACGAATTTTTTGACAGAATTTCATGAAAGCGGCCAAAACTTACATAGCAGTTCCCACACCCAAGAACGGCACCATGTGCTCTCTCAGCCCCCCCCCCCCCCCGCTTCATCCTTAGCCCAAGTAACTGCTGGGGACCGCCTAGTTTGCGGCACAGGGAAGATACAGCACTAACAACGCAATGGGCAAAAACAGCCTGGCAATGCAGCCCACCACAGTAGAGTCGCCTTGTGTGCATCCATTTCTGCATCAGTCGTGGAGAGCACTCCAAACTTCGTAGTCTGGGCATGACTGCTTGTGCCCTAATGAGAGCATGACCAGTGCAACAAACATTACACTCTCACCCATGAAATCCCCTCCCCTGACACCCCTGCCCTTAGCAGCTTGGAGTAGTTGCTGCTTGCTGTTGCTGCTTGCTGCTAAAATCCACAACTCACCTTGGATCCCAAAAGGGGTTGTAAAACCTCCACTGGGAAAGACCCGGCTTGGTAATGAAGACCTGTGACTGGGACCGAGCTGAGTCCTTATGGTTCTCCTCAACATGGTTGACAAACGGAAAATGGACCACCTCTTGGCACTGTGGTGTGAGAGACGCCTCATTGAGCACCCATTTGCAACCATTTGATAGCCCAATCGCCGTGGAAGAAGGTCAGCCCTCATTAGACATGTATACATTCCACACTGGTGATCGTCCTGAATGTTCAAGACTACGGTCCTAAAAACAGGCTGAAATGGCTCTTTTTAACGTCAAAATGGACCACCACAGATCCACAGAGGAGGTCGTAGCAAAAATATACAAGAAGTCAGTGTAACCCGGACAACAACACAGCCAAGGTGATTCAACCCTTCAAGGTGCTGAATGCGGGCTATGGGGCATGGAGGAAAGGGGCGAGAAGAGGACCATCAGTGTTGGAGACTGCCCAATTCTAGCTCAACCCCGCATACCACAAGTCCAGACTTTGTGGGAAAAGAGGAATGAAGGAGCATGGCACCAATGATGGGGCACAAACAGAGTAATAGAACACATAGCCCGGCAAATTGCACGCAGAAAAAGAGCACTTTTGGCTGTTTTTGTGGGGGACAAGGCATAGAGTGGGCAAAACAGGGAGGGGAGAGGCAAACAGCGGGGGAACAACAACGGGCACACCTCCACTAGGGACAAGTGCATGGAGGGAACATTGCTTTCCTTTCAAGAAAATTTTCAGGTTGTACACACACGACATGTGCCCCACACAGGGAGACAAGATCCTAAAAGAAAAAATGAGGTGGGGTCAGATTTTAGACACCCCGTGTAGGATTGTATGCCCACTTGTCAAGCAATTTTGTTTGCCGGATGTTAGTTTTGAAACAACTTGGTAGTGACATCCATTGTGAAATTGATCCCTTCCCCAATTATGTACACCTCTAGCACCCAAAGTCTGTCCCCCACAACCCATGCATTTGAAACCACCACTTTTACCTTGTAGGCCTCATCCGGTCCCAATAGATGCACACACATTCCATAATTAGGCCAAGGAGCAGTCATCACAAGGACGTCAAACCGGAACGGCCATGGAAAGCTAGGGCTAAGCCAACACAAATGCATCTGAGGGAGACAAGGAAGTCAGGGTGAGGAATGGTAAGGCAAGTTGGAGTCATCAATATGCCGACACTGGACAACTGAGGTAGAGGAAATTAAAGAAGGCAAGCATGTGACAAATTTGGGGGCCCATCTTATTGGTGTAAACAGGTGGGACCTCTCTGCACAAAATCCAACAAAGGGCGGATGGCCCTTGACCCACTCTGCTGATTTCCAGCAGAAATAGAGTTACCTAAGGGATTTTCAGTATAATTCACAATAAAAAGAATGCTCAAAAAACCTTAAAAATTGCCATAAAATTGCTCACCCAGGGCACCAGAGCCCCAGTCACGACAATTTTCATGAAGAAATAAATGTCGTCAAAATGACGGCGGTGACTAGCGGCGGCAGCTTGTTTACTTTGAATGTTCAATGAACCTTCAAATGCACTTGAACTCTCTAAAATGCTTAAAAACTTGGAAAAATATCTACAAATAAAGCTATTTGCAGCTATTCGTGATTGCTGCAGATTCCCTGCTGGCAACGGTGAATCACTGACGCCTTGCTGGAGCATTTTTACCTAAGCTAAGTATGGGGAGGGAGCCTCATACACATCAAAAGTGCCCGGACTGGCGGGGTTCACAAAATGCGGGTGGGCAGTACCAAGGCCGCGGACTTGATACAACTCCACCTACAGGGATGCGTACAAAGGGGAAACAGCCTCAGCCCCGACCCCTTTCCTGACGGCGCTATGGCAAGGTATACAACGGCCGCTCCGGCCAAGGTAATAGCACTAGTTTGAGCATGAATTTCCTCCTTGCGCATGCCAAGACATGTGGGCTAGCAGAAGCAGGTGGCCAAGTCCATATCATCAACTACAACACCAATCTCCAACGATCACAACGGGTGGCACACATTGCGCACGAGGGGATGGACATACAACACACACACTATAAACATAGGGCGATGGGGTTGGGGTTGGGGGGAAATATGATGTGCTTGCCACAAGGAGGACAGAGGCGGGAAATGGCAGGTTGAAGGTTCTCATGTGCCCGTGTCGGGGAAGTGACCCCGCAAGTGGACATTGTACCGCCCAACAGCCTCGGGGAGGTTTCCGCCACCATTAGCATGGGGTGTCTAACTGGATGCACCTGGCCAATGGCAAGGGCTATTGCCCTTCTCTGTGTGGATGTGAGACAGAGCAGTGAAACAGGACATTCTGGGGACTCCGTTGGCATAATCTACCTAGGGAAAGGACGGGAGTGTAGGGGGGTACTTACAGGCAAGACAGGTAGATCAAGGGCACTAGGTGGTGAGTGGCCACGGGATTGCCACCCATGGATGAAAAGGGTCAAAGGAAAAAACAAGGGTAAGTGACGAGAGGCCAATAGGCACCACCAGTGTCAGATACCCCCCCCCCCTTCTACAAATGGCCTTGACCCATCAGCAGATCTCACCAAGGACTTGTGTGCCCCTCTGCTTTACGTGATTTTCATGCATTCACGGACTTATGGGGGCCCGGAGCTTTCCTTTTGAGTTTGCCATGAACTGGGGTCCTCCCGCAAGCTTTTCGCCAGAGCTGTTGACGGATTTGAAACTTGAGGCAAAATTCTGAAATCACCTCGAAGAGGGTTGTTAGATCAAGCGCAGGTGCGTACGCCATATACCCCCCTTTTTTGGGGTCATTCGCGTACGATACCCCAAGGTATGGTACCGGATGTCCAACCCCTTGTAAAATCATCATTTTAGGAGAGAAAATGATCCCCCAATGAATTTTTCGTTTTTGACCCCTTTAGCCCCCCGTACCCGGGTACCCCTTTTGGGGGGGGGTGAGGGTGGGGGGGGTGTCGGGGGGGGGGGTCAAAACTTCTTTGCGTATTCTAGGTGCTGTGTGTGGATTTGGACCCAGGTCTGGGGCAACTTTTTTCTTGTACATGGACCCCCTAACCCATGGCGGGGGTCCCGGGTCCGAACTCCGGGTACCCCCGGTCGCCCCCCCCCCCCCCTATGGGCCCTTGCTAGTGAGGACTCAGCCGTTTTCACGCTGGATAAGGCTGTTTGGTGACACCTGCAAGATTTCCGAAATTCGACTTTTTCGGAAACCCTTCTTTCGCCCCTGAGATGGGTTTGGGTGATGATTTAGTGACAATACGGGTACTTGAGCACTCATGGGGACCCACGTAGTGGCTGTCACGCCCATATAGCCCGAGCCATGGTCCCCCCAAAAGCCCCGAAATCACCTCGCACAGAAGTTAGATCAAAGCCAGGCAGGCGGCCCCCATTTTGGGCCTTTTTGGGCCTATTCGCGCACCCTTCCCCAAGGGGTTGAATTGTTAGTTTAACCCCTTGTAAAATGATTATTTTGTCCAATAAACGCATCCCCCAATGAGTTTTTGGTCCGGACCCCCCCCAGATCCCCCCAACTTGAAACCCACTTTTTTGAGGTTTTGAGGGAGGTGGGGGGGGGGGGGGTGGGGGTGGGGTCAAAAATTGACCCCCCCTTTTTTTGGGTCGAAAATCATGAATCTTTTGGTTTTTTTCGATTTTGAGCCGAAAAAGTGTTTCCGGGTCCCGACTCCATGGGGTTCGTATGGGGCGGAGTGGGACGAGCGCTAATGCAGTTTATGCACTTTTTGGCCATTCTTGGTATGTTGGCGGTTTTGGCAACCTCGGTGACCCCGTGGTACACACTTTGAGGGGTGTGAGTGGGGATGTTGAAACAGTATATGCCGAATTAGATACGAAAGGACGTTTTTTGCAGTCTCTAACCTTGCTGAGAGCCGGTCACAACCCGTGCCAAAGACGCGAAATGACTGTTTCCACCAATAATGGCCTAGTGAATGGGCCGGTACACAACTTGCGTATGCAGTTTTTCACCTTGGGCAGCTCAAAAATCGAAGTTTTCAAGCCTTTTTTTTGTTTTTTGATATTGCGATCACCTAAAATGACCATACAAGGTATGTAAAGCATGTTTTAGGCCGTATTTACGTGTTTTTCACCCTATTTGGGGATTAGGTCCGGGGGGGGGGGTCTCCGAAGGGATTGGTACACAACCTGCTTAATGCAGTTTTTCACCTTGGACAGCTAAAAAATCGAAGTTTTCGAAACTTGTTTTTATGATACTGCGACCACACAATATGACCATCCAAGCTATGTAAAGCATGGTTTAGGCCGTATTTACGTGTTTTTCACCCTATTTGGGTATTACCTCCCGGGGGGGGGGGGGGGGGGGGCTCGCAAGGGACGGGTACACAACCTGCTTATGCAGCTTTTCAGCCTGGGCAGCTCAAAAATGGAAGTTTTCGAAACTTGTTTTTTTGATATTGTCACCACTTGAAATGACCATCCAAGGTATGTAAAGCATGTTTTAGGCCGTATGTACGTGTTTTTCACCCTATTTGGGTATTGGCTCCGCGTAGGGGAGTCTCCCAAGGGATTGGTGCACAACCTGCTTATGCGGTTTTTCACCGTGGACAACTCAAAAATCACCTCGCAGAGGTTGTTAGATCAAAGCCGGGCAGGCGTATATAGGGCAAACGCCACATACCCCCCATTTTGGGCCTTTGTGGGCCTATTCGCGTACCCTATCTCAAGTGGTTGAATTGTTAGTTTAACCCCTTGTAAAATGATTATTTTGTCCAATAAACACATCCCCCAATGAGTTTTTGGTCCGGACCCCCCCCCCCCCAGATCCCCCCAACTTGAAACCCACTTTTTTGAGGTTTTGAGGGAGGTGGGGGGGTAGGGGGGGGGTCAAAAATATCGAAAAAATGACCCCCCTTTTTTTTGGGTCGAAAATCATGAATCTTGTGGTTGTTTTTTTTCGATTTTGAGCCGAAAAAGTGTTTCCGGGTCCCGACTCCATGTGGTTTGTATGGGGCGGAGTGGGACGAGCGCTAATGCAGTTTATGCACTTTTTAGCCGTTTTTGCTATGTTGACGGTTTTGGCAGCCTCGGTGACCGCGTGGTACCCACTCTGAGGGGTGTGAGTGGGGATGTTGAAACGGTATATGCCGAATTAGATACGAAAGGACGTTTTTTGCAGTCTCTAGCCTTGCTGAGAGCCGGTCACAACCCGTGCCAAAGACGCGAAATGACTGTTTCCACCAATAATGGCCTAGTGAATGGGCCTGTACACAACTTGCGTATGCAGTTTTTCACCTTGGGCAGCTCAAAAATCGAAGTTTTCGAAACTTGTTTTTATGATATTGCGATCACCTAAAATGACCATCCAAGGTATGTAAAGCATGTTTTAGGCCGTATTTACGTGTTTTTCACCCTATTTGGGCATTGGGCGCAAGGGGGGGGGGGGGGCTGTGTCTCCCAAGGGACTGGTACACAACCTGGTCATGCAGTTTTTCACCTGGGCAGCTCAAAAATCGAAGTTTTCGAAAGTTTTTTTTCTGTACCGTGATCACTTAAAATGACCATCCAATCTATGTATGTAAGCATGTTGTAGGCCGTATTTACGTGTTTTTCACCCTATTTGGGTATTACCTCCGGGGCGGGGGGGGGGGGTCCCAAGGGATGGGTACACAACCTGCTTATGCAGTTTTTCACCCTGGGCAACTCAAAAATCGAAGTTTTCGAAACTTATTTTTCGGATACCGTGATCACTTAAAATGACCATCCAAGCTATGTAAAGCATGTTTTAGGCCGCATTTATGTCGTTTTTCCCCATTTTGTGTGTGTGTTGCTTGGAGTAGATTCTCTGCGAGGTGGACTTGCCGAAGGCAATACAATTTGTTGTTTGTAGGTGGTCCAATGGCATTTGGTGTGTGCATGAACTGCTTGAGCAGTTTTCCACCCTTTGCAGGTCAAAAATGGATAGTCACCTCGCAGAGGTTGTTAGATCAAAGCTAGGCAGGCGTATATAGGGGAAAACGCCACATACCCCCCATTTTGGGCTTATTCGCGTACCCTACCCCAAGGGGTTGAACTGTTAGTTTAACCCCTTGTAAAATCATTATTTTGTCCAATAAACGCATCCCCCAATGAGTTTTTGGTCCGGACCCCCCCAGACCCCCCCCACTTGAAACCCACTTTTTAGGGGGGGGGGTGGGGGGGGGTGGGGGGGGGTCAAAAATATCGAAAAAATGACCCCCCCTTTTTTTGGGTCGAAAATCATGAATCTTTTGGTTTTTTTCGATTTTGAGCCGAAAAAGTGTTTCCGGGTCCCGACTCCATAGGGTTTGTATGGGGCGGAGTGGGACGAGCGCTAATGCAGTTTGTGCACTTTTCAGCCATTTTTGCTATGTTGGCGGTTTTGGCGACCTCGGTGACCCCGTGGTACCCACTCCGAGGGGTGCGAGTGGGGATGTTGTGACAGTATATGCCTACTAGGATACGAAAGGACGTTTTTTGCAGTCTCTAGCCTTGCTGAGAGCCGGTCACAACCCGTGCCAAAGACGCGAAATGACTGTTTCCACCAATAATGGCCTAGTGAATGGGCCGGTACACAACCTGCTTGTGCAGTTTTTCACTCCGGGCAGCTCAAAAATCGAAGTTTTCGAAACTTGGTTTTATGATATTGTCACCACATGATATGACCATCCAAAGTATGTAAAGCATGTTTTAGGCCGTATTTACGTGTTTTTCACCCTATTTGGGTATTAGGTCCAGGGGGGGGGTCTCCCAAGGGATTGGTACACAACCTGCTTATGCAGTTTTTCACCCTCGGCAGCTCAAAAATGAAGTTTTTGAAACTTGTTTTTTTGATATTGTGATCACCTAAAATGACCATCCAAAGTATGTAAAGCATGTTTTAGCCCATATTTACGTGGTTTTCACCCTATTTGGGTATTGGGGGGGGCTGGGGGGGGTCAAATGGGATTAGTACACAACTTGCTTGTGCAGTTTTTCACCCTGGGCAGCTCAAAAATCGAAGTTTCCGAAACTTATGTTTTTGATATTGTGATCACCTAAAATGACCATCCAAGCTATGTAAAGCATATTTTAGCTTGTATTTATATAGTTTCCCCCCTATTTAGGGTGTGTGTTGCTTGGGGTAGAGTTGGGGTAGATTCTCTGTGAGGTGGACTTGCCGAAGGCAATAGAATTTTTGCAAAACATTTTTTCGATATTGTGACCACTTACAATGATTAAATATTCTATGTAAAGCATGTTTTAGCCCCTCTTTGTGTGTTTTTCACCCTATTTGGGTGTTGGGGGGGGGGGGGCTCACAAGGGGTCTAGGGCACAACCTGCCAATGCAGCTTTCCCGCCTCGGTAGCTCAAAAATGGAAATCACCTCGCAGAGGTTGTTAGATCAAAGCTAGGCAGGCGTATATGTGGGGAAAACGCCACATACCCCCCCATTTTGGCGTTTTTGGGCCTATTCGCGTACCCTACCCCAAGGGGTTGAATTGTTAGTTTAACCCCTGGTAAAATCATTATTTTGTCCAATAAACGCATCCCCCAATGAGTTTTTGGTCCGGACCCCCCCAGACCCCCCCCACTTGAAACCCATTTTTTTGAGGTTTTGAGGGAGGTGGGGGGGGGGGGTGGGGGTGGGGGGTGGGGGTCAAAAATGTCGAAAAAATGACCCCCCCTTTTTTTGGGTCGAAAATCATGAATCTTTTGGTTTTTTTCGATTTTGAGCCGAAAAAGTGTTTCCGGGTCCCGACTCTATGGGGTTTGTATGGGGCGGAGTGGGACGAGCGCTGATGCAGTTTATGCACTTTTCAGCCATTTTTGCTATGTTGGTGGTTTTGGCAACCTCGGTGACCGCGTGCTACCCACTCCGAGGGGTGTGAGTGGGGATGTTGTGACAGTATATGCCTACTAGGATACGGAAGGACGTTTTTTTGCAGTCTGTAGCCTTGCCTAGGGCCGTTCACAACCCGTGCCAAAGACGCGAAATGACTGTTTCCACCAATAATGGCCTAGTGAATGGGCCTGTACACAACTTGCGTATGCAGTTTTTCACCTTGGGCAGCTCAAAAATCGAAGTTTTCGAAACTTGTTTTTATGATATTGTGATCACCCAAAATGACCATCCAAGGTATGTAAAGCATGTTTTAGGCCGTATTTACGCATATTTCATCCTATTTGGGTATTAGGTCCCAGGCGGGGGGGGGGGGCTGTGTCTCCCAAGGGATGGGTACACAACCTGCTTATGCAGTTTTTCACCTGGGCAGCTCAAAATTGGAAGTTTTTGAAACTTGTTTTTTTGATATTGTGACCACCCAAAATGACCATCCAAGTTATGTAAAGCATGTTTTAGGCCGTATCTACATGTTTTTCCCCCTATTTGGGTATTAGGTCCGGGGGGCAGGGGGGGGGGGGGGCTCCCAAGGGATTGGTACACAACGTGCTTATGCAGCTTTTCACCCCGGGCAGCTCAAAAATGAAGTTTTCAAAACTGGTTTTTATGATATTGTGATCACCTAAAATGACCATCCAAGGTATGTAAAGCATGTTTTAGGCCGTATTTACGTATATTTTACCCTATTTGGGTATTAGGTCCCGGGGGGGGGGGGGGTGTCTCCCAAGGGATTGGTACACAACCTGCTTATGCAGTTTTTCAACCTGGGCAGCTCAAAAATCGAAGTTTTTGAAACTTGTTTTTTTGATATTGTCACCACTTGAAATGACCATCCAAGGTATGTAAAGCATGTTTTAGGCCGTATTTACATGTTTTTCACCCCATTTGGGTATTGGCCGCACGGGGGGGGGGGGGGGGTCTCCCAAGGGATTGGTACACAACCTGCTTATGCAGTTTTTCACCCTGGGCAGCTCAAAAATCGAAGTTTTCGAAACTTGTTTTTTTGATATTGTCACCCCTTAAAATGACCATCCAAGGTATGTAAAGCATTTTTTAGGCCGTATTTATGTAGTTTTTACCCTATTTAGGGTGTGTGTGGCTTGGAGTAGATTCTCTGCGAGGTGGACTTGCCGAAGGCAATAGAATTTCTTGAAACTGATTTTTTTGTCATTTTACCATCCAAAATGATCAAATATCTTGTGTAAAGCATGTTTTAGCCTCTCTTTATGTGTTTTTCAGGGAATCAGGCGGCCGCCCGCCCGGGACAGGCCCGGTGGGGCGCGCGCTCCACACGGCAGCCACCCTGGGGTGGAGCCCGCGCGAGGGCTGGTGGTGCTGGGACGTCCCGGGACAAAAGCACCCGCTGCACTTCGTGCAGCAGCCCCTCCGCCAGATCCAGCACCGGGTGCGGGACAGCCTTCGCTGCCATTCATCGCGCCAGCTTGAGGCGCGGCGCCCGGTCACCTTCGGGGGGCTGGGCGACGGGGCACATGGCCCGGCCTGCCGCGCAACGCTGCGCGCCGCCTCCACTGAGTCGGACAAGTCGCTGCTGCGCGGCCTCATGGCTGGGGCCCTGTGGACAGCGGCAAGGGTGTCGGGCCATGGCATGCGGACCAACTCCACGTGCCCCCACAGCGGCGCTGCGCACGAGGACGAAGTCCACGTCCTGTGGGACTGCCTGGAGTGGGAGCAGGCCAGGGAGACATAGCGTCCCTGGCTCAATGACGCGGCGACGGCGATCCCCCAACTGGGGCCGCCGGACCAGTGGCCGGCCTGCCTGCGGAAGGCGGGCCTTTTCCCCCTCCGGCTAGCGCAAGGGTGGATCGGGGGCTCTTGGACGAGTTCTTGTACCGCCTGTACGGTATGTACCCGGCGGTCCTCGCAGCCCGCATGGCTGCGAGCCGCGGGGACCAAGCGGGCCACGGGGACTCCCTGTTCCCGGACTAGCCGCGTCCGCGGCCCTGCAACCCCTTCCCCTGGGATGACTTCGTCGGCCCCCTACCGGGAGACACGGTCCGCAACCAGCCGCGGCTCCAGCCGGGGGCCCCGCCGGGCTGGCGGTGGCCCCAGGACTTTGTCCAGGACTTGGTCAGGTGGGCCAGGGCGCTGGCCTGGATGCCGGGGCCGGCGGAAGTCTCCTGGGCTGTGCTGGCCCTGGATTTCGAGGCATATGTGGGGCGGGCGCTCCCGGCCTCCCCGGATCACCAACAGCGGGATGCGCGCCTGCCGCTTGGGGAGCGAGCCCAAGTCCTGCGCAAGGTGGCGGGCTTGATTGAGCGCCACCTGGTGGCGGGTACGCTGCTGTGCGGGGCCCCACGTGGGAGGCCGCGTGTGTGCGGGACTGTCGGCCCGCCCGTTTTTCGCGGCACGCCACGACGTGATGCTGCAACTCATGCGCCTGGCGATGCACTGCCGGGACTCGTGGGTCCGGCGCCTACGGGCGCCTGCCCGCATGCGGACGCTGCTGGGCGACCGTTTCCTCATGGATTACTTCCCCCGTCCCCACGAGGGAGGGCCCCCCTTACTACCGTATGCCAGGAGGCCCCCACGGGCGCCACCCAGGAGCGTCCCACACACCGCCCCGCAGCGCAGCCGCCCGCCAGGGGCGGGCAGTGGCACTCAGGGCGCGCTCTGCTTGGAACATGGGGCGCCATCATGCGCCAGGTGCAAAAGCCTAGGCTGGGGCATCAGCCGCTGCTGCCGGGCGGGCCACAAAGGGCACACAGACCCCTCGGCAGGCCTGCGCTGTCCGAGGGTCCTGCCCCGGGTCGCGCCGGGCCGTCAGGTGCTCGTCCCGAAGGACCGGCGCGCAGGAGCGGCGGCGTTGTCCTCCTGGCTTGGACGGGCCCGCCCAGCCTCTCAGGCCCTCCCGGCCTCGGGCCCCCCGGTGTCTCGCCGGTGCGCGGCCCCCCCAAGGACGCTGGGCACCCGCCCTTCCTCTGCACTGGGGCCTGACAACCCCAGACCCCCGAAACACCCAGCGCTTAACCTCCTGGCTGACTGGGGGGGACCGTGGAAGAGGGGCCAGTAAGCTCGGGTGGGGGGGACGTTGACCCGTTCTCCCCCCCACCAACGGCCGGGGGGGACAACCCTGGGCAGCCGCCCGCGGGCGCCGCTGATTCTTCCGGCCCTACAAGGGAGCCGCCCGCGCCGCAGGACTCTCCCGCCCCCCCCCCCCCCCGCCGGCGTCACTCCCCGACTTTTTTGGCCGCATCTCAGCGGCCCAAAGTAGCCGCACCATGCCGCGGCAACGGTCCCCGCCCAGGGGACGGAGGCGGCCCCAGCCAAAGGCCACCAGTTCAGTAGTGGACATGCTCCGCGCGCGCCCCCCTCGCGCTGCGGCCGACGCCGCGGGGGGGGGCTCCTTTGACCCAGTGGCGGACGCGCCTTCAGCGCCTTCGCCACCCTAGTCCACACTGCCGCAGCGGTGGCGGCACGGCAGGGCAAGCACGGAAGAGACCTAGTCCCCTCTGGCTCGTCCCTCCTGGCCGCCGTGCGGGCACAGGCGGGGGGCCTGTAGGGGAGGACACGGGCGTCCGAACTCGACTCGGCCCACCTCCCCGCCCCTCTGCCTCTGTACATAGGCCAGTGGACGCTAAAAGACGAATGCCCTCTTTATGTGTTTTTCACCCTATTTGGGTGTGTTTGGGGGGGGGGGGGGGGGGGCTCCCAAGGGGTCTAGGGCACAACTTGGTTATGCAGTTTTCCAGCCTCAACAGCTCAAAAATGGAAATTTCCGAAACTGATTTTTTGATACTCTGACCATCCAAAGTGATCAAATATCCTATGTAAAGCATGTTTTGGCCCCTCTTTGTGTATTTTTCACCCTATTTGGGTGTGTGGGGGGCGGGGTCCCAAGGAGGCTGGGGCACAACCTGCTTCTACAGTTTTCCAGCCTCGGCAGCTCAAGAATGGTCGTCCCTCTCCCCTCTTCGAGGTGCCTTGCCGAAGGCAATAGAATTTCAGCAGTTTTTATTGGTGCCTTCCAAATCGTTTGAAAGTCTTGGACTGAGTCATGTGCCGATCGGAAGTTGCTTTTGCTGTTGGCGAATTGCAAACAATGATGCTTGGATGAAAGCGGAAAGCCAAGATAATTGAAGTTAAATGTCACCAGATGTGTCTCCTTGGATCCTGAGTTGTGCTTGGCTGGTGACTGCCACTGACCAAACCTCTAGTATGACGTGGGTGTGCATCTTTGGACCCCCAGCTCGACGCTCTTCCCCCTTACCCAACCACCACGATTTGGTCTTTTTGGATTCTTTCTGTTGGTTCGAGTCAACAACGGTCTTCCCTCCCAGCCTCGATTTGCTTTCAGTGCTGGGTTTATTGCCAGCCCCCAACTTTGCTTCAGAGGGAGGGGAATCCACGGGCGGGGTGCATGAAAGCACTTTGCATCTTTCGCATGCAAATGGCATGGCTGGGGGAAAGTGTGTGTTTGGAGGCAATTCAGAGTGCCAAATCCCACATCATTGGGCACGCTATGCACCATTGTGGTAGTGCAGTTCACTTCAGTTGGAGGCACATGAAAGAAGTGCTGCAATACCGGTCAGACTATTGCAACGCAAGCAACATTTTTTATGCAGACCAAATGCCTGCAATGTGCGCATTCTCCCTCCCTCTTTCACGCTAAAAGGTTGGTGGGGCAAAGTGCATGACCTTCAATGGTGCATGGACCCCAAATCGGGCACACTAGATTTGGGCTCTTGGTGCCAACATGGTAGAGTAGCATAGTGTTTTGGGGGCACAGATTTTTGTTCGGATCTGGTCGTACGTCACTTGCATTCTTCTTCATGCCAGTCTGGGCAGCTCAATGTGCCACAAGAGTATGGTCATGCAGCCAATACCCCAGTAGCAGTACCTAGTTCCAAACCATTTTCTGCTTGAAAGAAGGTGTAACGATTACTCTTTTTCAAATGGAATGGCCAATGATTCCAATGTGCAGTGTCTGGAATGCGGTGTGCGTTGATCTCCATTGATCCCCTTTGTGGTGTGAGAAAAGAATGTCCGCAGCGGAACGCATTGGCCACGACACCAGCATTTGCCCTATAAAGGGACCCAGTTCCCTCTGAAGACACTGCACAAACTACCAATCCACTAAACCTCACCACTGGCGTGCCCATAGACTTAAGTGTCCCTGAATGACGTCTATCAATGCATTTTGCCCCAGCTGCATTTTTTTGGCGTGCCCTGTATACACTGCAGGGTTTACCGCAGCATTTTGTCATTGTCAGGCAGATGCCCGCACCAACAGAGAGATCAAAACAGCAGCAGAAAAATCAACCAAGAGGCCACAAACCATCGGAACGGGGCATCATCTCCTTCGCAACGTTGTGCAATACCTACCATGTGTCCGTGTTCCACAGATGATGCCGTGCTCGGCCGCTGTGGCTCCTTCAAGTCTCGACTTGCAGCGTCTTGCCGAAGCTAGTCAGGTGTTGTTCGGCCTTGTGTATTTCTGTGAGACTGCAGATGTGTGCTTGCTTGTCTGCGCGTTCATGTGCGTGAATATGCATTGTGCGTGACTGCACATGTTGGGGTTCAGTGTGGGAATTTTGTTGCACAGTTATTTCGTATGCATGTGCATTTGCGTTTGTCTACGTGCCCGCATTCGTGTGCGACGGCAAGTGAACACGAGTGTTCGTTTCTAGACGTCGAGGCGACAAAATTTCTGATGATAGCTGCATGGCGACACCGCATACACGCGCGTGAAATCACAAACGTGCACATGCACACACGGGCACATTTCGGCGCCACTATCCGGCATTCATCCCAAAGTTTCGATGGGTGGAAATTTACAACCGCGCGCACAGGGTGTTTGTGCGCCTGTGTGGTACATGTAGGTGCGTGCTAGCGCACATGCATGTGCGGGTTTGCGATTGTTGTGGCCCCCTTTGCGTGTGTGCGTGCGTGGGTGCATGTGTGTGTGTGTGTGTGTGTGTGCGTGTGTTAGTTTGCTGGGTTGGCAATGGCTGGTGGCGGGCCACGGCGAGTGCCACCAGGGGGCTGGCTAATCCTGGCTTTCGGGCTGTGGCTAGCCTCCGATAAAATGTCTGTGGTTTGTCCCTCATCCTGGGTCTTTCAGCAAGGGGCAGGAAGGGAGTGAGTGACCCAGTCCATAGGCGAGCAGGGACACATTGTTGCCTGTGCTCATCAGGCACTGCACCGAGGGGACTGCCCGAGGAATGCAGGCTGGAGCAGCTCGCTACCTTTCATCCCTTGTTGCAGAAAGGCGCCTAGTGCAGTGTCTGGACATGCTTTTGTTTTGACACTGCACCTGACGAGAATTTGTGCGCCCAGGCCTTGATTTTTCCCTGTTTGCTGCGTTGAGTGAGTGAGTGAGTGAGTGAGTGAGTGAGTGAGTGAGTGAGTGAGTGAGTGAGTGAGTGAGTGAGTGTATGTGTTTGTGTGTGTGTGTGTGTGTGTGTGTGTGTTTCGGGCCCAATTCCACGTGCTGCACCGACAGCATCGGGCCCTGTACTGGCGGATACCGTAATGCAGGGGAACACTGGGACCAAGCGGGGGGGGGACAATAGGAATGAGGATCCGGACGCCACCCGCACGCACACGCCCACGCCCAGCAGACCCACACAATCGCCCAGCGCAAGCATGGGATGCAGTCCCACCCCTCCCCATGGGCTGTAGGAACACAGAGGTCCTGGATTTGCTATTTTTTGAATGGAGCGCAGACAAGGATAATCGTCTGCTGACATGGGTCAAACGCCACAGTACACCAGAACTGGCAGCCACAGTGGAATCACCGGGGGAGACACGCTCACGTCAGACAAATGAGCGGCAATCACCGCCATGCTGCGCATCACTGAAATCAAACCCCGGGAGTTTAGCGATGTGGCCCTTGTGGCATAGGTAATTACCGCCCCTTGTGCTACACACATGGCACACATCCAGCCACGAAAATTGCCCAACGACACACATGTTCAATCAGCCTGCAGTGCGGGCAGACAAACACATGCTCACGCGTGAAAAAGGCATGCAGCGACTGTTGAGTAGAGGACAGCCATTGGAAATGTCCGAGCAGAGTTCCAGTCACATCCCAATGCCACCTCTACATATGTAACACCGCCTACTACACACCATCGATGGAGTTTCTGTTTGGCGCCCCCTGCATGTCGAGCGGCAGTCCAACACTGCCCTGTGCGGCGACAGCCACCCCCGGAACTCCCGCCTGCACATTTAGACACACACTACCCGGCACTCTGGGAGGACGTCCACACTCACCTGTTCCTCTTACTCGTGAAAGTGAAAAGACTTGGGTTTGGGCGCTAACCGGGTCTGTGGTGGAGAATATGCCAAAGCTCACGCATATCAGTACTGTCAAGGGGTTCGGCCTGTGGGCAACAGTGGCGGCTTGCATGGCACTGTCAACAGTGCAACACCGCCAACTGCATTTTTTCCGAATATGGAACATGCCACCAGCCACTCCACGAATCTCCACAAAGGAATCCATCTTCCACGCACTGATGTGCCAAATTAAATGCGTGCTACACGATACAAGCTTGGGTCGTTGGGCGAAATTAATGCCAGCCAGTGTTCCATACTGGCCCTATTCCACGCTCCCGTCGCTGCGCACAGTCCGCTGCAAGGCACACACCAATGCATGGTACGTGCATGTCCAACCCCCAGAGTATGTCATATATGTTTGTGTCAACCTACGCAAGGGGTCTATGTTGGACAAACAACCCACAGTCCCTTACAACGACTCTAGAAACATCACATAGACGCAAAATCAGCATCCGATTGCGCCATGTTTCATGCCCTCCTAGTCACCACAGAAATGTCGGACTGGGTGACAATGCCCGGCCAGTACTGCGCAACGCTATTCCAGGCAGGGTTGGCGGAACGCACGTGGTGGTCAGACCTCTGGCACTGGGCTGTGAATGACATACCAAGAGGAATTTCAGAACGGGACATGTCGAATACAAAACGTGCCTACATTACTAACATTGTGTTGCGCGTTCTCCAGGAACTTCGTCACGCAAAGCACTGCCCGATGCGCAATGTGTGAAGTCTCTACAAACGTTTTTGCACGATGCGGCAGTCCAACTTTGTCTCCCTTCCGCTTTACAAGAAGAAAAGGTGGCAGCAGGTCAATTTGGTCTGGTCAATCAATAAGGACCCACCAAAACCGGACAGGGCAGGGCAAGCAACAAACACGCGGGTTTGGCATGTGCCCCAATATTTACCGACCCGCCTGGTAAAATTTGAAATGCTGCATAACAATGTTTTACAAGTCGTTGGAGCGCTGTGGCGCCATGACACCGGTATCCCCATGGGCGGGCCATTCTCTGCGCTTTGCGCAAACGTGCACACACTTTGGAAGATAGAGAGGGCAGGGAAGTTATTGCGGGACTGGGGAGAACTTCAAGTGTCCAACGAGGGGTATATTTTCTGGCATAGGGGCACAGCGTGGTTCAGCCTGTGCCAATTCAGGGATAATGTACTAATAGCTGCCAATGTGCCGCCAGGGGCCCACACATCCCTCCTGAATATGGCATGCAAAACTCTGTCTAAAAATTGGAATCTTCAGGTCCTGTGCCCCTGTTTGGATGCTGGGAACACACCATGTGTCAAGAAAGGCTTGAACCAGACAGCCTGTGCCCTAGGGACCAGCATGTCTCCGGGGGTGGGGTTGGTCTGAGCACGGCACACCCCTCAGCCCTGAAATTCAACTGGTCATTGAGGAATGGCTAACCCCTCATCACCCCCAGTCCAACCCCCCCTCCCCAAATCGGCGGCCAAATTCGGCCGACTTCGCCGATTTGTTCTGCCGATTTGTTGGGTTTCTGGATTTCGCCCATTTGTTCTGCTGATTTGCGGGTTTTCTGTGAATTCGCCGATTCGTTTTGCCGACACAGAGTCAGTGGAAGCCTGTGTGCATTCATCTTCTTCCGGCAAGCTTTGTTTGTGCAGTGAAAACCATTTTTCTGCTCAGGACAAGTGACAAAAGCGCAAAAAACAATGGGTCCTGGCAGTGAACAGATTTGTGGGGTTTCTGTGATTTGGCCGTTTTGTTCTGCCGACTTGTTGGGGCCTCTGGGATTCTAGGTCACCTGACTGGAGGGGTCACCCCAAGATGTGTTCATTTACTTTGGGACACTGGATAATACCTCTTCTTTCTGTATTGGTTGTTCAGATTGGCACCATGAAGTGTTTTTATTGCCCATAAAAAGACGTGTCTGTGGTCCTCTGGGATTCATTGTCCCCCGATGATCAAATTTTTCTGCGGGACAAGTACACTGATGCTGGTCAGGGGGCAGTTTGTGACTTGTGTGTTCGCTCTGCACGCCCCAGTGTGTTCTTCAGCCGCCATTCTTCCAGCACCTCATCGTCAGCCCCCCAATCAGTGGATTCTGGGCTGCAGGTGCCTTCGGGTCCTTTAGTTGTGTCTGGTGCAGCCACGTCTTTGGCCACAGAGTCAGTGGAATCTGGGGTTGTGGAGCCTTCAGCATCTGTTGCAGAGTCTTCTACTGCTGCCACGGGGCCTGCCACAGGGTCCCTTCAGATTGACTGCTGCAGGACAGCTCTGGTTGCAGATCAGAGCCACAGGGTCTGCTGCACACCCACCCAGCACACAGTCAGATGGGAATGGGAAGCCTGTGTGCATTCATCTTCTTCCGGTAAGCTTTGTTTGTGCTGTGAAAACCATTTTTCTCCTCAGGACAAGTGACAAAAAGTGCAAAAAACAATGGATCCTGGAATTGAACCGATTTGTGGGGTTTCTGTGATTTGGCGGTTTTGTTCTGCTGACTTGTTGGGGCTTTTGGCTTCTGCACCACCGCCGATTAATTTTTAGAACAGGGCATATACCACTGGACCACTGGCTGACACTGACATGCATTGTCCTCAGGGACCATGTACAGACCGAGAGAAGAAAATTTTTTTTGAAAATTGAGAGATATTTTGGGTTTCCACATGACACCAATTACAGAGCAACCGAAAGGAAGGTGTATTTGGAGCCTCGGACTAAGATGCAGGGCACTGGGAACCTGTTTTGCTGACAAATTGGTCCGCCGATTTGTTCCGCCGATTTGTTGGGATTTCTTCGCCGATTTGGGGGGGGGATTGCCAGTCGCACAGCCCCCAAATATCTGCCATGCATTTTTATTAGTGCCTTGACTGCAGCACTGCCACACAGTTGGTCAGCGCAAATCCTGTCCGCGCTAGGCCCAGGTGGCACTTGCCAGTGTTTTTAACTGCATGCCGGTGATGAGGGTGCTGCACAAAGCGTTGCGCCAGGTGTACTCGGCGTCCCCGTGGAACGCTGAAAATACTATGCGCGCAGTATACGCGGTATCACACCACCAGCCATGTGCACGGATCACGGTAATTGCTCGGCTGATCCACTGGCTCCACAGGAATGCAAAGTGGCATGGGCACCGTTACACCGACAACATTCTACCAGACCAGTTCCAACCTCAGGGGTACGAGCCCACGTGGTGCGATGACATGCATTTGCTGCGCTCTCAGGCCACACCTTGAATGTCTGTTTGTCTGTGTGTGTGTGTGTGTGTGTGTGTGTGTGTGTGTGTGGTTACCCGTCATCTGGGATGAGGATGTGGGAACATTGCTCCTGTCTTTACGTTGCAGAACGGCGCATAGTGCAGGCGGGACATGCCTCTGTGTGCTTTGCACCTGACGAGATCTAGTACACTCAGGCCGCTTTTTGCACTGCTCTGTTTGTCGCGTCGACCGTGTGTGTGGTTAGGTGGGTGCACCTAACACTGGTTGCTGTGGGCTGTCATGAACTGCAACTCCTCCATGGATAACTTATTGGTCCATTGATCAGTGAAAACGTGAAAGGGACAGGGTGAGGGCACAGGAGAGACCTGTATCACACCGCTTTGACTGTCCAGAGCTGCACATCGCTGTTTCTATCAACAGACCGAAAGACGTCTAGGGCTGCCATGCGGCTCCTGAGTTTTCTTTCAACGCTTTTCTTGAGATGTTCTTGTTTCGCGGTTCCCTGCGTGTGTGTGTGTGTGTGTGTGTGTGTGTGTGTGTGTGTGTGTGTGTGTGTGTGTGTGTTGGACGTTTCACCTGACAAAACCAAATACAATCATGCTGCGTTCGATGTTTGCTGCGGAGATCGAGCCAGGACAAGAGTTAATGGCATATTCATGGATGGTTTTAAGAGGCATATCCTCACGGTGACTCCAAGAGCTCGCCGCCACAGGGGGGATCAGACTGGCCAGCTGCCAATATGTGCCAATGGTCCGAAAGGCTGCTGCCTGACGGCTACAATTCCACAAGTGCGTGCGCACCCTTGCGCACCCTTGCGTGCACGTGCGCACACACACACACACACACGCACACACACATCGCGCACTGTTGCAGATGCCTAAAGCTGATCTCCAAATGCTCGTCAATGATCTTTTCGAAGACCTGCGCAAGCAACAGGCGGATTATACCCAAATGATGACAGGATGCACTTCTCTGAAACACGTCAACAGAATGCTGCAAACTGAAAAAGATGCGGTACATACCCTTTTGCCTTTCTGTGTTCGTTTGACGTGGGACTCTCGCATGGCGGTACGTTACACTGGGGCATGGTGGGAGAAGGCCACCCGTATGGCATCACTGCATTGACTGTGCCATCGTGGCCCAGCAGCACCGGTCAGGAAGGGACGAGAGCGCACAGCCCTGCGCCATACGTGACGCCCCTGTTCACATGGGCTCCTCCCGTCCGTTTCCTTTTCTGGGGGCGCTTGTTTTTCGTCCGTTTGAAGATTCGGGCACCAGCAACCAAGAGACTGCCGCTGCAGAAGATGTGAGGGCACAGTGCAAACCATTGGCAACTCGTGTCCTGGTGTCCAGTTCCCTATTGAGTTGGGGTGCGTCCGTCCTCTGTTTCGCACGTTGCACTCCGTTGGTACTTCAAATCTGACTGCCCCCACCCCCACCCCCTACCCCCGTTTGCGGTGTGCAGGAGGCGCAACGCTGTGCTCAACTGAAAGCAGAGAAATTGGCGTTGGCTGCTCAATTGCAGAAGATGCAGGAGAGCCTTCAGGTGCGTTTTGCGGTCTACGGGCCGTCTTGTGTTATATCGTCACTGCAGGTTGCTTTTGGTGAGGAGGGGGGAGGGGCATTGGAAGCTTGAAACAAGCAGCTTCCTCAGTGCCCGAACCAGGGCCACCAGCAGCCGCACCACCGGAGCGGCAGCAAAATTGTACCCAGTCCTGACGCATGGAGGCCATACCGTCGCCATCTCTCGTCTGCCGAATACTCTTGGATTGCCACCAGGCCTCCGTGCGATCGATCGGCGGTGCCAAAATTCTCTCTCTGTTTGAACTCGGAAGCCTCTGTGATCCCATCACATCGCTTTTTTTGTCCAACGTCACAACAAGACGCTCAGTCATGACGGGCACATCCATCCACAAACAAACGTTGCGATGCACCGAGCCCCAAACACACCCCAAACAGGTCTGGGGAGGGTGGCATTGGGTCGTGGTATGTCACGATCTTTTGAATGGAGAGCCATGAAAATTTCAGTAAGTATCGTGACATCAGCAGTACAGGAAGCAGTGAAAAATGTAGTGACAGTGGAAGAGGCACCGACAGTGACAGTGACAGCGATTGACCAATTTCATTGTGTCTCCATCTGCTGCAGTGCGGTATTTGTCTATGCCGTGCTGAACATGCCGCATAAGAAGGGACGAGTTGGGGTGCCAGATATCTGTCTTCCGTGACGTGTATCGTATTGAACGAGGGCGGGAGGGGGGAATGGGAACCACTGATGAGGGGCACTGGGGGGGGGGGGCACAGTCTGTCTACCGAGGGGTGCTGCATGCAAGGGTAATCCTGTGTGGGTTTTGCCCCCACCCCCACCACCTGGCCGAGCGGTTTGTCGGAGGATTGGTTGTGGTGGGGCTGGCGGTGTTGGCAGAGGCGGTTGAGGTGGCGCAGTGAGTGGTTATGGAGTGCAGAAAGGAATGGGGGGGGACAACAGACCACAACAAAGCCATGGGGTGAACGAAGGAGATTTCTGGTGGAGACGGCGAGGTGAAGCGCATCACGTGTGTACATGCGGACACAGCGTTTCGCTCGACGAAGCTGGGCCACCGGGAAGGGAAGGCAGCGCAGAAAATTGACGCGCAACTTCACTGGGCCCCCCGAAACGATGACAGCAGACGTTTCGTTCCTGTCGGGCAGGGGAACCGGGTTCCTGAGGGTTCAGGCCCTAAGTTTGTGCCAGTCAGTAATGCCTGCACTCGTTAAACCCAGAATTCTTTAGGAATAAGCTGCATATTTAGAACACGACTCATCACGGACGCCAGTTGCAAGTTTGGATGAAAGTGAAGCAGCCCGGCGATGGACATCGCGGGGTGTGATACATGGTGGTCGCTGGTGCGCCTGTGACACATGGATGGTTGCCTTTTTTGGGCTTCTGGCAGTACGTGCCAATCGAAGGGTTAGTCTGCGCAGCGCAAAGGATGCGCTTGCCGCTGGTGAGGCTTTGATTGACGGTTGTAGGTACCAAGCCCAATGGACCCAGAGTGCTCCCAGACAAGCTATGGCCATAGTGCGTGGTGCCATATGCGGAGTTGCTGTGCAGTTTGGGGGAGGATTCTTCGCGGTTGAGAGTCAAGCACTGCCCACCACGGGCAGTAAGCACTTACCTCACATGTGGGCCCCGCCCACGGCATCACTGGTAAGGGGCCCAGTCGGCCCCAATGCTGCAAGGCGAGAGCCACACTTTGTCTACAGGGGCATGCTGCACCCAAGTTTGTTTTGTGGAGGGGCCGTATGGACCCTGAAAGCTTTTGGCTGCCACAACCTGGCACCATGAAACCGTGAAGACAAAAGAGCGGCTGGCGTGGACTTTCACAGCGCCGTTGGTGCGACGTCCCAAATGCGGATTGTGTTAGACCATGTGGTGGTGTCTATCAGGGACACGGTGATACGAAAAAGGAGAAGCTCTGTCCTGCAGAGGAGTCTGAGCGGACCTAATCCCTGAAATTCTCTCCGCCCCTGCTGTGTGCATGAGAAGCGACATGAGTCATCCCTGTCACAGCAGCTTCATGGAAGGAATGACGATTATGTTTCCGCCACGTCGTCCTGACACACTCCAACAAATGGGTGCAATGCAGGGGGGGTATTGTGACACTTCCATGCTCCTGCCTGTATACCTCCCCCGTCTTTGCAGCAAACAGAGGCCTGCAGGAGCAAAGTGCAGCATTTACAAGCGAGTCTTTGTCAGGGGTATGCGTACCCTCCCCGAATACGGGGTTCATGAAGCCTGAATGATACCAGATGACACATGAATATGTGCCCGGTGAGTTCGGAGAATGCCACAACCCCCCCTCTGGTCAAGCCGGTGGCGCAAAAGCAAAAACACTCAGGCCATTCGCTCAGGCCCATCAGGCCTATTTTGCCGATGGGCCACGGCGCACTGCTTTCCTTGCCCTCTGGGCCTTCCGGACCTTGATACTGCCACCGCTAGACTTCACCGGGCCTGTGAAAGATTGGGTGTGTGTTGGGGGTATGGGGGGGCCTGGAAGCCTCTTATTTTTTTGAGGATTGGAAAAGGGGCGCATACACACACACACGCCTGACATTCAGAAGCCTTGATATCTGATCCGCAATTGAGAAGCCTTGGTATCCCTTCCACAATTTTGCCTGGATTTCCCACTTGTGCTTATGGATATCCCACGGCATCGAGGCCTGACCGCAGCCCTTTGCACCAGAGATCCCTTTTCGTGCCTTTTTGGAGCACCGGACGCATCCCCCGCTTTGTGGATTCATGCAGTGCACCTTCGTGTGTCGTAGTGTCAACAGCTGATCGTTCACAAGGGGACACCACTCTTCACCCCCCATCAGGCAAACCCCACGGTGCTCCGAACCCTCCTCTCCCATGGACTGCAAAGTTGGGTTCTTATCCTTTCCCTGGTCCATATTGTTACCTGCGTCCGGACTGGACACGCTGTTGGCCGAGGGACTCCGACAATAGTGCATCAAACAGCCTCCAAAAAGGAACATAAAGGCATAGCGACACAAGGTAGAAGACTGTTGAGCTGCAATTTGGATCAGCGAATTGTACCAAAGCAAAGAGGGAGTATCTGCCTTGCACGCACCTGTGCGCAGGCGACAGCTGTAGTAATCCCCTGTGTCAGAGTTGGGGAATCGGTCTGGGTTCGCGATTTGTGTTCCTCGCGTTCGCGAATTGAGGCAAGAATTGCGCCTTCTTTTTGCGGCCTATTGGCGCTTTGCTTTGCACGTATCATCATTGTGTCCGTCGTCTGCACGCAAGCCATCTCAGGCCTCCTTGCTTCAGGGACCCGAAGACGGCCGGGGTTATGTACCCACATGCCGTCGTCCCCGATTCGGGGGTCCCAAGATGGCAGGGGTTGCGTAGCCATTTTGATTTCTTCCCCGCTCTCGTTTCTTTGCCGCATTAAGGACCCTGAGAGGACAGGGCCCACAAAAATTTCCCTCCAAAGTCACATCAAGATTGCGCATTTGAGGTATGTGTCGGAGGGCACATCTGAAGGGCATACATCTGTCTGCAGGGACTCTGAAGCCATGAATTCGGAGCTGCACATGGAAATGGACAAGTATGTGCCCACGGGACTTCTCGGGCTCCAGATGGGCCGAATACATTGTGCACGGGTCTTGGTTCCTTTGTGCGTGTTCGCATCGGAGTGCCCGTCATGTGCTTAGCTGCGGTGCGTTGCAATGGGGACGGACATCGTCTGGTGCACAGGCTGGCAGATCAGGTGCTCAATGGGCACGCAGAGAAAACTGCTCTGCAGCTGCAGCTTTTAGAGGCGAACAACCAAATTGTCAGGTGTGCAGTGTGCAGGCACTCAGGGCCGTACAGGTGCTGGACGAAGGATAAAAGACGCCTTGGTCGCGTTCTGGTAGGCCAACACACCGATGAAGAAGATGCGTGTGACATTCTGTATTCATGTTTTCTCATTTCGTGCATATTCTTGTATCTTTTTGCGACCCCCAAATGCGACCAGTGATTGCACTTGTGGCGCGTTTTTGGCTGCCATCCCCAGCAGCGAAGTGTGGCACACTGCATGGAAACTGTAAATGCGATTCTTGTCAATGTTTCAGGAAACATGAAACATTGCGCTCACAATGAATCGTGTTGATTTCTGGGGAACCACAAGAAAATTTTGAGGCTGGTAGAGAAGATGGGGATGATATTCGCGCTGTGGACATGGACACCATGAGAAGGGGATGATTAAACAATCCGGATCTTCCCCCTTTTCCCTGCTTTTTGTTTTGCTCTGCCGCTTCTTTATCTTTAACAAGAGGGGTTGGTTCCTGTCTCCATGTTCTGCCTTCCTCTGTTGCAGCAGATGAGCAGGTACCCCTTAATACTTCGCAATCCTGCTCTTCCTTTCAGACACCACGGATTTGACTCATGGCTCGGGCACTCACCCTCCTGGCCCACCAAGGAAGCTGGCACAGACACACAATGTCAAGTGAAACACTCCGTCCATATTGCAATTCCTGCCGTGACACCACATTGCTCTGTCCATTCATTAAACAAAGCCATTTGCTTGATCCTTCAGGTTTTGTGCTGTTTATCTGATAAGCATCCACTAATGCTGGTGCACTTCCGCAGGAATGCCCTTGTTACAGAATGGGCAATCTTCTCCATAGGAATTCCACCAGCCATCATTGTAAAAACCAACTCATCGGAGCCCACCACATGCCGTAGTGTTGGTTGCTGCAGTGTGCTAATCTGCTAATCGGTGTTGGGACTCTGTTGCTGTTGCGTCCCCCTTTTTCTTTTTGCCTTTGCTTTAGTGTGCCCTCTTACATGCATATTCCAAAGCCCTGCCATTGGTCGCACATTTGCTGCTACCGCAGCTTGTGTTTTGGTGAATGCCAGACGGTCTTGAAGGAGTCACTTCTACAGATGTTGTGAAGTATCGTCTTGGACATTTGCTTGAGCGGCTGTCCCACTGACGTGCAGGCATTAAGTTTGGGGGTGGGGGTGGTGCCGTTCAGAGGCAAAACGAAAAGAGCTTGATAACCTGCGGCAGCAGGTTTGTGTATTTGTTGGCTCTACAATAGATTTGATTGCGCCCCTGCCAAAATATGTTTGACGGGAGGTGAATGAGGTCGTGTACAGGTCGGCCAGCCCCTGGACCGCATCCGCTCTCACAACGTCTGGTCTGGGTTTGTGGCCCATCGACGCTCAATGCTGGTCTGCGTTGTACCCTGCACCGTTGTTCACCTTGAATCGTAGTTTGAAGAGCGACTGTGAGTTCGCGACTGAGAAGTGCAAAGTGATGGCAGAAAGCGAACAACATCTCAGAGACCAGCTGACGAAGGTCGCACCGTGCCCCATCCCACTGGACTCGCATCGGGATGCATGAACTCCGCCCCCGCCCCCTTCCCCCCCCTGGCGCCAACCATTTGTGCTGGCTCAATTATTCGTGTGCTTGTTTGTTGTGACTCAAGACCTTCAACGGCGACCGCTGAGCTTTGGTGGTGGCACCCCTGCCAAACCGACGCCACGTGTCTGCGTCTGCACACGCAGCAATAAAGGTTGCATCCCTTCTGACTGCGTCCCTGACGACGCCATTTGTGGTCAAGCAGAGCAGTAATTTGACAGTAAGTCAGCAAGTCGAGCTGCAGCAAGTCTCATCCGGTTTTTTTGGGCCTGCCCATTCTGACCACTGCGCAAAAGGCTGTCATTTGCAGAAGGGCACGGTCGGACCCCGGGGCGGGCGGTTGGACTGCTTTGTTGCCGGTCTCATACGAGCGGCAAACGGCAGACCAGAGAGAACCCCCCCCCCCCTTTGGAATGCTCCTCGCACCAGCTGGTCCCCCTCGCGCGCGCCCATTCACACGCCTCTGCGACTCTCGGGGGCTCAGAGATGAGCCAAATCGATGGCGCCATTGCAATCGCAGGGGGCGACGGGGTGGGGGAGGCAGGGGGTTGGGACCCAGGCTGTAGCGCGCCAGGGCGCCCACAACCGTGGCCTCCGTACCTCGCCCGCTCCACTGGGACCCGTCCACCCGTATGCCCAGTCTCAAGGCCGCCCGAGCTGCTGACAGCCCGCAGATCCCACGATGGTCCGCTGTGCCAGTGTGTGGCCTCTGGCGGAGCGGGCAACGCACGCCGGATCCCATGGCTGTGCCTGGGCCCGTTTATCGGCACTCTGGTCCCGGTGGCGTGACACCCCTGGACCCACATACAGCTCTGCACAATGGCTGAGTGGGTGTGGGGCAAGGGGCTGTGGCAGAGCTGGGCCCGGCCCAGCGGAAGAGGCGTCCGTCAGCAGGGCTGCACCCTGGGCAGCGGGCGCCGTGGCCAAAAGGCCCACGCGCCGGACGGCCCAGCTCAGCGCGCAGAGGGAAGTAAGTAACAGGTCGCCTGTGCACAAATGACGAACTCATTGGACGCGTTGTGTGCGTCCGGTGCCGGCGCGCCTCTTGTGTGTGCCCGGTGCTCCCGGCTCTGGCGGCGGGACGGGGGGGGGGGGGGGGGCTGCCACTGGGCCACCAGGGGAGTTATCGGGCTGGGCGGCCCACAGCGTCCCGGTTGCCAGCCCCAAGTGTTCCCCAGAAGGGTGCAAAGGGGGGGCAGCGACAGGTACTTCTTAACTGCCACAGTTGACAGGTGGCCCTGGGTGAGGTGGCACGGCGGCTGGGGCTGCAGCGTCCACCCCAGTCCCATTTGAGCTCCGTCCCTGCCCTTGGGTCCCTCGGCGCCCAACAGTGGAGGGCCTATCGCTGATTACGATCAATTAAAGGGATTGCAAAAAGGCACACAAAAGCAATGCAACGACAACCCATACCCATAGCCCCCCCCCCCCCCCCCGCCCCGGCCGTGTGGGGTTTTGGTTGGCCCCAGACCGTTCTGCTTAAATTGTTGTTTCCGAGGCGCAGTTTCGCACACATCGTCATAGGCATCACTTTTTGCGTCGACGACGGGAGAGGCGAGTGGGTCCAAAGGGGCGGTGCTCATGAGGGCGGTAACGGGTCCGCTGACCTCAGCAGCACTAGGGGAGGATGCCTGGACCATCCAACGCCTCCCCATACCTTCCCCTCCGAAATGGTGGAGCACAAGGATTCTTTGGCGCCTTGGGACGACCCAACAAATCTCTCGCCACGTTCAGTGCGCGTGGTTGTATCGGCGCACCCAATCGCATGCACGGGTAACTGCTCCTCGGGCTCTTTCTTCGACTGCTTCAGCCTCGTTGTTGTTTCAGCTTCATGGAGATCATCAAGCACTAATCCAAGAAATCAATGCCCTCCAAAAGTGTGTCCGAACGTATGGTTTAGGTCATGATGGCAGCAGGCATTTAGTGTACCTACCCATTGGGCTGGGGTAAGGGTACAGAGAGTGGGAAGGGGAATCAGGGTGGAATCTGCCTCACATGATTCTTGAGGTTGAAGGACACGATGACCGAGCCCCCTTATACACCGCGAGGAATCAGTTGCTTGCCTCGTGTCCAAGAACCCCAGGTCTGATTCCGAGGTGGAAGACAGGTTGTCCCACGGTGATTCTGTGACAATACCCGGAAGTTTCGAGTGTGAATGCTGGGTAAGGGAGGAAGCAGACGACAAGTGACTGATTTTTAGGTGGAGCCTGGACACCTTGCCACTCCCACTACCATTACCATTGTCAACCTCGTTCGGTACGAAATACAATCGGCTCTGTGGGGGTTCAATGAGTCACGGTGTACAGATAAACCGCGCCCTGGGCCCCTCCTATTCCCCTTGCGTGTGCTTTTTGGGGCTCGCCTTGCGATGGGGGCGCCCAGGAGGGTTGCTGAAGTACGTGTCCTTGTGTTGCATCTGATTGGTGGGCGTCCGGCAAGTGTAGCTGCGACCGTGGACCATGAAGGTTCTTGAAGAGGCAGCAACCCAACACAACACAACACAACACAGCACAGCACAGCACAGCACAGCACATCACAACCCAACACAACCCAATGCAACACAACGCAAGGCAAGGCAAGGCAAGGCAACACAACACAACACAACATAACACGGCACAGCACAACACAACACAACAAAACACAACACAACACAACACAACACAACGCAACGCAACACAACACAACACAACACAGCACAGCACAACACAACACAACACAAACTGGTGGTGGCGGGGGGCAGTCCAATGGCAGTTGTTGTTTGTAGACTGCTCGGTTTGTTCCTGACACTTCCTGTCAGTCCGGCCCGAAAAGGCTCGCGGCGCAGGTGGGGCAGCCCTCCTCGTTCAAACGCCGGGGGTGTGCAAAAAAGCGGTCGAGCCAACGTAATGGTACTCGTAATTATACTACAGCACAGTGTTCACATCAAAGTTATGAGTTCCCTCGTGCGTTTTTCTCACCCGATATCCATGCTCCCAAAGGGAACCAAAGTGAAATATGCAATCCAAAAGCAATGAGACATCATCTGCAGGGAACCGTCTCGAAAGCGACTCTGGCAACAACTCCCCTCCTTGAAACCTCATTCCTTCCCACTCCAATCTGTCAATTGAAGCAATCATCCTACTCACCCATACAAGTCCATACCTTATCGTCGCATTTTAGTATGCCCGTATGTCTGTTCTCCAAATCATCATTGCGTCTAGCCAATGGGCCACCACGATCCCCAGAGAACCGAGACAATATCGTCTGTGAGCCTTCGAACCAATTTGTCAAAACCAAGGTAAGCACAGCGAACAACGATATGACACAAAGGCAACAACGTACATCCCCACCAAAAATTCACATGATTCAAACCATCCCACAAATCCGAAAGATCCAGAGCATGACACAATTTTTTCCTCACACCATATAATACATCTAGCACCCAGTCCTCCACACACACCAAAGAAAACGGAATTGCATCACCAGAGTAAAGCCATCCAAGAAGGGCGTACAGAAAAAAATTACTCCATTCCAATCAACGGCGTACAGTCCAAATGGCCTCAGTCTGCATCGTATTCACAGGCCCCTTCCAACTCGAAGGAATATTCCCCATCACGGCAGCAAGAATGTGGCCATGCAGACCCCCAACACTAAATGACATCCACCCTCAAACGGTAACGCTCTACGCCAAGATGCAGAATGAATACTGTTAGACGCCCCCTCGGCATGCCCACTCCATAACACCCAGGTGGGCTGAACTCACAGTCATGGGCATCAATTGCGGTAGCCCGGAGAAAAACTGCACCAACTCTACTGTTACCTCATCCTAGATGTAGTCTGCCTCCAGGAAACGTGGGCACTCATGCTAGACGGATGGCTAAACAGACTACCCTATCAGCACACAACATCACTACCCTTTCGAGGAGGAGGCCTAATCATCCTTGTGCACACGTGCCGCACATCTAAGTTGAAATAGAAAATTAAAGCGAAAGAGCACTCGCTGTGTGTACACATCAACCCAGGCACCCCTGACTCTCTGGCGGTCGCCACAGTACATTTTCCCCCGAAAATACACCCCGACACCAGAGCAGAGCACTGCGACACTGTGGCAAAATTCCTATCGAACGCCTAAGCAACGGTCTCCCTCATCCAAGGAGATCTCAACGACAACGTGGAACACAGCTCCAAAGGATGGTTCAAACGTACGCTCAGCAAGTCTTGGAAGGAATACCAGTGCCCATACACCACAGGCCAGCCAACGAATCAAGTACTCACCAAGAAAGGAATTTCCTTGACGGAGATCGATTGGCTCTTCCTCCACAGCAGCACCCCCTGCATGGCGTGCACCATAGAACAACTACCAGGCCTCAACACTCACAATGTGCAGCAGTACACCCTTGCCATAGACTGCGAACAAATGAAACCCACATACCCCTCCAACCGAAGATACGACTTTCGTCACCTCAACCAAGAGGACTTCCAAGAAGTGGCGAACGCATGCCCCATCCTATTCACATGGGCCAACATCTCCAAATGGCACCCTACAGCTGTCATGCACCTATACTTCGCAGCCATGGGCAACATCATACCCTGCCGTCGATCCAAAATGTCCCTCTCATCAGCGGACGCCAAAGCCCTAGCCGCAACCCTACGATCCCAAAGCGGAGGACGCTCCGCAGAACTCGCCCGTTGGTGGGAGAATAAAAACAACAAGGCCATGGCGGCAAAGCTCCATTTCCCTCTTGAAAATCTAAAAGGAGTCTCTATCACATCGGCGACAACCCACGCCATAAAAATTAAAAATAACAAATTCAAGGTCGTGGACGAAATCAATGCCGATGGAAAACACTTCCCCAAGGAAAAGACCGAATTTCAGGAGGAGATGCTCAAGCAAGCCCAAGAACTATACAGCGGAAGACCACACATAGCCCTCGATCACGAACACATCAAGAGAGGCATGGAAATGAGCCCTGACCCACCTGAAGAAAAACCAGATTTTCTCACTCACATGCTGCGATTGCAGCGAGAATGCAAGAACCTTCCCCTCGAGGACCCTGCCGGCAAGACCCCCGATTTCCACGAACTTGCCGACTTGGTAGGGCGATCATCCTCCGAGGCCACATCGCTGGAGCAACTTCCCCATGCCCTTGTAAGCCGCCTGAATGGATTCAGCCTCCACTTGTTTACCTCCCTCTTGCAAGCCTTTGCACCGTGCCCATGACCCGCTGCTGTGTGCAGTAATCCACCTTTGCCTAATCAAGAAACAACCGTAATGGCTCATCCCCAACAGTCGCCCCATCCTCTTAGAACCGTACCTACGCCGGCTAGAGTCCAGCAATGTCTTCCTACGCCAGCAACAACACTCAAAATGGACAACCTGGGTTCCCCCCCATCATTACGCCTACGGAAAGCAGCTGTCGACACAGATGTGTGTGATCACATGCCCATGGCTTGTATGGTGGTTCGCCCACTACTATGGCAAAGTATTCATCATCGATTGGGACGAAAGCAATGCATTCTGCAACACCATCAGAAACAATATGGACAGCGTCTTTGCATCCGACGCACTCCACGTAGAAGAATTGGCAAAGAGATTCTTCAACTCCTTTGGGATATACGTGGTACCCCCCTACGGACTGACCGGTCCATACACAATGCGTCATGGAGGATCCCAAGGCGACTCTATGGGAGTCGGCCTATACTCCACCACAACGTGTGCTCGCACCAAATTTCATCAAGGAATACTTCTACAACACAAGAATCCAGCAGACCTCTCACCCCGTGCCGCGCAGTACATGTACAAAAGTCTGGCTGCCCCATGGGACCCAAGTGTCAAAGCACTTGAAATCGTATACAACGATGATCGGAGAGGCTTCGCCACCAGTCCTCAAGACATGGCTCACATGTACAACACATTCAACCACGGCTGCTGGTGGACAAGAGGATCATCGCAGTACAAGATAAAAATGTACGGAGCAGAACCAAGAAAACGGCACACTAGAGTATGTTGATGGCGAAGCGGAGATGATTGAAGACATGTTCACCCTCTAGAAATCTGACCTCAAGATGACCGGAAACCCTCTCATCCCAAGAGAGATCCCCAAAGAACCCACTTTGAAGTTCACAGGACGCCTCTCCATCCTGCAACGAACTCTCGCATGGCTGCAACCCTCTTGTGTACTCATGCTTGCGCATCCTGATCACGTACACCCTGTCCGTGGTAGACTACGTGTTCTCAGCCATCCCAGTGCAAGCTAAATGGGTACAACCGCAACAAATACAAATCAAGAGAATAGCCTGCAACGCGCTATGCATCCCCATGTGCACCTCGAACAAGATGCTATGGGCCGACCTCGATGACATGGGATTCGCAGTCCCCCACGGGTTCTCCCATCTACAGCGCCAGTACATCGAAGGCCTCTTCCTTGCTTGCAATAGCAGAAGCACGTACACCAAGGAGACCAGCAGAACGCTCATGCTATACCCCAAGCCCAACATCCCCCCCCCATCCAGACTAGATCATCGCGCAACAATTGATGGCTCACCATGACGTCTCCTTCCACCTCCCTGCAAACCTCACAGAATGCCCCATCTTAATCGAAGTACTGCACACTCCCGAAAGAGACCTCATGCTCATGTCAGAAGGATCAAAAGAGAACAATGACCATGCATGGTCCACACTTGTGATCGACAGCAATGGAGTAGCCCTAAAAGCTAACTCTGCAGTAAGATGCAAAGGAGGCAACAACTGGATAGCCGAATGGTGCGGCAAATTCCTCAACAAGCTGCTCATCCACCGCTTCGGAATTGATCCAAGCCGAATCAGAGGTGCCATTTCGGACAACCTAGCAGCCATGCATGGTGGGCACGGAGGCAAACCATCCAAATGTATCCGGGTAGACTCATACCGCATGTTGTACGCACAGTTCCTATGCAGGTACGGCATACCGGAATTCTACATCCCGGCACAGCACAACACCAAAAGCAACACCAGAGTGGCGCTATGGCAGAAAGAAAGCGACAACACAACGAAGTCCGCCCTATAGCACGCAACGAAGGGACAAGTACCCATGTGTGAAGCCCTCGACGATACGATGCTCTGCCTCCATCATGGAACACTGGTTGCTTGCATTGTACCCGCATTGGATGCACAGTATAACAACACGCTAACGGCCCAAAGCTACCCAGGCAACCCCAAATGCAAAGCAGGCCGGCGCAGAGGAATCACAGAAGGCAAGTACGCCAACACCTATTGGGTCTGCACCTCACTGCCATGAAGGAAGCAAAGACGAGTTTTCATGCCCATTTTGCCGCACCATGGCTACTGGATGGGGCGTTCACATGCAATCTGCCTGCACCATGCTTCGGCTCATGTGTCCGCGGTTGTTCGCCAACATAGCCAATCGTCCGGCCATTCAAGGATACTCGATCGAGTGCCACTCCCCTGCTGCATTCTCTACCACCAAGGAAGGAGAAAAGCATGCATGGGGACTGATCCCGGGCTTCCTTATCGAATCCCATGCCCAATGGTCTCCTCTCAGCGTATGCATCACCTGGTCGGGAGTAATCCTTCGCTCTAAAGAAAGCCCACTCACCACAAAGGATGCCATAGCCATCTTCTCAGAGTACTTGAACTGCTTGGGCACCATGAGAACATGGCCACCTGGTGTCCGCAAGGAGGAATTGATCGCCGAACCAAACCCACAAGGACGGCCAATGCATAAGACAGAATGGAAGTACTGTGCAATTGCTGCGGCGTTCAACTTCGTTGGGCATCAAAACAACTCACTGACGGGCGACACCAGCCCGGTCCCGCTGAACCTCCTTCCCTCGGCCATCACCCCTCTCTCGTTTCAAGCTAAAGAAGAATGCCCCACCTCTAACCCCGAACCAGGCACAGTATACGTATCACCAGTCTCACCCGCTGTTATCCTCGCTGAGTCACAGACTGTGGCGTTCAGAGTATCCGAAGAACTTCACATCTGCTTTGACGGAGAACTGGTACTCACTGTTGCCTGCAAGCTCACACTAATCTTGTTGCAAGATGAGTGGCCAAGCGCTCCACAAGATTAGGCTCATGATCGTGAACCTCCCGCACTCCACTGGACCATATCTCCTCATCTGCGAGTGAATCCTCTCAAGACCCTGCTCACGAATCCGAGAATGACTCTAACTATTGGGACTAAGATTGAATGCTTGAATGAATGCCGAATGTTTTTGTGCTGCCCTCCACCTTCATGCCTCCTGAACACACCGTATCACCCTGTGATCCAGAATCAAGACACGGCAGAGACGTAAAAGAAAAGAAAAAGTATCCCGCAAGTGAAACTCTCCATCCCCCCCCCAAAAAAAAAGAAGAGAGAGAGAGAGAGAGAGAGAGAGAGAGAGAGACTCACATCATAGTACGCCGCATCGCACTACACTACATAGCACGGCACCGCACAACACCGCATCCGGCTACACAACAGCACACCAAGCCGCACAACACCGCACCGCACAGCTCTATACCGCACAACAGTGCACAAATCAAAGAATGAAACAAGCCCCACGCAGTTCAACGGAGGGCCCAAACGGCCCATGTATGAGGATTGAAGAACGAGAAGATCAAAGCCAGGACCCTGCTCACGAATGAGACAAAGACTCGGTCTATAAAGTCTCGAATCAAATACTCGAATCAACACCAAATACACTCCTACTGCCCTTTGCCCTCTTGCCACCCGATCATGCCCTATCATCCCATGGGAAGCAGAAGCGCCCCCCCCCCAAAAAAAATCAATCAGAACCCCAGCAAAACCTAAAGAATCAGAGCAGGCAAGCCACCCCGCGGCTACCTAAAGGAGCCAGACCGAGGTATGGGGGCTGGCGGTGGGTGTGCGTAGTCCTCATGAGGGCATGACAAATACACATTCATGCCGCTACACGTGAGGTGACTCCCATACTCCCTGGGGAAACACCCCCCCAAATATACACCGCCCAACCAATACTAATACCAATACAACACAACACAACACAACACACAACAAGACGGCACAACATAGCACAACACAAAACAACACAACACAACACAACACAACACAACACAACACAACACAACACAACACAACACAACGCAACGCAACGCAACGCAACACAACACAACACAACACAACACATCACAACACAACACAACACAACACAACACAACACAACACGGCACGGCACGGCACGGCACGACACCACACAACACAACACAACACAACAAAACACAACACAACACAACGCAACGCAACGCAACACAGCACAGCACAGCACAGCACAACACAACACAACACAGCACAGCACAGCACAGCACAGCACAGCACAGCACACCACAACACAACACAACACAACACAACACAACACAACACGACACGACACAACACAACACAACACAACACAACACAACACAACACAACACAACACAACACAACACAGCACAGCACAGCACAGCACAACACAACACAACACAACACAACACAACACAACACAACACAACACAACACAGCACAGCACAACACAACACAACACAACACAGTGCTTATTGTGTGGTGCCGCACTGCTTGGTGCTGTGCACTACACTGCACTGTGTGTGCCCTGCTGCACGGTTGTTGTGGGCAGAGGGCAGTGGGCAGTGTAACGCACTGCCACGCCGCCTGGGGGCTGTGGGCAGTGGAAATCCTGCTTCACACTGCCGCATTGCCTGACACAGCACAGCACAGCACAGCACAGCACAGCACAGCACAGCACAGCACAACACAACACAACACAACACAACACAACACAACACAACACAACACAACACAACACAACACAACACAACACAACACAACACAACACAACACAACACAACACAACACAGCACAGCACAGCACAGCACAACACAACACAACACATCACAACACAACACAACACAACACAACACAACACAACACAACACCACACGACACAACACAACACAACACAACACAACACAACACAACACAACACAACACAACACAACACAACACAGCACAGCACAGCACAGCACAGCACAGCGTAACACAACACAACACAACACAACACAACACAGCACAACACATCACAACGCAACGCAACGCAACACAACACGGCACAACACAACACAACACATCACAACACAACACAACACAACACAACACAACACAACACAACACAACACAACACAACACAACACAACAGAACACATCACATCACAACACAACACAACACAACACATCACAACACAACACAACACAACACAACATAACACTGAAGAAGATGGCCCCCCATTGGCCTGGCAGGAGACTCCGAACACCCCCTGGGCAGGACTCCCCGTCCCCCCCCGGGCCGGTGCGCCCGGTTCTCTGAAGAAGATGGCCCCCCCTTGGCCTGGCACGAGACTCCGAACGCCCCCTGGGCAGGACTCCCCGTCCCCCCCGGGCCGGTGCGCCCGGTTCTCAGAAGAAGATGGCCCCCCCTTGGCCTGGCAGGAGACTCCGAACACCCCCTGGGCTGGACTCCCCGTCCCCCCTGGGCCGGTGCGCCCGGTTCTCTGAAGAAGATGGCCCCCCCTTGGCCTGGCAGGAGACTCCGAACACCCCCTAGGCAGGACTCCCCGTCCCCCCCGGGCCGGTGCGCCCGGTTCTCTGAAGAAGATGGCCCCCCCTTGGCCTGGCAGGAGACTCCGAACACCCCCTGGGCAGGACTCCCCGTCCCCCCCGGGCCGGTGCGCCCGGTTCTCTGAAGAAGATGGCCCCCCATTGGCCTGGCAGGAGACTCCGAACACCCCCTGGGCAGGACTCCCTGTCCCCCCCGGGCCGGTGCGCCCGGTTCTCTGAAGAAGATGGCCCCCCATTGGCCTTGCAGGAGACTCCGAACACCCCCAGGGCAGGACTCCCCGTCCCCCCCAGGCCGGTGCGCCCGGTTCTCTGAAGAAGATGGCCCCCCATTGGCCTGGCAGGAGGCTCCGACCACCCCCTGGGCTGGACTCCCCGTCCCCCCCAGGCCGGTGCGCCCGGTTATTGGAAGATGATGGCTCCCCATGGGCCTTGCAGGAGGTTCCGACCACCCCCTGGGCTGGGCTCCCCGTCCCCCCCAGGCCGCTGTGCCCGGTTATTAGCAGATGACGCCTCCCCATGGGCCCTGCAGGAGGCTCCGACCACCCCCTGGCCTGGACTCCCCGTCCCCCCCAGGCCGGTGCGCCCGGTTCTCCGAAGATGATGGCCCCCCATAGGCCCTGAAGGGTGCCCCGACCACCCCCTGGGTTGGACTCCCCATCCCCCCAGGCCGGTGCGCCCAGTAGTACATCCCCACAGGCCCGGCACTACACTCCGACCACCCATTGCAGGAGTTGCACTGCCCACTGCTCCCAGGCAGTGAGGCAGTGCATTGCAGGAGTTCCGCTGCCCACTGCCCCAGGGCAGTGAGGCAGTGCATTGCAGGAGTTGCGCTGCCCACTGCCCCCAGGCAGTGCGGCAGTGTATTGCAGAAGTTGCACTGCCCAATGCCCCAAGGCAGTGGGGCAGTGCATTGCAGGAGTTCCACTGCCCACTGCCCCCAGGCAGTGAGGCAGTGCATTGCAGGAGTTCCGCTGCCCACTGCCCCCAGGCAGTGAGGCAGTGCATTGCAGGAGTTGCACTGCTCACTGCCCCCAGGCAGTGCGGCAGTGTATTGCCGGAGGTCCACTGCCCACTGCCCCCAAGCCAGTGCGGCAGTGCATTGCAGGAGTTGCGCTGCCCACTGCCCCCAAGCAGTGCGGCAGTGTATTGCAGGAGTTGCACTGCCCACTGCCCCCAGGCAGTGAGGCAGTGCATTGCAGGAGTTGCACCGCCCACTGCCCCCAGGGCAGTGAGGCGGTGCATTGCAGGAGTTCCGCTGCCCACTGCCCCCAGGCAGTGGGGCGGTGCATTGCAGGAGGTCCACTCCCCACTGCCCCCAGGCAGTGAGGTAGTGCATTGCGGGAGTTTCACTGCCCACTGCCCCAGGGCAGTGAGGCAGTGCATTGCAGGAGTTGCACTGCCCACTGCCCCCAGGCAGTGAGGCAGTGCATTGCAGGAGTTCCACTGCCCACTGCCCCCAGGCAGCGAGGCAGTGCATTGCAGGAGTTCCGCTGCCCACTGCCCCAGGGCAGTGAGGCAGTGCATTGCAGGAGTTGCACCGCCCACTGCCCCCAGACAGTGAGGCGGTGCATTGCAGGAGTTCCACTGCCCACTACCCCCAGGCAGTGAGGCAGTGCGTTGCAGGAGTTGCACTGCCCACTGCCCCTAGGCAGTGAGGCAGTGCATTGCAGGAGTTCCACTGCCCACTGCCCCCAGGGCAGTGAGACAGTGCATTGCAGGAGTTGCACTGTCCACTGCCCCCAGGCAGTGAGGCCGTGAATTTGTAGAAGTTGCACCGCCCACTGCCCCCAGGCAGTGAGGCGGTGCATTGCAGGAGTTGGAGTTGCACTGCCCACTGCCCCCAGGCAGTGAGGCATTGCATTGCACGAGTTGCACTGCCCACTGCCCCCAGGCAGTGCGGCCGTGTATTGCAGGAGTTGCACTGCCCACTGACCCAGGGCAGTGAGGCAGTGCATTGCAGAGGTTTCACTGTCCGCTGCCCCCAGGCAGTGAGGCAGTGCATTGCAAGAGTTCCACTGCCCACTGCCCCAGGGCAGTGAGCTAGTGCATTGCAGGAGTTCCACTGCCTACTGCCCGAGGGCAGTGAGGCAATGCATTGCAGGAGTTGCACTGCCCACTGCCCCCAGGCAGTAAGGCAGTGCATTGCAGGAGGTCCACTGCCCACTGCCCCAGGGCAGTGAGGCAGTGCATTGCAGAAGCTGCACTGCCCACTGCCCCCAGGCAGTGAGGCAGTGCATTGCAGGAGTTGCACTGCCCACTGCCCCAGGGCAGTGAGGCAGTGCATTGCCGAAGTTGCACTGTCCACTGCCCCCAGGCAGTGAGGCAGTTCATTGCAGGAGTTCCACTGCCAGCTGCCCCAGGGCAGTGAGGCAGTGCATTGCAGAAGTTGCACTGCCCACTGCCCCCAGGCAGTGAGGCAGTGCATTGCAGGAGTTGCACTGCCCACTGCCCCCAGGCAGTGAGGCAGTGCATTGCAGGAGTTGCACTACCCACTGCCCCCAGGCAGTGAGGCAGTGCGTTGCAGGAGTTGCACTGCCCACTGCCCCCAGGCAGTGAGGAAGTGCATTGCAGGAGTTCCACTGCCCACTGCCCCAGGGCAGTGAGGCAGTGCGTTGCAAGAGTTGCACCGCCCGCTGCCCCCCGGCAGTGGGGCAGTGCATTGCAGGAGTTGCACTGCCCACTGCCCCCAGGCAGTGCGGCGGTGCATTGCAGGAGTTGCACTGCCCACTGCCCCCAGGCAGTGAGGCAGTGCATTGCAGGAGTTCCGCTGCCCACTGCCCCCAGGCAGTGAGGCACTGCATTCCAGAAGTTGCCCTGCCCACTGCCCCCAGGCAGTGGGGCAGTGCATTGCAGGAGCTGCACTGCCCACCGCCCCCCAGGCAGTGCGGCAGTGTATTGCAGGAGTTGCACTGCCCACTGCCCCAGACAGTGAGGCAGTGCATTGCAGGAGGTCCACTGCCCACTGCCCCCAGGCAGTGAGGCAGTGCATTGCAGGAGTTCCACTGCCCACTACCCCCAGGCAGTGAGGCAGTGCATTGCAGGAGGTCCACTGCCCACTGTCCCCAGGCAGTGAGGTAGTGCATTGCAGGAGTTGCACTACCCACTGCCCCCGGGCAGTGAGGCAGTGCATTGCAGGAGTTCCACTGCCTACTGCCCCCAGGCAGTGAGGCAGTGCATTGCAGGAGTTCCACTGCCCACTGCCCCAGACAGTGAGGCAGTGCATTGCAGGAGTTGCACTGCCCACTGCCCCCAGGCAGTGAGGCAGTGCATTGCAGGAGTTCCACTGCCCACTGCCCCCAGGCAGTGAGGCAGTGCATTGCAGGAGTTCCACTGCCCACCGCCCCCAGGCGGTGCGGCAGTGCGTTGCAGGAGGTCCACTGCCCACTGTCCCCAGGCAGTGAGGTAGTGCATTGCAGGAGTTGCACTACCCACTGCCCCCGGGCAGTGAGGCAGTGCATTGCAGGAGTTCCACTGCCTACTGCCCGAGGGCAGTGAGGCAATGCATTGCAGGAGTTGCACTTCCCACTGCCCCCAGGCAATGCGGCCGTGTATTGCAGGAGTTGCACTGCCCGCTGCCCCCAGGCAGTAAGGCAGTGCATTGCAGGAGGTCCACTGCCCACTGCCCCAGGGCAGTGAGGCAGTGCATTGCAGAAGCTGCACTGCCCACTGCCCCCAGGCAGTGAGGCAGTGCATTGCAGGAGTTGCACTGCCCACTGCCTCCAGGCAGTTGGGCAGTGCATTGCAGGAGTTCCACTGCCCACTGCCCCAGGGCAGTGAGGCAGTGCATTGCCGAAGTTGCACTGTCCACTGCCCCCAGGCAGTGAGGCAGTTCATTGCAGGAGTTGCACTGCCAACTGCCCCGGGGCAGTGAGGCAGTGCATTGCAGAAGTTGCACTGCCCGCTGCCCCCAGGCAGTGAGGCAGTGCATTGCAGGAGTTGCACTGCCCACTGCCCCCAGGCAGTGAGGCAGTGCATTGCGGGGGTTCCACTGCCCACTGCCCCCAGGCAGTCGGGCAGTCTATTGCAGGAGTTCCACTGCCCACTGCGCCCAGGCAGTGAGGTCGTGCATTGCAGGAGTTGCACTGCCCACTGCCCCGGGGCAGTGAGACAGTGCATTGCAGGAGTTGCACTGCCCACTGCCCCCAGGCAGTGAGGCAGTGCATTGCAGAAGTTCCACTGCCCACTGCCCCAGGGCAGTGAGACAGTGCATTGCAGGAGTTACACTGTCCACTGCCCCCAGGCAGTGAGGCAGTGCATTGCAGGAGTTCCACTGCCCACTGCCCCAGGGCAGTGAGGCAGTGCATTGCAGGAGTTGCACTGCCCACTGCCCCCAGGCAGTGCGGCAGTGCATTGCGGGAGTTGCGCCGTCCACTGCCCCCAGGCAGTGAGGCGTTGCATTGCAGGAGTTGCACTGCCCACTGCCCCAGGGCAGTGAGGCAGTGCATTGCAGGAGTTGCACTGCCCACTGCCCCCGGGCAGTGATGCAGTGGATTGCAGGAGTTGCACTGCCCACCGCCCCCAGGCAGTGAGGCAGTGCATTGCAGGAGTTCCACTGCCCACTGCCCCAGGGTAGTGAGGCAGTGCATTGCAGAAGCTGCACTGTCCACTGCCCCCAGGCAGTGAGGCAGTGCATTGCAGGGGTTGCACTGCCAACTGCACCAGGACAGTGAGGTCGTGCATTGCAGGAGTTGCACTGCCCACTGCCCCGGGGCAGTGAGACAGTGCATTGCAGGAGTTGCACTGCCGACTGCCCCCAGGCAGTGAGGCAGTGCATTGCAGAAGTTCCACTGCCCACTGCCCCAGGGCAGTGAGACAGTGCATTGCAGGAATTACACTGTCCACTGCCCCCAGGCAGTGAGGCAGTGCATTGCAGGAGTTCCACTGCCCACTGCCCCAGGGCAGTGAGGCAGTGCATTGCAGGAGTTGCACTGCCCACTGCCCCCAGGCAGTGCGGCAGTGCATTGCGGGAGTTGCGCCGTCCACTGCCCCCAGGCAGTGAGGCGTTGCATTGCAGGAGTTGCACTGCCCACTGCCCCAGGGCAGTGAGGCAGTGCATTGCAGGAGTTGCACTGCCCACTGCCCCCGGGCAGTGATGCAGTGGATTGCAGGAGTTGCACTGCCCACCGCCCCCAGGCAGTGAGGCAGTGCATTGCAGGAGTTCCACTGCCCACTGCCCCAGGGTAGTGAGGCAGTGCATTGCAGAAGCTGCACTGTCCACTGCCCCCAGGCAGTGAGGCAGTGCATTGCAGGGGTTGCACTGCCAACTGCCCCAGGACAGTGAGGCAGTGCATTGCAGAAGTTGCACTGCCCACTGCCCCCAGGCAGTGGGGTAGTGCATTGCAAGAGTTCCACTGCCCACTACCCCAGGGCAGTGAGGCAGTGCATTGCAGAAGCTGCACTGCCCACTGCCCCAGGGCAGTGAGGCAGTGCATTGCAGGAGTTGCACTGCCCACTGCCCCAGGGCAGTGAGGCAGTGCATTGCAGGAGTTGCGCTGCCGACTGCCCCCAGGCAGTGAGGCAGTGCATTGAAGGAGTTCCACTGCCCACTGCCCCAGGGCAGTGAGGCAGTGCATTGCAGGAGTTGCGCTGCCCACTGCCCCCAGACAGTGAGGCAGTGCATTGCAGGAGTTCCACTCCCCACTGCCCCCAGGCAGTGAGGCAGTGCATTGCAGGAGTTCCACTGTCCACTGCCCCCAGGCAGTGAGGCAGTGCGTTGCAGGAGTTGCGCCGTCCACTGCCCCCAGGGCAGTGAGGCAGTGCATTGCAGCAGTTGCACTGCCCACTGCCCCAGGGCAGTGAGGCAGTGCATTGCAGAATTTGCACTGTCCCGTGCCCCCAGGCAGTGAGGCAGTGCGTTGCCGGAGTTGCACTGCCCACTGCCCCCAGGCAGTGGGGCAGTGCATTGCAGCGGTTCCACTGCCCACTGCCCCCAGGCAGTGAGGCAGTGTATTGCAGGAGGTCCACTGCCCCCTGCCCCCAGGCAGTGGGGCATTGCATTGCAGCGGTTCCACTGCCCACTGCCCCCAGGCAGTGAGGCAGTGCATTGCAGGAGTTGCACTGCCTGCTTCCGCCAGGCAGTGAGGCGGTGTATTGCACGAGGTCCACTGCCCACTGCCCCCAGGCAGTGAGGCAGTGTATTGCAGGAGGTCCACTGCCCACTGCCCCCAGGCAGTGGGGCATTGCATTGCAGCGGTTCCACTGCCCACTGCCCCCAGGCAGTGAGGCAGTGCATTGCAGGAGTTGCACTGCCTGCTTCCGCCAGGCAGTGAGGCGGTGTATTGCACGAGGTCCACTGCCCACTGCCCCCAGGCAGTGAGGCAGTGTATTGCAGGAGGTCCACTGCCCCCTGCCCCCAGGCATGGGGGCAGTGCATTGGGGGATGTGCACTACCCGCTGCCCCCAAGCAATGAGGCAATGTATTGCGGGAGTTCCACTGCCCACTGCGTGAGGCAGTGTATTGCAGGAGTTGCACTGCCCACTGCCCCCAGGCAGTGAGGCAGTGGATTGCAGGAGTTCCACTGCCCACTGCCCCCAGGGCAGTGAGGCAGTGCATTGCAGGAGGTCCACTGCCCACTGCCCCCAGGGCAGTGAGGCAGTGCATTGCAGGAGGTCCACTGCCCACTGCCCCCAGGGCAGTGGGGCAGTGTATTGCAGGAGGTCCGCTGCCCGTTGCCCCCGGGCAGTGAGGTAGTGCATTGCAGGAGTTGCACTGCCCACTGCCCCCAGGCAGTGAGGCAGTGTATAGCAGGAGTTCCACTGCCCACTGCCCCCAGGCAGTGAGGCAGTGCATTGCAGAACTTGCACTGCCCACTGCACCCAGGCAGTGGGGCAGTGCATTGCGGAAGGCCCACTGCGCACTGCCCCCAGGCAGTGGGGCAGTCTATTGCAGGAGTTCATCTGCCCACTGCCCCCAGGCAGTGAGGCAGTGCATTGCAGGAGATCCACTGCCCCCTGCCCCCAGGCAGTGGAGCAGCGCATTGCAAAAGTCCCACTGCCCACTGCCCCCAGGCAGTGAGGCAGTGCGTTGCAGGAGGTCCACTGCCCACTGCCCCCAGGCCGTGGCGCAGTGTGTCGCAGGAGTACCACTGCCCACTGCCCCAGGCAGGGCGGCAGTGTATTGCAGGAGATGCCCGGCCCACTGCCCCAAGGGAGGGAGGCAGTGAGCGGCGGGAGAACCACTCCCCAGTGCCCTCAGGCAATGCGGCAGTGCGAAGCACGATTTCCATTGCCCACAGCCCCCAGGCTGCCTGGCAGTGCGTTACACTGCCCACTGCCCCCTGCCCACAACAACAGTGCAGCAGGGCACACACAGTGCAGTGTGGTGCAGAGCACCAAGCAGTGCGGCACCACACAGAAGGCACTGGTGGTGCAGCGCGGCACGCAGGGTGCAGTGGGCAAAAAAGACCCTGTGTGACTGCGCGCAGGCGTCGGCAAGGCAGGGTCGGCCAAGTGCGAGAGTGCACTGGTCCGGCTATGCCACAACACACTTACACACAGCGCGCACACAACACACACAGCCCAGCCCGTTTACCTGTACCCGTGGGTAGACATCCCGGCCTTTGCCTTTTGGTAACAGCGCCTTCGGCACAACACAACATAACACAACACAGCACAGCACAGCACAGCACAGCACAGCACAACACAACACAACACAACACAACACAACGCAACACAACACAACACAACACAACACAACACAACACAACACAACACAACACAACACAACACAGCACAGCACGACACAACACAACACAACACAACACAACACAACACAACACAGCACAGCACAGCACAACACAACACAACACATCACAACACAACACAACACATCACAACACATCACAACACAACACAACACAACACAACACAACACAACACAACACAACACAACACAACACAACACAACACAACACAGCACAGCACAGCACAACACAACACAACGCATCACAACACAACACAACACAACACAGCACAACACAACACAACACAACACATCACAGCACAGCACAGCACAGCACAGCACAGCACAGCACATCACAACATAGTACAGCACAACACAGCACAATACAGCACATCACAGCACAGCACAGCATAGCACAGCACAGCACAACCATCATCTGCTGCATTACTTTGTATTAGATCTATGCTACGGGTGTGGACACAGTCTCCTCTCGCGACCAGTGAACGGATCAGCAGCAAAAGTGGGGCGCCAAGAGCCCTCCAACACAAGCACTAGATGCTAGGCCTCTTGATCTGCAATGTGTAATGCAAAGCTGTGGTACACTGTCAATCCGTCCTTACAAGGATGCCTGGTCCCTTCCGTGCAGTGTACCCCTTTGCTCTCAGGAAGCAAGTACTGTCTGGTGCAGCTGGCCCTACTCAAGTATGCCCATTTTCAGATGTATTGTTGGCCTGCCTCACCTGAACGGGGTGCTTTGCTGCGTGCGGTTGCTGTGCCGTGTCCGCAATGGGGACGGAGGAAGTGGACTGTTGAGGGGCATCCGCTCCGCTGGCTGTTCAATTTTGTACTCCCAAAACATAAGAAGAAGAGCACAGAAGTTCATGCTGTGGCTTAAAAACAGAGTTGATAGGTTGCTGCCGGCAGAGGTCCAAGGCAGGTGTTGACATCGTGTGCCAGGCCTCCAATTTTCTGGTTGAGGTTTGATGTTTCCCCGTACAACACACTCTATATGATGTACGGCTGTACAACCGACACAGTATATGCTATCCCCCTATGCACTGCATTTTATTCCACTTGTCCTGCACAACACACTCTGTATGACGCCCCCCTGTGCAATGCAGTCAAAATGATGTTCCCCTATACAATACACTCGAATGACGCCCCCGTGTACAACATACTATGTACAACACGCTCTTTCTGATGTGCCCTTGCACAACACACTCTCTATGACGCCCCCCCCCCCCCCTACAACATAGTCAAAAGGATGTCCCCCCATACAACGCAACATGTATGATGTCCCCATGTACAGCATACCATCACATACCACACTCTGAAGGATGCCCCCCATACAACACAACATCTATGATGTCCTTCTGTACAACACACCCTGGATGGAGGAGGGGGAGGAGATGGGGTCCCCTGTTGGGGCGCCCCTGCACGCCAGCTCCATGGTGCCCGGCGGTCCTCGCCGGCTAGGGACGCGGTCGTCGGGTGACCCCCGGGGCCTGAACCGACTCGGCATCGTGGCAGAGGCCCTCCTCTTCATCTCCTTGATAAGGAAACCCGACCTACTCACCACCCAGGTTGACAGTGGTGTGGGTTCCAGCCGGGCCCCAGTCTCAAAAAGATGACCCCCTGTGCCCCACACTGTTATTCATTTCTTCTTTGCGACACACTCTGATGTCCCCCCACACAATGCAATCTATATGACCCCCTCCAGAACGGCACACTCTGTCTGATGTGCCCCGGTACAACTACAACACACTCTTGATGATTTGCCCCTGTACAGCACACTGTGCAGGCTGGTTTCCCCAGTGCGACACACTGTATATGACGCCCCCATGTACAACACACTCTGTATGACCCGCCCCCCCCGTACAACACACTGTGTACAACACACTCTATGCAATGCACCCCTATACAACACACTCTACATGATGCCCGCCTATAGAACACACTTGTCGTTGAAGTCTCCTAGACGATGTTCCTTCCCCCACCAGCTGGGTCCGGGTATTCAATCCTGGTTTTGGTTTGTGGCTATCGCCGGCCAAGGTGCACAAGTTATGGGGCTTTTGGGGGCCGCTTTAGGCACAGTTGGTGGACATATTGTGGGGCTAGAGGGCCCTAGAGGGCCCTTCGGCACGGGGAAGTCTAGGCGCCATGTGTAGAGTGGCCACTATTTCTCTTCATTTGGCTGTTTTCAGCAGGTTCTAGGGCGGTTTTAGGCATAAAAAGGCTGATTTTTGTCCTACATTGCAGATTTTGAAATGGAGGTACGGCACTTGCGACGCCCGTTCCCGGCCGCCACCGTTGAGTTTTGGGCTCATTCTTTGTGTGGTTGTCCTCACACCCATAGGTGGCATCCATCAAAATTTTGGCCGAATCCCAAGCACCACGACGGAGCTGTGATTTTTTCCCATTTCGAGCGTAGGCTACTTGCTAGCTTGCTTGCTTGCTTGCTTGCCAAACCTGTTAGGTCCACCCTAGACACTAAAGAGGGTTATGAAACCAAGACTGGTTCCACCAGCTCGGTAACCCTAACCAGGATTGATTATTGGGACTTAGGTGGTGGGGGAAGGATCATGGTCTACTTCAACGACAAATGAGGTACGCACTAGAATGAGTGCGGCTCAAAAGGGGCTCAAAATGAGTGGTATTCATCCGTTTGGGCACCACAACTGGACTAGGCTCATTTTTGGAATATGATGGTTTTGACCCGTTTTTGAGCAATTTGTGGGCCCATTTTCAAGGCCCTTTCGGCCTTGAGAGCGGCCAAAATTGCTCAACATGGGCTCACAATGGGCTCATTCCACTTGTCTGTGCACCCCAAATAGTCCAAAATTATCTTTGGAAAAACACATTTTTGATCCATTTTTGACCGATCCCAAAACAACCCATTTTCAAGACATTTTGTGACTTTGGAGGGGCCAAAATGGCTTGCAATGGGCTCATTCCACTTGTTTGTGCAACCCAAATGGTCAAGGATCATTTTTGGAAAAACACATTTTTGGCCCATTTTTGACCTATTTTTGGTTCCAAAACAACCTACTTTCAGGGCATTTTGTGACTTTGGAGGGGCCAAAATGGCTTGCAATGGGCTCAACATGGGCTCATTTCACTTGTTTAGGCACCCCAAATGGTCAGGGATCATTTTTGGAAAAATACATTTTGGTCCCATTTTTGGTCCCAAAACTGCCCATTTTCAAGGCATTTTGGGATTTTCGGAGGGCCAAAACGGGCCACCACGGGCTCAAAATGTGCCAAAAACATTTGTTTTGGCATTCCATGTAGTCCAGGATCATTTTTGAAAAAGGTCTTTTTTTTGCACCCGGTGGACCTTGTTGACCCATTTTGGCACCCACCTCTTTGGGCTACCACTTGCAGCTTGCCGCAGCCCACTGGGCCTAGGTACGGGGGTCTAGGTGTCCTTTAGGGCAATTTTGAGGCGTGGAAACCACCAAAAGTGGGTGGTTGCGGGTGGACTAGGTGCCCGCGAAATTGTGTTTTGAGCAACGTAGCCCAGGATATGGTCTGGTTTTGGTTTGGGGCTGTCGGTGGCCAATGTGCACAAATTATGGGGATTTGGGGTGCCTTTTGGGGGCGGTTCGCGGACATATTGTGGAGCTAGAGGGCCCTAGAGGGCCCTTCGGCACGGGGAAGTCTAGCTGCATGTGTAGAGTGGCCACTGTTCCTCTTCATTTGACCGTTTTTAGTAGCTTCTAGGGCGGTTTTAGGCAAAAAAAAAAAGGCTGATTTTTGTCCTACATTGCAGATTTTGAAATGGAGGTACAACACTTGTGACGCCCGTTCCCGGCCGCCACCGTTGAGTTTTTGGCTCATACTTTGTGTGGTTGTCCTCACACCCATAGGTGGCATCCATCAAAATTTTGGCCGAATCCGAAGCACCACCATGGAGATGTGATTTTTTCCCATTTCGCGTGTGCTTGTTGCTTGCTTGCTTGCTTGCTGCTTGCTGCTTGCCGCTTACTGCTTACCAAACCTGTTAGGTCCATCCTAGACACTAAAGAGGATTATAAAACCAAGACTGGTTCCACCAGCTCGGCGACCCCAACCCTAACCCTAGCCCTAGCCCAAACCTAGTTGTGGCCCTAGGCTAGGGTCAGAGTTATTGTAGGGGTCCAAAATGGAGAGCAATGATGTGGCAAAAGCCGCCATGAACAAAATTTGGAGGATCTTGTTCAGCCTAATCAACATGGCTAGCATGGCTGAACCAGTTCGCTACAAAGTTCGCTAGGAAGCATGAGGAATGGATAGCGGTACCCGTGGGATACCTCGGGTCATACGAATGCACACCATTGTGCCCATAATTGCAATATGGCCGGCCGCCTTTTCTTATCATGCAACCAACGACATCAGCAAGAGGTTGAGTCTTCAACCACAGCTGAGGTGGAAAAATCCGCCACGGGCACGGTGGGCTAACACCTTTTCACCCGTTCTACAGAAGACAGTAGTCAAAGGATGGACCCTGTGGCTCAAGTGGTGAAGAACAAAGGATGACCAGTGTGCGAGGGAGCTGTGAAGTGATTTACAAAGAATTGTACGGTTGGCAGCTTCAAATGTTGTGAGTGTTTGTACAAAATAGAGGTCTAGAGACTTGTTTTACCACCGCAGGATTGTTTGCTGAGCATTGTTAAGTTAAAGCGCCTTAGCAACAAGCTCAAAGTATGATGGAGTGGCGTTTGCTTCATCCGCACCACAACCTCGTGCACCAAAGCAGAAGTTTGTGTTGTGCTTATTGCCAAAGGGTGTGCCTAAGCTCTATCCATGGGTTTTTTTCGCGTCTTGGGGAGAATATTGCCGTTTGGACTCGTATTGTCGGTGCCGTGAAGCAAACAGACAAAGGTCTGCACTATTGGTTGAAGTTCTCAAAGGGTCCTTTGGAGGGAATAGAGGAACCCCTCAAGCCGCCATGGACTACCTTTCAAACAACGGCACTTTGGTGCGCTGATGGAGTGCTTCGGCTGAGGGAGGTCTTAATCACATGTGATGGCAATTCTTGGTATATCCATTGAAGCAGTCTCGGAAAATGTTTGGGCGCAAAGCTTGATTCTTCATGATGGGTGCTCGGATGTTGTATGGATGTTTGTGGGATGGTGTATCGGACAGCAACGAGGAGGAAGAAGCGGACGACGAGGGTCCGCCTTCCCAATTGTGTCACCGTGTATTACTGTTTTATTATTTGTCTAAGTTTTGCCTAGCCCTTCGGTTAGTATAAATTTCGCTGAATTTTCCGGGTGGCCTCATTTCACTAAAATTTGATGATTACGCGATTTCCCCCCTAATTTTCCAAATGCCCGCATCGTGTGGATGCACGTTGTCGAAGACTTGCTTCTTGTAATTGGATACGGAGGCGGTTCTTAGATCACGTTCCGATCTATGGTTTAGCTCTGTTTGTGGTGTGCATGTGTGCGTGTGTGCGGTATGCATGTGTGTGTTTTTATTGTAGTGCAATTTTTGCATTTGAGCCTGCAGGCCAGACGAGGGTCACACGTAGCGTCAAACTCCGTGATCATTGGTATAGACCCGGCCAGCAGTAATGTCGATGTCGGATTCCGCAACATTTGCCAGGGGCAGTATTTGCTCCACTTTTATCGATTCGCTGCCCCTCATCGAAATTGCGAGGGCCACGTCAACAGTTGAAATGGCACTGTCGGTGTTGATGGACAGGAGAAAGGAGTGGGAGGACACATTTGCCAAGAAGTTTGGGGTGCCGGTGGATGGAGAGGTTGGGCTGCTAAAAATGACAGGAGCTTTCTGCATGATGGCGCAGTGCAGCCTTGATGTGGAAGGGGTGGGTTTCGTGAAGACGGCACCACCCCCGGCCCCAGCGCCTGAGCTGCGGGAGTTGAAGAAGCTGGTGGAAGAACAGCGTATGGCCATGGAGGGGCTGAGAAAAGAGTTGGCGGAGGTCAGCGCGAAATCCCAGGCCGCGGCGAAGAGGAAGATGGCAGAAACCCCATTTGAGCAAGGCACAGCTGCTGAAAGTCCGGGAGCTGGACGCCAAGCCCCAACGGGTATATGCAAGCCTGCTGGCTTTGTCCACTTTGTTGTGGCGCAGAGAGGTGCCGGCCCACGAGTACGTGTCGCGCTTCCGGGATAAGGAAAATTCATAGATGTGACTTTGGATGATTTGGCCCTAGCGATGGATTGTGATGCCGCTGACACCGAGGTCTGGTGTCTGGAGTCCATGGATGACGACGAGATCGACTGGCTGAAAGCCTTCGTCCTGGCGGTGTGGACGTTTACGGTAATGTCCCTGTCCGCGTATAGAGGTAAACGGGGTCTTGACCCCAAAGGGGCGGTTGACCGGCGAGAGACGGAAGACGACGAGCCCAGTCTGCCGGCGAGATCGCAAGGTTGTACAGGAGCAGCGGAGGAAGAGGTGGTGGCGCGAAGGCCGGCGGCCATGAAGACGAAGTTCAAGGTCGAGGGAGACCGCAGGCTGTACACGACAAAGCCTGGGGCGGAGCCAATGGATGTGACGTGCGTGCCAGTGACGGCGTGCCGGGCTTGCAAGAATGCGGGAAGAGGCGTGAAACACCACTGGTTTCATGAATGCCCGGGGTTTCACTGATGGGGGCGCTGCCCGCTTGGGCGCCAGGCAGTCGAGTCCCAACAAGATGTGGTGGTCTTGCAGCCGACCGACTTCCGGGATGGGGACGACATGGTCTGGCGTCTGGTATGGGCAGCGTGGAGACGGCTGTGGAAGGAGGATGAGATCACCTCTGTGGATGCCCTGCAGGTGTCCTTCTGGGCAAAGAGCACCATGGGTACGTACTGTACCCACTACAGGAAATTGGCCCTATGGGTCAGATACACGCCGATCGATGGCTTGGAGAGAGAAGCATGCAGGTACCTGTTCCAGCTCTGGGGCTTGGGGTATTCCAGGAGCTTCCTCAGGGGGGCGGTATCCGCAATGCGCACATTGGAAGAAATGGGATGGCTACCGGAATTTGTTACCGGCAGGGTATGGAGGTGCGCAAAGTGGGCCACATCTCAGGCGGTGGCACGCCCCTATGCAGGTTTGGAGGAGCTCGGGAGTTTCGCGAGAGCATGTGATAGCAGGGCACAGTGGACGGCATATGGGATGGCGGTCCTATCATTCACCTGCCTGCTGCGGGTGGGCGAGGCAGCCCCCATCAGGCGTGGCGGGTCCCACACTTCGTCCGAAGGAAGCTGGGGAGCTACGGCAGGGCATGGCTGCGATGGTTGGACCGAGAGGGATCCACATCAGCGGTCCCGCTGGCACACTTCTGCTCACAAGGGGCAGCCTACCTCCAAATGGTCATGGCGACCGCCCTCAGCGGATGTGATATCGCCCACGCGCGGTGGCATGCGTGGAGGAGGGGTGGGTCAGCGGCCTTGCGCTGGTTGGGTTTGCCGGTCAGATGGCTCGCCCGGTGGGGACGTTGGATGTCAGAGTCAGTGGCGGCCCACTATGGTGACGCCCCAGACGATTTTGTCGTGGCCGACGACGTGGAGTTGCCGTGGCCCAGTGCGCGAGGGGGCACGGAGTTGGAGTGGAGCGTTGTATCCCTCAAAGACATGTTCCCGGGGGAAGTTCTAGCCCTCTGTGTGCGGGAAAAGGATGTGGGTCCAGAAGAAGTCCTCGGCAGGTGGAGGGATGCGGAGGCCACCGCCGAGTCACATGCATGCCGCAGCCGACGGGATGACGGGGGGGGGCAAGGAGACAGCCAGCCTGCCGGGGGGTGTGGCACTGAGAGAAGTGGAGAGAGTGTGACAGAAGCGGGGACGCGAGGGTCTTGGATGTCCCTCTGGCCTTCGCGGCCGTGCAAGGGCGACCGGGGTCCGAGCGGGTTGGCGGACGTCGGGAGAGAGAGGACGTCATCGACGTCGATGCTAAGCCCCCCCCCCCCCCATCGGCAGGCACCTCCTTTATCCGTCGGCTCCGGATCGCGGCACACCGGACGGGCGGAGTTGCGTCGGTCTTGGGAAAGAGGAAAGCAGCGGGGCCGGCCAGGCTTGTGGGTGCGGCTGCCCGATCGGCAGTTTCCCGCCGAGTCAGCAGTGGATCGGTGGGCTCCGGAGCGCCTGCAATGCGGTGAGTGGGATGCGTGGCTGCGTGACCTGCGTGCATGCTTACCTAGGGCCCCGCCGTGCTTGTTGGAGCGGCGCTTGAGCCAATTTGTGGATTGGGGGGTGGAGGCGGCTAGGGACCTGCGGCAGCCGGATTTCTTGCCCTTGATTGCAACAGCACTGTCCTCCCTGGATTCAGGGGTCTAGGAGTCACTGCTACACGATTCTACGTCGCCGAAGTTGCTGATGCAGCGCATAAGGGACGAAGTGTTGAGTAGGGGTCTCGGGGTGGTTGGGCATATCCCTATCCCAGCTGATATTTGGGAGCGTTATGTGCCGGAATCCTTTGCATCGGTTGCCAACCGCCACTTCTCAGGAGTTGGGCCCCCGTCGGACGAGGCAGTCATATTGCATGCTTTGCGTAGCTAACACCTATTGTTCCCCCTACCGCCGGGGTCACCAGGTCCGAGCGGGGGAGTTTTTGCTATCCCAAAAACGCTTGATAAGTGCAGCCTGATTGTGAATTTGGTGCCAGTGAATAGAGAGATGCCTGAGAAGCCTGAGAAATTTTCGCTACCGTCAGTAGAGGTCCTTGCCCTTTTGGCGCAGGTGGCACAGCACGGGTCTTCCTTTTTCCTCCCACCTTTATATAGTAGGGCCCGATGTCTCCGGCCAGTTTGGGAGGTGCTGGGGCTCCCGGGGAGGGGGGGGGGATGAGGGATTGTGTATGTGCCATATTGACCTCAATCATTGTTTTTGGTCGCTGCGCCTCCCGGAAGCCTTCTGGGGGGCTTTCCGTATCTCGGATGGTGAGGGGGGAGTTTTGTCGTTCAGGTGCCTGCCTTTTGGTTGGAAGTATAGCCTCATTCTATGCCAGAAGGTTTTGGAACGTCTTGTGGAGGAGATTGGCCTGGTGGGAGTGTTGGTTTTGATTTACATCGACAATGTGCTCATTGTGGGACGGGGTAAAGGGCACGTGCGTGGGCAGGCTATGCGCGCGGTGCAGGCGTTGCGTGCGGTGGGTGGAGTTATAAGCCCAAAGAGCACCTTGGAGCCGGTTACGCGCCTGGTGTGGTTGGGAAAGGACGTGGATATGGGTGGGGGCAGCCTGCAGACGGCGGGGAATGCGTGGGAAGCCCTGCTGGCCCACTGGTTGAGATTGTTTGTCGGTGTCTGTAGTGTGCGGCGCCTGCAGCAATTTCTAGGGCGCGCGCAGTGGATCTGTAGACCTCCATTTGGGCGTAGTCCTCACTTATCGGGGGTCTGGGCCCATGTGTTGCCCCCGCCCCCCCCCCCCCGTCTGCAGTTCACCTCGGTCAAGTTGTTGCGCTCTATGTGCGCGGTGTGTGTGTTGGCTTTGCCGGGTTGGTCAGTGATCCCCCTGCCGAGAGAGGTACGGAGAAAGCCGGCGTTTGTGTATGTTCGACGGGGGTGTGTGCACGTTGGGAGTTTTTTTCGATGGAGCTTGGTTCGCGGTCCGCGGTGCCCCATGAGCAACCGCCGAACCAACAGTGCGCGGAGGCGCTTGCGGTCCTGTGGGGTTTGAAATTTATTCTTAACGTAGGCATCCGCGAGGCATATCTTTTTGGTGACAATGCGGTGGCACTGTTGCACTTTTTGCGGTTGCAAAGCAAGTGTGGGGCGTGTGTACCAGCAGTGCCTGCTTAAGTGTTTCGGGTACCTGTGGGCCAGCTATGTGTATAGCGACCTAGTCGGCTATCAGACATCAGACGTCAGACTTTTATGGACCATCATTACCAGACCATGAACCCCCCTCCCCCAACCCCTTGATTATGCACTACATCAACCCCCCCCCCCCCCCCGCCCTTGTCCACACCAAATTCTTCACAAGAAACCCCCCCCCATGACCCCCCCACCCCCCCCCCTCACTGTCCGGTGCTTTCAACCCCCCCCCCAAGGAAAAAAATGCACAATACGAGGAACTGATTGAACTTTGCGTGGCAATGACCGGTCGCTTGTGACACGGGGGCGTTCGGTAGCCAAGTATCCGTTGCTTCATGGCCAAGGAAAAAAAGGTGCCACGGAAAAAACAAACCCCCCCGTTTGGAAACCAATTGCACACCTGTTGTTGACAATGTATGTGACAACTTCAATTTGATTCTGATTTTGGTTGTTTGAGCAGACAATTTGTTTGTGTACAACACCCTTGAGGTGTTTTTGATCGTTTGTGGTCTACCCCTTTGCGCCTTAGACCAGAGACCCCTTCAATGATGAACGCGTTGATCACAACTGAGAAGGGGTTCTGGCATGTTTGCTCCTGCAACCAATTACAATTTGCTGACTGTGAGCCCCTTCAATGACGATGCATGACAATTTACATGTGCTGCTCTGTCACGCGTGGGTCTTCAGTGTCGACCCCCGCAGGGACCTGTTTCTTAGGACCTGTTTTGTGCGGACGGAGCTTTGCGGATTTGCGGCCGAGGAATGGGACTGCCCCCAGCAGTCAGTGTACCATGTCCAACAGAATGTGCACCATGTCCTCCAATGGCCAGCAACCATTTTGAAAGCCAAGCAACGTACATCTGAGAAGGGGCTTTGCAGTGATTTCGAATTTGACTTCCTTGTTTTAAACCGCCCCTCTGTCCCAGCCCCGAAGGCTCATTGCAATGTGCTGCACTTTGCCCCGCTCACGCTTTTTCGTTCATTGCAGGATCTGGTGACGACCATTAAAACCCCTGTGCTCTGTCTTGTCGTCCTCCGTCTTGCCGTGGTGTTTCTTGAGGAAGTTTGGAAAACCATGCAGAGAAATCCATAGTGTAGGGAAAACACCCCCCACGCAACCCCATGCGCAATGGTGTGGAAAAGCCTGCCTTGCCTCTTTCAGTGTCAGCATCACATGGTGTGTGTCTGTGAAGTTCGATGTTCTGTTGGTTCTGTGTGTAGTGGAAAAACATGGAAAAAATCACAGACTACAGATTACCCACAGACTACAATTCTCAGAGGTGTGTTATGGTGTAAGTCGTGAACATTTGCAACTTTGGTGCCACGTGTCGCATTGCATTTCTTTTGAAGGTGTATTTGAAAGTGTGCTGTTTGTTCCTGAAAAACACCCATCGAGGTGTTTGGTATGTCCATGGTTTAGGCCCTGGCGCCTACGACCACAGACCCCTTCGATGAGGAATGTGCTGACGACAACTGAGAAGGGGTTCTGATTTCCTGGTATTTGCTTCCATGTTTGCTATTTGACAAACGAGGTTACGCATCCCCTTCGATGATTTTTTGTTTCTAAGGGCGCAAACGCAGGGGGATGCTTTGCCGACATCGGGTCTGTGCTTCCCCCACAGCAGAGGCACAGACCCCAGCAGGGACCTTTTTTCATAGGCCCTGTTTGGGTCGGCAGAGCTGTTGAGAAAGTGGGGCATGAAACAGCATTTGCCTAAGCATGGGAAAATCAGTACCATCCAACTCCACATCCGGGGGGGAAGGGATCCGGCTTCGCACCAGCAGCATCCCTAAAGAGCCCTCGAGGCGCAGCCCCTGTCCCGGCCAAGTATGGTGCAAAGCCAAAGCCAAAGGCAATGGCACCACCACCATCACCACCATGCGCGCGACACGGCGCCCAACCCTCTGCCCTGCAACTGCGTGCCCCAAGACATATTTCAAACATCCCCATAGTCGTATGGCGCCCGGAGGCTGACGCTTCCACCGAAAACAATGTCATGAGAAGGGGCTCTGCTTTGGCTGTTTTGGTTACCATTCTCAGAGGTGTGCGTTGCTAATACTTTTGTGTCTTGGCTCTGTTTGATTTGATGGATTTGATGGATTTTATTTTATTAGATGGAGCATGCATTGTGCCATGTACGTATGCATCCCCTTCGATGATGTGTCAGCCATGTGGGAACAATCTGTCCAAGGCCTGCTGTTTTAGGCCCTATTTTGTTGGATGGAGCTAGGCATCTCCCCATACTCTAACGGATCTGCATGTTTGCCAAACTTGCCAAAGACCACTGCAATCAGCCCTACTGCACCCTTGTGCTGCACAACATATGCCAGCCCCTACCTTGACAGCTTGTCTGGGTCATTGCGCAAATTCCGGCCCCAAGGTTTCTTTTTCATTCTGCCCTGCCGGGCGCAGTACTGTCCAATGTGGCGGACTGCATTTGAGTTGGGTGATGCAGAATTCCCACCGTCAGCCAAAAAAAAAACTGAGAAGGGGCTCTGCTACGTTTCGGTTTTATCGCACTTGATTTTATTTTATTTGGCGGATCATGCACAACACCCTTGAGGTGTTTAGTACGTCCGTGGTCTAGGCCATGGCGCCTATGACCATAGACCCCTTCAATGATGAACATGCTGCACACTACTGAGAAGGGGTCCCGTGTCACATTCTCCTGGTACCTATGTCCCTTCAACGCTTATTTGTTCCTTGTTGTGCATGTCTCTCTCGACACAAAGGGAAATGCGTGTATTGCCTAGGAGACAAGTGTGCGCTGAGCCTCTTCTACACATAGGGCACTCTTTTGTTATCGACCCTTGACCCTTGAGGCGAGGGAGCGCGTCTAGGGTCTAGACCGTTGCGTCTCTGACCCAGACATTTGAGTTGGGCCTGCCCTAGCACCCATGCGTTCATCCCCCACCCACTGCGGGCTGCAATTTGACCTGTCGTCTAGCCCCCTTAGCGTGGCCTCTTCCGCCCCCTCCAGCCCTTCGTTCCCGGAATGCGGTTGGGGGGATCTGCCGGAGCTCTTGCGGTTTGGAGACCAACCCCCATCGCCACCGTGGGACTCTGATGCTGAGAAGTGTCTCAGCGAACTGGCCTCCCCCCAGCCTCTATTGCCAACACCGCCTCCCTCTCCCCCTTCACCCCGCTGTGCACCAACAACCTCTCCAACGCCCGTAAGTCCTCCACGCAGACCGCACATTAACCCAACCCCATACCTGGTAGCCCTGGAAGCCGTGGAGGAGGCCCTGATGTGCACTGCCGTGCCACCGCCATCCCCCCCGCAACCCCCCAAGTACGTATCCAAGGACCCGCCCACCCCCCCAAAGCCCACTGTACACGGGCCCTACATTGCCAAAACACTGCAGCTCATCCGGGAGAATCACGGGGGTGGGGTCCAGTACTTCGTAGACGGGGTGCTCAACCGCCGAGCGATGTACCGGTTTGCTGTGCAGCAGCCCAAGAAAAACCCCCTGCGGGTGTGGCAGGAGGGCATGCGAATTAGTCGTTCGCATTTCCTCAGCAGGGACGAGGAGCATGCAGCAGTGGTACTTGAAATCCTGTGTGCCACCCCTAAACCCCCCCGTATCCCCAAGCCAGCCCCGCCACCTGTGCCGCGTCGGCCGCTGCCCCCTCCACCAAGTGATCAGGTGACGCTGACCCAGTATAGCAGGCACCGCCATACCTCACTCCTCCCACTGGCTCCCGCCCCAAAGCGGCCATGCCCCACCCCGCAGTTTGGTTCATTGCTCCAGCGGCGTGCGTCTCAGTCCGCCCCCCCGCAATTTGGGTCATTGCTCCCTGCGCAAGCCCCCCTGCAGCGACCCCTGACTTCGGCGAGACGTTCGAATTTCCAGCTCTTCGGGCAGTGTGCGCCGAGCGTCTCTCACTCGTAGGGCACTCTTCCAAATGGCTCCAAAATGGCTCGCCAAGACCAAGTATGGTGCAAAGCCGAAGCCGAAGGCAACGGCACCACCACCATCACCATCACCATCACCATCGCACGCCCCAGAGGCGCGCGGCTCCGCCCCTGTCCCGGCCCTGGCGCCGGCTGACAGGGGCGCGCCGCACTATGCCCCCGAAAAGGCACCGGCAACTCAACCGGGCGCCCCAGAGGCGCCACAGTCTGCCCCTGTCCCGGCCCTGGCGCCGGCTGACAGGGGCGCACCGCACTCTGCCTGCAAAAAGGCACCGGCAACTGAACCGCGCGCCCCAATGGCGCCGCAGTCCGCCCCTCTCCCGGCCCTGGCGCCGGCTGACAAGGGCGTGCCGCACTCTGCCCCCCCAAAGGCAATGGCACCTCAACCGCGCGCCCCAGAGGCGCTGCACTCCGCCCCTGTCCCGGCCCTGGCGCCGGCTGACAGGGGCACGCGACCCTCTGCCCCCCCACAGGCACCGCCCCAGCCACCACCCGGGAGTGTGGACTTCGTCATGATCCCACCGCAACCCTCGGCACAACCACCATCATTGCGCGCCCCAAAGCCGCAGCAATCCGCCCCTGTCCCGGCCATGGCGCCGGTGGACTCGGGCGCGCCACAGGGTGCCCAACCCTCTGCACCAGCAATGCGTGCCCCCGAGCCGCAGCAATCCGCCCCTGTCCCGGCCATGGCGCCGGTGGACTCGGGCGCGCCACAGGGTACCCAACCCTCTGCCCCTCAAATGCGTGCCCAAGAGCCGCAGCAATCCGCCCCTGTCCCGGCCATGGCGCCGGCTGACTCGGGCGCGCCACACGGTACCCAACCCTCTGCCCCGCAAATGCGTGCCCAAGAGCCGCAGCAATCCGCCCCTGTCCCGGCCATGGCGCCGGTCGACTCGGGTGCGCCACAAGGAGCTCAACCCTCTTCACAACCACCATGTGCTGCTCAGCCACAGCAGCCAACACTGTTGCCCACTACGGCCACGTTGAACAACATGGACTACAGGCCCGATGACAACCTTGTCGAAGGGCTTACGCAACGGTGGCTTGACCGCGACAAATTTGTGACCAAAGCATCAGAGGTGTACACCGTCCACGAGATGGCGGCCGCTGAGGTGTGGGCAGACAAGAACGGCACCAAGCGGAACCTGGCCCCCCAAAATTTGACGGAACCCCTTCCGTCAAATATTTTGGGGGTGTAGACCCCCCAAATATTTGACGGAACCCCTTCTGTCAAATATTTGGGGGCCGTAGAGCCCCCAAATATTTGACGGAACCCCATCCGTGAAATATTTTGGGGCTGTAGACCCCCCAAATATTTGACGGAACCCCTTCCGTCAAATATTTTGGGGGTGTAGACCCCCCAAATATTTGACGGAACCCCTTCCGTCAAATATTTGGGGGCTGTACACCCCCCAAATATTTGACGGAACCCCTTCCGTGAAATATTTTGGGGGTGTAGACCCCTCAAATATTTGACGGAACCCCTTCCGTCAAATATTTTGGGGGTGTACAGCCCCCAAATATTTGACGGAACCCCATCCGTGAAATATTTTGGGGCTGTAGACCCCCCAAATATTTGACGGAACCCCTTCCGTCAAATATTTTGGGGGTGTAGACCCCCCAACTATTTGACGGATGGGGTTCCGTCAAATATTTGGGGGCTGTACACCCCCAAATATTTGACGGAACCCCTTCCGTGAAATATTTGGGGGGTCTACGGCCCCCAAATATTTGACGGAAGGGGTTCCGTCAAATACCCCCCAATATCTCACCCCCAAAACATTTCGGGGGTATGCCGCGTCCAGGTTCTGTGGTCTCATTTGTACTTTTTCTCCTTGTAGTTTGTTTTTGCCTCATTACACCTTTCCCTGTGCGAGTTCGCGTTCTGCCAATTCGCCTACTGTGCGCCTTTGAGCCACAGCTACCTGGCTCGGTCCGAGCCATTGCGCTTCGCGATTGAACCGTGATCGCCTACTGTGCGCCTTTGAGCCACAGCTTTCGGTTTCAGTCTGAGCCGCTGCGCTCCGCGACTGAACTCTGGTTGTCTATTGTGCGCCTTTGAGCCTCAGCTATCGGTTACAGTCCAAGCCATTGCGCTTCGCGACTAAGCCTTGACGTAGCCACTGCGTGCCTCTGAGCAGCAGCACGTCGTTTGTTGTCATAGCCCTAGCGCTCTCGACAACAAACCCACCAGCAACGGCGTCTCCTGGACCAGCCGGTGAGCCTGAGGACCAGCCCGGCTGGCACTTTGAGTACCAAGGACCTGCCCTTGATTGCCCCCCCGAGTTGTGGGAGCCCCATAGTGGTCACGGTTGTGGACCCTGCAAGCCTCGAAGGTCACCCAAACCACTAACAGTCGTGGTGCACGAGCCAAGCAATGGACTAGCCTGCTGAATGGCCACCGGAGCACTTGCTGGAGCCAGCAAGAATGAAGTATGGCCTAATGCTGGCCACAGCACAATTGGGGTGGGAGGCCACACCGGAGGTGGCCGGGCGCCTATGGCGACGGTTGAGGGACCGCATGGCCTCGTGTGACCTTGACGTGGTGAATCTGCATAGTTGCAGGGCATTGTGCCGGTTCATGTACACCGAGCATGGGTTTGCCAAGCCCACCATGCATGATGGGGGGAGCCTCGTGCACTACCGGGATGTTGCCACAGACCTGTGGGAACGACTTGCAAAACGGAACAGTGGCCGGCCAGGCAGTCGTAAGGCCGGTGCTATTGCCGGGTGGCCGTCAAGTGTCAAGACAGCAGAGCAAAGGGACGTTTGGTGTGAACTGGTGCGTGCCCTACCTCTGGTCGAAGAGTGGCCGTTCTGGACTGGGGACGTGGCATATCCCACCCCTACCATGGGTTACTTCTATGACAAGGCTATTCGCCATGTGACACCTGGCCCATATCTGTGGCCCCAAGCGACAAGTGGGCCCAAACCACTGGTGAGCGACCTGTTGCCAAGCCCCAAGGCGCGCGCTAGCGGTCGGCGCAACTCGTTGCTGCCTGAGGCTGCGGTCCCACGTGCGTGTGTCACTGTCACCCAGACACGGCAAGAGCGCTTTGACCAAGCGTTGCTGCAAGCCGCCCATGGGGCAGCCCGCTGCCTCACGATTGCATGCCAAGGGCTGCAAGAGCAGCGCCGAGAACCATTGACTGAGGACAGCCTGGTGGCAGCATACACGCTGGGCCGCCACTTCGCGAACAGCATGCGGGTGTCTATGCAGGACTGCAACGAGCTCTTGCTGCGTTGCAGCCCCTTTAGCCCACAGGTGCCAGACAGTCATCCCGGTCGTCTGCATGCGGCCGTACGGGTTATGGACAACGCATGGAGGGATGATGGAGGTCTTGAGATGCTGCAGGTACTAGTGGAGGAGATGGAGGCGGCCGGTGTACAGCCAGCATACACCCAACGATTAAGTCCAGGAGGGCACCCCCGAGGTGACCCAAGTGACTCCACGTCCTCTGCCGTAGCGCAGGGGGTTGGAGCGGCGGTGCGCATGGAGGAGATGGAGGCGGCCGGTGTACAGCGACCATACACCCAACCTTTAAGTCAAGAAGGGCACCCCCGAGGTGACCCAAGTGACTCCACGTCCTCTGCCGTAGCGCAGGAGGTTGGAGCGGCGGTGCTCATGGAGGAGATGGAGGCGGCCGGTGTACAGCGACCATACACCCAACGATTAAGTCCAGAAGGGCACCCCCGAGTTGACCCAAGTGACTCCACGTCCTCTGCTGTAGCGCAAGAGGGTGGAGCGGCGGTGCTCATGGCAAGAGACCCCTCAGGCGATGAGTCTGCGACTCCCACTTCGTCCTCCCTGGCACAAGGGCGTGGTCCCCCGGCAGGTGCACGTAGGGTGGATAGCCCTGGTGAGGTGTTAAGTCCACCTCCCCCCCCCCCCAGGTGGTGCGAACGACTCTGCGGCATGTGTTGGACGTGGAACACCGGACCCAAGGTCCCAGGTCTGCCCCGCCGATGAGTCACCTTCCATTGCATCCGTAATGGATCCTGCAGGGCTACTCACGCCACACTCCCCGGCCCCCCACCCTGTATGTCTGACACCGGCGGCTAGTGATGGAGGGGTGGCGAGTTCTTTGGAGGAGTCTCCTGTACCACTTGCACAGAAACCCAAGGAGCCAGCTGCTGTGGACTGCAGTCCTTCTAGCACAGGCACTGTGGCGACAGTCAAGGCCTGCAGTCAGTCTAGTGCGGATTCAGGGTACACCCCGGTTGAACACCCTAGTTCATTGGCGACAGTGAGGGCTTGCAGTCAGTCCAGTGCAGAGTCAGCGACCACCCCGGTTGCACACCCCAGTTCTGTGGGACAGAGCCCACGGAGCAAGAAGCGCCCAGGGGTTCCCCCACCAAGTAATGGGGCTGCCGTGAAACTTGGCAAGAAAGAGCAAGGCACAAAGACAGCGCCGATAGATCCAGATGCTATGGCATTGGACGACGTGGACAGAAAGCCCAGCAAGGCCGAGGTTGGCAGAGTCCTACCAACGGCAAGGTCCTTGAAGCTTCGCATTCTTCCCGACCAATACGTTGCCGGGGCATGTTTCTACTATGCCGTGGCCCAAAGCCTGCATGCTATCACCAGCAACACCCCGTTGGACGGCGCATCGCTGCGGGCAAGGGCCATCACCGTGTTTCGCGACATGTGTGGGCTTTCAATTCAAGAGTCTACACTATCTGTGAACCGGGATCTTGAGAAGGACACATGGCGTGGCCGGCCCCAAGGGGGAATGCCTGACCACTTTGCTGCCTTGGCGAAGCATGTGGACGGTAGTGTGGTGTTGCTGCGATCAGACAGGTACAGCATTGTGACGTCAGGTTTTGGGATCGACAGCGCGTTGACATCCGCTACTGTTTGGGTGCCTGGACGGGAGCATCCGCTGCACTACCGTGACTGTGGGGATATGGAGGAGCAGTGCCACCGGGCGACGGTGGTGGTTATTGCCGAGGCGGAACGAGATGGTGTCAAAGGAGGTGGTCATTTCCGGGGTGCAGTCTTTGACCATTCGCTGCAGGTAGCCCCCTTTTGCACGTTGCACGGGATGAGGGCATCTTGGCATACAAGCGTGGGCCGGTTGGGGGGGTTAGAGCGTGGCATTTGCAACTAGGGGTTGGTGGTATGAAGGGCCACACCAATGCAACAGACTGCCGCCGCACTCGTCTAGTGCAACGGACACGCAACTACAAGCCACTGGTGACCCTGGTGAACAAGATGGCAAGGCAGATGTTGCCTGATTGGTTCACATGGACCACCATGCAATTGTCTTGCAATGTGCTCACAAAACCGCATCAGTATGTGCATGACGCGTCCCCTTGGTCGGCAGTGTTTTCCACCGGCCAGCACACACGGGGACACATATGGGTGGAGGTAGGTGGTGTATGTAATGGTCGGGGTGGACGGAGATTTTAGTATGGAAAGCTTGGATGGTGTTACACGGGTTGGCGCCACGTACGATGTATGCCAGCAACCGGTTCTCGTACGTACGGGTGCATGGCATGGCACTTGTTCTTGGCACGGGGAGAGGAGGTTGGTGGTGTTGTACTCCCGTGGTGACTGGTGGACACTCCCGCCGCGGGACCATGCATTCCTCGATGAGACCGCTTTCCGCTTACATGCAGGTGCATAGTGGGCCACTTGGTGGAGCACCACGGCGACCATGGGGAATGGAGAATCCACGTGGGTACAACTGGTGTTGGTTGGGTACCACGCTGCAGTGTCTGTTGGTGGCGTCGGGTGGACATGAAGGACAGCACGCAGGATGCCTGGACGAGGAGGGTGTCTGGGGACCATTGTGGCAGGGTGTTGTGGCACATGGAGGAGGTGGTGCATACAATCCACAGGACATTGCTGAGAGGCTGGCAATGGAGGATGCCATGCGTGAGACGGTGTGCCGATGCAGCGGGCGATGCAAGTGCAAAGCCCCTGCACCAAAATTCCAATGGATGCGGCAGGCGGAGATGCCCGAGTGTTGGAAGTACATGGTGCCCAAGCTCACGGCCGCTGGGGTGGTTGCTCTGTCATGTTGTTTGTCGTACGAGCAGTTCTGGCAATACTGTGGTGCCTGTGGGGTGAAGGTTCTGCGGGAGGGGGGGGAGACGGCCATGCCAGCGCAGATATTGCATGTGACGAACCAGGGGCAGAGTGTGCGACAGCGTGTGAAGGAGGGAATGAAGGGGAGACCGGTTGGGTTACCTGACAACCCCCCCCCCCCGTGTCCGTGTGGGGGTGACCTGAGGGAGGCACCAATGTATACATCGGTGGTGTACAACGAGGTCGTGGGGTTACATGTCCACAACCAGCAGGAGTACAAGTTGGTTGTGGACCATGAGTTTCTCGATTGCCTGGGGTGGCAATGGTCCTTGCATGCCATGGTGTTGCACATTGGAGCGACCAGGGAGGAGGGTCACTTTGTGGTGCATGTCGTTTTCAACGACAGGTGGTGGTTGTGTAACGACACCACGGTGAAGGCCATGAACCCCCCCCCCCCCGACCCGCGAAAGGCGACGTTTCTGCTATACAAGCGGAAACCGACAGATTTGGTTGTACCAGACATGTCGCAGCGTGCCTCCCAACGGACAGGACCGCCGGCCCCTGGTCAGACACGGGATGCCCGGAGCGTACCTACTGACACCTCGGTGCCAGCCATGGCGCTGGCACCAGGTGCGTCCCCCCCCCACCCCTCCTTCAACACAGGGTGCATCAAGGGTTGGGTACATCAGGAACAGGCCTATGCATGCCCAGAGCGTGCCTATGGACGCCTCTGTGCCAGCCATGGCGCTGGCACAAGGCGCACCCCCCCCTTCCCCAACTGCAACACAGAGTGCTTCAAGGGTAGGGGACATGAGTACGCATGCCCAGAGCATGCCTAATGAGATGTGTGTGGCTGCCTCGGCGCCGCTACAGACGTCCTCAGAATTTGTTGAGGCAGTGGCACAGTTGCTGCAGAAGCGCAAGGTGCGAGTGGCAAGGCATCTGAGAGTGCGTGTTGAAGCACACCAGATGCAACTGAGAGCACGGCATGCAAAAGAGTGGGATGCGCGGCATGCAGAGCATGGCATGTCACAATCCTCAGTAGCACAATCAGTCGAGCAAGACAGGTTGAGGTCTGTTGCATTGGCCGCATCGGGGAAGGACGCATTGTGCGTGTTGATGCAGGCCACTCCCATGCAACTGGACAGTGGTCCAAAGACACTACAAATGTTTGTAGCCGCTCATTGGCAGTATCAGTTCACGACAAGTGGGGGTGTTGAGTGTGTGTGTTGTGCGTGGGCAAACGTGTGTGGCATTCCTGGGGTGGCACGTCCCCCTAAGAAAAGTGAAGCCCTGGTATTGGGAACATATGCTGTAGGGATGCGCATGAAGACCTCCGGCCCAAAAACGTGGCGGAAGGAGGTGTTGGAAAGCCACTTGGGGTTATCACGTGGCACAACATCAAAACGAAAGAATCTACATAGGCCAGGGCACCACCACCGATTGGCTGAGGACAGTTTCAAGCTGCATTGTGCAGAGCGGTATCGCGCATTGTGCCCCACTGCTGGTGCCACAGCTGACGTGGTGGGAGGGAACGTTGTGTTCGTCAGGGGGGAAGCCATGGACATTGGTGTGGCAGTGTCGGATGCTGAGGCAGCCATTCTGTCACGGTTGGTTGAGGTGTATATAGGGTTACGCATGTGCACTTCCATCCGTGCTATAAGTGAGCGCATCCTTCTGCACTGTTCTCTGACATCCGCCCCTGGGCACCATGCATCACGGCGGTGGATAGTTGAGAAGGCTATTGCCGCAATGCATGATGCCATGCAGGATGAGGTAACGCACGCCCTATTCCTGGCAACGTTCATTGCAGTGTTGCTTGACGGCTCGGATAGGCAGAGGCATCGCATCAATGAGTACGCCATTCTACTTATTTTCCCGGGGACTAGCCCTAGGGGCATGTGTGAGGTGTTCCTTGGTGTGGTGGATGTGGGCTGTGGTGATGCGCATGAGGTTGCAACGCAGCTAGAATGCGTCCTGATGTCCTGGATTCCTGACCGTGATTGGTGGGCAAAGAGGGTAGTGACCTTTGCAGTGGACGGGGCTTCTAACCTTGGTGTGCGGGGTGCCAGTGCGCGGCAGGTTGTTGATGTATCACACATTGAGAGCAATGTGTTCGCCTTGATTGGGAAGTGGTTAGTGTTGATGACACCCTTGGGTGAGCCGTGCCATGTGTTGCAGCGCAAGTTGGGTCTTGCATTGCAGGCTGCTGGCCCAACCCATGTTGATTACTTGGCGGCCGTCAATCGGCAACGAGGCTTGTACAATGGGGCACGGCAGTGGAAGGAGTTGCAAAAGTGTGTGCAAAGGCATGTGCAGGATAAACGTAGTGGCTTGCAGCTCATCCCCACAAGTCATCGCATCAGGTGGTCACAGGCGCATGCACGGCGCAACGCTGCTTTTGTGGCCAATGTCCCTTGGGTGGCACGACACTTGGATTGCAAGGTGCAGCATTCTACCAAGGAGGAGGATGTGTGGGAGGACTGCCATGATGCCAGTTTGCTTGCATGGGGGGTGGTCTACGGGGACATCCTGCATGGCATGCGGTGTTTTAACAGTGTGGCACAACTACGTGCGCCCACTGGTGCACACTTAGCCACTGCAACAGGTATGCTAGAAGCCCGGTTGCAGAGGGTGGCTTGCGAGGAGGGTCCAGGGTGGTTGCAATTCAAGGAGCAGACTGTAACTGGTGCGTGGCGTGGTGTGCAGTTGGTCCAGTTTGATTCAGGTGGGCAGAAGTGTGCAGCAACCCCTCCTTTTCCAGGCGTTCAGGCGCGTGCAGTGACCGATGTGTTGCTTGCAGGCATCAAGGAGGGGCAGGCAACCATTGACCCCAGGGGGGTGTTGGAGTGCGCAGTATTGTTGGACCATGGCCGTTTCGTTGCCCTCCCGGTCAATGAGCGTGCTGCATATGGGGTGGAGCAGTTGCGTCAGTTCATGACTTCACACCAAGAAGAGTTGGGTGCAGCCAATGTGAACTGTGACCGTGCCTTGGTAGAGTGGGAAGGCCTTAAGGAGCACATGGTGCAGCACTTTGCAACTGTGCAAATGTCCAAGATGTGGGAGGCACTGGCACCTGAAAGGGCACATGCACAGTGGGGGAATGTGTGGCGCGTTCTCGCATTATTGCGAACATATTGCCCCGCTGAAGCTGCAGTAGAGCATGCCATCTCTTTGCGTGGGAGGTTCTGCAGCAGTATGCATGACACTGTGGAGACACATGTCCTGAGCATGTGCATGGCATTGCATTCCTACTTGCCCCCTTTACAGCAATGGGCAAAGGGACAAGGCGTTGCAGTGGCACGCCACCTGGCTGCCCATGCACGCTTCGATCTGCGCCCAAGACAGAGGGTTTCAAAGAAGGTAGGGGACAGAAAATCTGTGGAGGCTGCAATGCTTCAATGTCTGCAAGGTAATGAAGCAGTGGCTGATGATGGTGACAGCCTGCCCTTCTTTGGAGGGCCGGGTACACCACTGAGCTCAACGGCACCCTCGGGAAAGGGTACAGAACGGCACCAGGCAGATGTGGTCAGCATTGTTGCACCTGATGGGACCCCTGACTCGCATGCTGGCAACCATGACTTCATCACTTTTCGCAGAGGTATGGAGTGTGCCACATGCAAGAAGGAGGTTCGCATCTGGTGCAATACATGTCTGGTGTGCCATGCATGCTTTTGCGCAAGTCCACGTCCTTGTGGGAACGTGGTGGTGAATGTTGTAGATGATGTCTGTGATGAGGGGGAGAACAATAGTGCAGACGAATTGGCCACACCACGGAAGCCAAATAAGAGGCGTGGTGTGGCCAGGATGCAGGCGAAATTGGTGATGGCCACGCAAAATGGCAGGCTGCGTGATTGGTCAAAGGGGGCGCTGTTGAACTGTCTGGATGTGCTTGGTGTGAAGGTGGCACGTAACAGTGATCGGCGGGAACTGCGGGACCTTGCTACGCAGCATGCGTTGCCATTATTGGAAGAATGGGATGCCTTTGTGCCGGACACGGACCGTGTCACCCGTTCTGCGGCACCACCAAGCAGCTCCCAGCCCAGTTGCTCGCAGCCAGTGGATGACATGGATGGACTCATCGATGAATGAGAGGATGCCCACGTATTTGCATGTGCCCTTTTGTTGTTGTGTGCTGTCTTCGAAGATTTTTCCCATTTTCCGTGTTTGCACATTTGATTTGATGTTCTGTGGCATTACCACGACCATTTTATTTGTGGATCTGAATTTAACTGATGCTGATTGCAATGGTCATGATGCAATCCCTTGAGATGTTTCCCATTTGGCTTTTTTGTGTGGTGGTTGTTCAATTTTCCCACTTTTCCTGGTCCCACATTTTCCCCTTTCCCCTTTCCCCTTTCCTCTTTCCCCTTTCCCCTTTCCCCTTTCCCAAAGTACACAAACAAATTGTCTGCTCAAACAACCAAAATCAGAATCAAATTGAAGTTGTCACATACACTACTGTCAACAACAGGTGTGCAATTGCTTTCCAAACAGGGGGGCCTGTGTTTTCTGTGGCGCCTTTTCTCCTTGGGGGGGGGGGGGGGGGAGGGAGGCTGGAAAGCACCCGATAGTGGGGGGGGGATGGGTGGGGGGGGGGTTTTCCTGTGAAGAATTTGGTGTGGACAATGGCGGGGGGGGGGGGGCATTGGACCCCTAGACCCACCTCCAGTACATAAGAATATCAGACATCTTCGTGGACAGACCGCACACACAACATCCCTTATCAGACATCAGACATCAGACCTTATACACATAGCTGTTGTGGGCGTCCTGCCCGGGTTTTACGGTTTACTTTCACTGGGTGCGTGGTGCAGCGAATCCGGCGGACCCCATCAGCAAGCCGCATGGCCAGTTTGCAGGGGATCTGGGTCTGGCACGCGAGGCTGCAACGCGTAGAGTAGGCGATATGTGGGCTTTTCCGGACCGCAAAACGGTTTTTCTGTGGACTCTGGGCGTCCCCATGGGATCTTTTGTGCTTCCGCAGGCATGGCGATCTGGAATCCAGTCGTATGAGGGGTCTTCCTGCAGTATAGGCTGGAGGAGTCAGTGGGGGCGCTGATGTAGCGTGCGAGTTCCTGTGCGCTTGAGCCAGCCCTGGGAGTGGTGTGTGTTGCTTTTGCATTTGCTACGTCCCAGTGTTTCTTTGTGTGCGTTATGACACAAAAAAGGGCAAAAAGCGCAACCGTGGGCGACGCCGGCACAAGCATCCCAGGAGGCGACCGCCCGGAGGCGGCTGCAGGGCGGGAAGCGCCTGCGTAGGGCCCTCCGCGGGCTGCTGGCCCGCCGGCCGGTGCGCCGGGTGGTGCTAGGCACGGCTGCGAAGATTTTTTTTTTAGAGTCGACGTCCCGGAGGCCCTCGCGCCGACGGTGCTGCGGGACGCCGCGCTGGACATTGCGCGGCGCCTGCACGGGGCGCCTACCAAGTCGTTCCGCCCCGAGGGCACCCCCAACGTCAAGCCACCCGGCCAGCACCACTTGTGCCTGCACAAGTGGCGAGTGGTGTACCCGCTGGGTACCGTCTACTTGACGTTGCGCAGGCATTGCCTGCATGAAGGCAGACACCTGCCTTATGTATTCGTGCAAGGCTCCCTGCGGCCGGTGGTGGGCGTGGCCCACCTGTTTGATCCGTAAGGGACAAGCTGTGTGGGTATGTCTCGCTGCAGCTTTTGGCATGACCCAGACCCGTGGGGGGCGGCACATTGTCGAGCTTGTTTGGCCTGTTTTGGTGTCCATGCTTGTGTGCTTTCGTTTGTGCTAAATCTTAGGTCACGTTCCGATCTATGGTTTAGCTCTGTTTGTGGTGTGCGTGTGTGCGTGTGTGTGGTATGCATGTGTGTGTTTTTATTGTAGTGCAATTTTTGCATTTGAGCCTGCAGCCCACCCGTCCCACCCATGGGGGGCGGCACACTGTCGAGTTTGTTTGGCCTGCTGTGGTGTCCATGCTTGTGTGCTTTCGTTTGTGCTAAAGCACAAATAGGTGGGAGGCGAAGGCAAAGGCGGACCAAAAGGCGGCGGTAGCAGTGGTGGTTGCTCAAAAGCTCGAGAAAGATGCCGAGCAAAAAAAAGGGGGGGGGCAGAGCAAAAGTGCAAGGAGAAGGCGAAGAAGGCGAAGAAAGCGAAGGAGGTATATTTGTTTCTTCGGGCATTTGTACCGTGAGGTTCTTGATGTTTGGCTCTTAATGTCTTTAATGCATGCATCAGAGAAAAAGGCTGAGGCACCACAAAAGGCGGAGGAAGTGAAGGCCCACAAGGAGAAGAAGAAATGTGAACGAGAGGCACATCAAGTAGAGTTGAGTGCAGCCCAGAAGCGCGCTTTCGGGCACTTCGAGAGGCATCTAAAAAAAAGTGTGCACTACTGTTGCAGGCCGTGTTTTGTTCTATTCCGCCTCCATTAGCCATCCGGCGTTTGTAGGATTAGTATCAAAGAAGTACAATGGTTAGGGGTAGGGTGAATAAAGCAAGAAGCACACCCTCTCCGGAAATGGCTTCAGGGACAAAGCCTTCATGTACCTTGACGACACGTAGCATATTCATGTGTCTACGGCAATTGTTGTCGGTACCCTGCATTCTTGAGACCTGTCGATGCTATGGATCAACACCGAGGTGGCTTGTTGGGATAGTGTCTCATCACCTAGCGATGTTGTATGCAAAGCCTGCGCGGTACCGGCTGCGGCCACGGAGATTTGAGAACCATGCAGGCAACTGGCGTGCCACCTATTTGGGGAAATTGAGACTAACTTGATGGGCAAAAATTAAACCGACTTGTGTTTCGTGGTCCATCACTCATGCACGGGCAAAAATCGACTATCAAACAAATTGGGGAACACCCTATCGCTCGTACCATTGCGAGGGAAGTATGGAAGGCCATCCGGGTCTGTTGAGAGGAGAACAGATGGTCTAGGGCTCGTGTAAGGGAACTACACACAAGAACCGAGACATCTTTTCCCTGAAATTGGGGCTTGGTGGACTCCAACAAAAAACCGGCAATTTCATACGGGAGGCCCCACGTGTCCGCATCGCAGTGGGTGAAGTACCGTGGTATGTGAGAAGCAGGAACATGTGGAAGATGTTATGAGCGAGATTGGAATGTGGTATCCTTGGGCCTCCGATGGTCTTCATTCCGACGGCGTTCAGCAACTTTCGTTTAATGGGTAGTATCCATTCGTATGTTGTGGTGTTGCACCATTTGTGCACCTTTGTGGTTCCATTGTGTTTGACATTTGTGCGGTTTTTTGCACATTGTATACACACGAGTTGCCAACCTGTGCATTCGTCACAATGCACCATCACCTACTAGTTTACAGATTTGGATCTTCCTTTTCAGGCCGCCATGCCTGTGTGGCTGCAGACCATTTTTGGGGCATTTGGGTTATGAGCATGCAACTGTATGCATTCTTTTGCCCCACCCGTGTTTTTGCTATATATGTACATATTGGTTGAGGCCTAGACCGACAACTCTATTGCAAAGATGGCTGTACAGTATATATCTAATTCTCATTCATTTTCTCTGTTTGGCAATTTTTTTGCCTACAGTTCCACTACATGCGTACCACAAATGTAGTGGATCATATGGCACCTCCGCCTCACATTAGGTGGATTCTTTTTTCAGACACACGCTTTTCCATTTATTTTGGAAATTGTGGTTTCTGTCAAGATTTTAGTCTAATTTTCGCCTAGCCGGAGGAATTCAGGGTAAGGTGATGGTTGGCTTTGTAACAGCATGCATTCAATGTATAACACAGTTAGCGTTGGAACAGTCTTTTCTGAGTACAATTTTTGCACACCTGTCGGTACATCGTTGGTTTTGGGCCATGCAGCCTGCCTTTTGGTTTGATACAGGTGTAGAAATCGGGGTATCTGATGAGCAATATCCTGAATAGCTGGTTCGCTGAGTGCCTTTTTTTATCTTTACAAGGGTATGGTTTCTTTTTTTCTTTTTGTGGGTGCATACACACCTTCATTTTCAGCACTTTTGGAGCCACATCCTTTGAGGGAATTGTGTGGACCCCACTCGAGGAATTTTTCAGTCAGGTACCACTTTCAGCCGCCGAAGTACAGCACATGCTACATGATGTGCCCATGTGCAACACACTGTCCGATGCCCGCGTGTAAAACGCAACATGTATATGATGTCTGCCTGTGCAACACACTCCATATGACGCCCGGCTGTGGAGCGCATTCTATACGATGTCCGCCTGTACAACACACTCTGTAACATTGCCTCATTGCACAGCACACTGTATGTGATGTCCTCCTGTACAAATCCGCTGAACGACTTCCCGCTGTGCATCATCACACTTTATATGATGCCCCCCCTGGACAACACGCACTATGCACCCCCCCTGCAACATGCTCTATCTGATCACCCCCATGTACAACGCACATGCATAAGATTTACTGACAGTACAATTCGGTTTGTGCTTTGCATAGGTGCATTCGATGAGTCATCAACTGCAACATTTTGGTTTGTCATTTGCAGCTCTCAATCAAGAAATAGGTACGTACTTAGGCCACTCTAGGTCACTATCCAGCCAGCGGCAGTGGCACGTTCTGCTGCCTCTGTTTACATCCCTGTGTGGACCTGTGCGGCAGCCTGCAGCAATGACAAGCATGAAGGAATGATGAAATTCATAACTGTGTGCTGATGACCCAGCTGATGAGAAAGATAGTTTTTTCCTCACCAGAAGTTTTTGGGCTGTTTTTGTTGCATAAACCAGGGGGTCGCAGAGCCCTTCTGCCCCCGCGCTCCAAAACATATCTCGCGGCAGCGCGCCGCCCAAATGGGAACTGTGCATGTGAGGAACTGGCCACTGCCATGGTCTCCAGTTTCTACCGTCACGAGCACGCCTCGAGACCCGTTGGGTAATCCTCTGCAGCCCCCTGGTGGCTTGGTGCCCAGGGATGCTCGGCAGAGGATAACGTGGCCATCGGTCTCACTCTGTCAGATCGGCGGGTGTTCAAGAGAAATCAGTTCAACTCAAAGGAGAACCAGTCATCACTGTGTGGGCCAAGCATTAATACCACCGGTCCCTGAATACGTACTCCAGGGAACCCCTCTGGATCGCATGCGGATCGCAGACCCGAAGGGGCAACCCCGATCCTCCAAATGACCTGAGGTCGTGCACAAGGGTCCAACTGATGCCCATTCCCATCCCCATGCCTGGAGGTAGGCAGGATCCGAGATACATGCCTGCACATGATCTGGAGACCCTTATCTTTTTATGACGTATGTTGTGGCATGAAAAAACATGCTGCAACTCTTCCCCTTTCTGACTCTGCACAAACCCTGTGGCACTTTCAGTGCCATGTTCCAATGACCATTTTGATGGCCCAGCCCTCGAAGGCACTTTCCAGCTTTTCCGCCGCCACACAACAGACTGCGATCTAACACAGGGTGTCCACAGTCAATCGGTTGGTACGTCTGTGGCATAGTCATTGAAGTTGCAGCTGTGTTTGCCCTCATTGCTAGTCTGGCTACATCTGTTGTGTCTCAGACAATGTAGAAAATCGCATCAATTATGCAACCAGACGCATCTCAGGGGCAAATGACAGCTCTTTGTATTCACTGCAGGTGTGGCACCGGAGTTCTTGTCAGGTCGTCTGAGGCATCACCGTTGCATTTGCGGGGCGAGAGTTTGCACTGTGCTGTCTTAAAGGGGGAACGGATCCTTTCTTTTTACAGAGGGTTGCCATGTGAAGGGTGTATTCTTGAAGAGTGTTTCAGCGCCACTTTGCAATTAAGGGCAGGGCTGTCCCACGCATTGAAAGACGCCCCCCCAGATGCACAGCGTTGGAAGCACCGTCCAAAGTTGGTGCTTTGCCAAAAAGGTTCGTCGATGAAACAACTTTATCAGTTCCGCGTTGTTTGTGTTTGTGTTTTGTTTGTGCTGTTGCACATCGTTTTGACCAGGGGATTCTATTCAAGAACACCCCTTAAGACAGGCCATCCAGGCTTCAGTGAGCTCCCAATAGAAGGTGCTTGCGGAGCGACGTTCCAATGGGGGTATTATGCACTGTTCAGATGGGTCTATCTTGCGCTCACTGGAAAGTCTGTCCGAACCAGCTATTTCTACAAAGAGCTTCACAGGCCTTTGGGGATTCAAACCAGGATAGAACCGGGCTTAGCTCCTGCAACATGGCCAACCTCCTTGAAGGCGTTTGAAACAAGAATTGTCACCGTCAACTCCTGCAGAAGCTGAAGCAAACGAAATCTCTAAACTTGGGCGACCTAAGCGTCTTTCAATGTACAACTGCTTTTCTTTGCCCCTAATCTCATTACATCCTGTCAATAGGCGCCCGATGAGGTAGACTTGATCGTGGAGCAGATGACCAGTGGATTGGAGCTCATCATGAGTGAGAACCAGTCGCTTCTTCAAAGTCTGTTACATCACGAATCGGCAGCTTAAAGCCAATCACCTTAATTCTAACCCCGTTTCAATTAGTGTGCGCTTTCACGTCCTCGGGTATCGATTCGCTTTAGCCCGAGCCTTTCCGCCATTATTCGCTTCATTTGATAAGCGATTTCCAGCCGCTGACAGTGCATTGGAGCGTTTTGAATACACGGGTTATCACCCCCCCCCCCCCCGGGCGGCTTGGGGGACGGGCAGTAGAGCCAGCTCTTGAGGACCGCTGTTGCTGGGCGTCATCCCTCGCGGCTTTGGCGCCTAGCCGACGGCAGCAGTGTATGGGAAACTCGTGACGCTTGGCAGCCTGGCTATGCCAAGTTGATGCTCATTTATAGTGGCTGTTCGATGGCAACTACTGAATGGCCGATCGTGGCTGTACGTTCCCCAACAGCTGGGCAGTGTTCACTTGGCCGTCAGGGATCATCATGTAGCTCCGACGCCTTGCGACCGGCAACAGCGACCGCTGGGCCCCGTTGCCCATGGATACTCAAAGACAAACAGCAGAAAAGTTGAAGTGGAATTTAGTTCAGGTGTACATTGTTTGTTGAGAGGTGTGTCATACAATAGAGATGAAGTAAGGGGGGGGAGGCATACTGAGAATGTGCTCAGACTTTTGTTTAGAGGAATCAGAGACAGAAATGAAGCAGGGATATGAGGGTTGATGAGTGAGTCAAGAATTGGTGCACGTCAGCGGTGTCAAAGTGCCCTTGGGTGCGGATTTGTGCGCGCGTGGTAGTAGCTGAGGGTGTGTGCATCAGGGTGTGTTGCATTTGTACATACAAATCGCGTGCACACACACACACACACACACGCACGCACACCACCAGCACCACCACCACCACCACCACCACCACCACCTCCACCCCCCCCCCCCCCCACCACCACCACCACCACGTGAATCACGCAAATCATGCACAGCATGCACACTCTGCAAACAACTGTGCATAATACATGCGTTCTGCAAACCGCACTAAACCAAACATACCATTGAAATCGCTATGCAATATGCAAGCCATCCTGACCACGCATCTTTTAAGTAAGGGCTGATCACCAAACACCGCTGTGCTTGCGACTGGTGATTTGCCATCTTAGATTCTCGCACTGGCACAGACAGAAGTTACAGCAAGGAAGCATTGTAGAAATTTCGATTCATTTGTGAAATCGCTGCCGAATCGACAACTCATCTTCTTTTTAAAAAAAAAAAAGGTTTCAATGTGCAAGTCTATGCCCCTAACACCAAGCCCCCCCTCCCCCCCGCCGCCATTGTACTGCGCGGACTGCATATCTTGCAGCCACTGAGGCAAAGCGGGGACATCATACAAACACAAAAGGCTTGCCTGGGGCACCTCAACAGATGATGTTGTGCTGCGTACAGGGCGTCCCCACATCCGAGACATGGTTTGTATAGGAGAGGTATAGGGGTGGGCAGGAGTTCCATGACGTCCCACATATTTGAGTTTGAATTTTGAGCCCAATTTTGGACGGAGACGTTCTTTTCCAGGTGAGTGGTTCTCAGCGTAAAGCACCGGCACAAAGACACCCACTTTCTGCCATAAATCAGGCTCATTGCCATAAATAAGGCCCGTTGGTGATTTTTGTAACTTGAACACTCATCATTGGGATTACGTATTTGCATACTACCACTGGGATGGGGGTTTTTCCCATCTGAAACCGAAGGATAAACTGACCAGATCATGACAGTGACCCACACCTCCAAACAGCAAGGAATAACCGAAAGCCCATGGAAATGGCTGAAATTCAAATTCAAATGCAACCTCGCCGGGGCCTTCAGATTTTGGCACTGTGGCTCCCAGCTATCCAACTATCCAGCTATCCAGCCCACTGTGCTCACTTTGCTTCTCACCGGTGTTCCCCGCAGAAACAGCTCTTTAACCACCACCAACTTCTTTTGACACACCAATCCTCGTCAAAGACCTCTGGAGACCACTGTTGGACCACAGGGACTGAGTTCAATTGCGTTTTTAGGCCCCATATGTTGCGCATTGCTCTGCTTCTCAAATGCACCTTCCGGTAAGTGTCCGTTGTAATTTACACCATGTTCTATGTGTTGCATTTGTCTTTGTCAACACCAGCAGGCCCCCAGTGTCCAAGAAATTCCCATCTCCAATGCGCATTGTTTGTTTGAACCATTCTACCTGCAGGCACTCAGGGACGGAGTTTCTTTTGGTTGCAGGGATGGGGTTCTCTATTCCTAAGCACACTCAGGGATGGTGAATAACAACTCCTTCCCGAAAAGTCACAAAATGTACCAAAACCTCCCCCCGGCATAAAAGGTACCAGAAAAGCCCCCAAAACGTGTCAAGCCCCCATCTGGGGGTTGTTTGATACATTTCAGGGGGTTTTCCTTGTGGTTTTTTCTTACTACATTTCGGGGGGGGGTTGTACATTTCGGAGGGGTTTCGGTACAACCCTACAACTAGGGGGATTTTATGGGACACTTCAGGGGTTTGTTATGTCCCCATCTGGGGGATTTTTCAGTTTATTTCGTCCGGTGTTGTAGTTCATTTTGGGGGAGGTTTTGGTATCCTCCAGGAGTCAGTCCCACACAATTCTGGCCAAAAGACAAGCAATTTGCATTGTGTAATCTTACATTTGCGATTTCAGATTTTGTTGCGTTCAAAACACATTTTTCACTCGTTTTCAGTGTTTTCAGGGCAAAATGACCATTTGGGGGGCTTTTTTTTCGAACAAAAAACTTATTGCACGGATCTCAGTTGTTATTTCCGAAAGGGTCCTCCACACTTCTGGCCAAAATACAAGCAATTTGCATTGTGTGATTTTACTTTTGCGATTTCAATGTTTCTTGCTTTCAAAACGCCATTTTTTGGTCATTGTCTATGTTTCCAGGGCAAAAGGCACCATTTTTTGTCTTTTTTTTTGGAGCAAAAAGGGTTCTTGCACAGACCCCAGTTGTTACTTCCCATGGGGTCCTGCACAGTTCCGGGTAAAAGACAAGCATTTGCATTGTTTAATTTCATGTTTATGATTTCCATTTTCTTTGCATCCAGAATGCTGTTTTTCAATCGGTTCCCGTGTTTTTAGGGCAAAGCGTTTGGTTTTTTTGCCTTTCTTTTGGAATAAAAAGGGTGATTGCACAGACCTCAGTTGTTAATTCCCAAAGGGACCTCCCCAAATCTGGCCAAAAGACAATGCCAATTGGGTAATTTTACATTTGCGATTTCAAACTTTTTTGCGTTCCACACGCCTTCTTGATCGTTTCCGCATTTCTAGCGCAACATGCCCCCCTTTTTGTCCTGGTTATGGAGCTAAAAGGGCTTTTGCACAGACCCCAGCTGTCAGCTCCCGAGGGGTTCCCTGCAATACTGGGCAAAAGACAAGCAATTTGCATTGTGTAATTTTGAATTTCTGGTTCATATTTTTGTTTCAATTCCCAATTTTTGTCAAACCGCCAATTTTTCAGTTACAATTGACTTTTTTTACGATGAACTGACCATTTTCGGCCTTTTTTCGAACAAAAGGGGTAATCACAAAGACTTCAGTTGTTAATTCGCAAAAGGTCCCCCGCGAGTGTGTCCAACAGACAACAAGTTTGCATTGTGTAGTTTTGCATTTGCTATATAAAATTTAGTTGCATCCGCTTTTCGATCTATCTCGGTATTTTTTTTAGGGTAAAATGACCGGTTTTTTTTTGCGCGTTTCTTTAGGAACAAAAAGGATGCTTGCACATACCCCAATTATCCATTCCGAAAGGGTCCCGCGCAAGTTTGGCCAAAAGACAAGCAATTGGCATTGGGTAATTTGGGTGTGCCATGTCTTTGTTGCTTTCAACACACCGCTTATCGGTCGTTTTTTGGTGTTTTTGTTGAGGGCAAGCTCACCAAAAAGTGTTATCGAACAGAATATAGCAGTTTCTTCGCAAAGGGTCTTCTGTAATGGTAGCCAAAACACAGCCAATTAGCATTGTGTAATTTTGCATTTGCAATTTGAAGCTTTTTTGCGTCCAAAATGCTGTTTTTCAATTAATTTCATTTGTGTCTTAACGGCAAAATGACCGCTTTTTAGCTTCTTGTTTGTGGCACAAAGAACTATTGTGTGGAGGTTAGTTATTGTTTCTCTAAAAGTCCTGCCCCATTATGGTAAAAAGAGAAGCATTTTGCATTCCACAGCACCTGTATTTGTATTGCACATTGGAGTTTTCAAACTTTCTTGTTTTCGAAACAGTGTTGTTCCTACGGTGGTTTAAGGGCAAGATGACCTTCTTGTTGGTCTTTCTTTGGAGGGCAAAATATTTTCATTTCAAAAATCCACAGCTTTGGAAACATCTTTGATCATCCCAATTTCGATGAGATAATCTGCCGAGGAACTTTGGATCTCGTACATACGACACACGTAGGTCGGGTATTATGTTTCAACACCATCCATGATGGTCATGTCACACAGTGATGCCCAGAGGCTCTACACAACATCATGGTCCTGTGCAACATTAGACTTCAACCATGTATCCCTTTACTCGAGTGTCACAAAGTGGTCTCCGCAACAATAGGATAGTGACATGGGGACCATTAAAAGGAGTATAAATGTTTGTTGCCTATGACTCACGTAAAACAATGTAGAGTCGCGACATGTGGTGATGTCAAACGCTAAGCGTCACGCAGGATGGTCATACGGTTTGTAAAAACCTAGGACAGGCCCAGATTACGATCGTAATTTTTCGTAATTTTCGTAATTTTGTAATTTTCGTAATTTGCGTAATTTTCGGCGATTTTTTTATCGCTTTTGGCGCTGTGTTGTACGGTACATCTCTCCTCTCCACCTCACTGTCACTGTGCCCCCTCCCCCTTTCCCCTTCCCTATCCCCTTTGCCCCTTCCCCATTGCCTTCCCTGCCCACAACTCCTTTGTTGCGTGTGCATGCGTGGCTGTGATGTTTATGTGGCAGACAATTTTTTTTCCTTTTCGCTCTTTGTCTCCATGGGCAAAAAGAAGGGAACACTATCCTGTGCCAAAAAAAAAAGGACACTGGCCTCTGGACCCCCCTGACTTCTAGCCTTTGGTCCCCCCCCATGTTGCTGATTTTTGCCATGTGGACCCCCCTGTTTGTGCCCCAACTTTGCAAGTATTTGATCCCAAGCAATTGCCACTCCGCGATACAACGTGGGAGAAAAATAAGGAGATCTTTGGTTTCTCCGACACAATGCGGGCTGATTGGGACCTCTATGTCAACATGGACAGCCAGAAGGCCAAGCAAGTTGAAGATGCAATGCAGTTTTGTCAGCCGTGTCAGGTCCACTGTCGGAACTGTTGGTGGCACTGCTTGGGATGCCAGTGACCAGCGCGGATGTGGAGCGCTCATTCAGCCTTGCTAGTTTGCTGGATGACCCGAATCGGGGCAACACGCGCCCTGATTTGTGTCGCTGTGCCGTGGCACTCTTCGTGAACGGTGACGTTGAAGGACGTTTCTAGTGGCTCGACTTCCACCTCTTCCCTCGTCCTCCACCTCTTCCCTCGTCTTCCACCTCTTCCCTCGTCTTCCACCTCTTCCCTCGTCTTCCCAAACCCTTGAGTGCCGGGGTCCCTCTTCTTCTTCTACAAGGCCTCCCCTACATGCAAACATCCTCTTCCCTGGATCGTGTTCTTGGATCCAAACCATGCGTAGGGGGAGGAAGCGGCCGTGGGCGGCCGGTTTTCGATGCCGCGGACCAGGAGTGGAGGGTCTCCTTTTTTTTGGTCCACATGCTCACTTCTCTAAGCCACCGCGTCCCTACATACACAACAATCATTGAGATATGCACGTCCCTTGCCCCTATTGCCAATTTTTAGGCTTGAAAATAAGTGAAAACATGGGAAGGTAGGGTAGTGAATGCTCCCGAAGCATCGTAACGAAATCGTAAAAAAACGCCGTAAAATCCTAAAAAAAAATGCCGTAAAATCGTAACAAAAAAAATCGTAATCTGGGCCTGTCCTAGAAAAACCTAGAATGTCAGGAGCCTTTGTCAATGGGCACTCCCACAAAGAAAACCAACGTTCTCGAGAACTTGCAATTTGAAGGGTTTTCCCAATTGATCAGGAAAACCCATTATCGGCAATAGTATATGTAGCTGGCTCATTTCCATTGACCATAGTATGCCATTTATGTAGCAACAGATCTTTCAATGCAATTACAGTGAGCAAGAATTGGTGAGTGTGTGTACGCATTGAGATATAAGTATGCTAGCACTTAGCGCATTGATCCCGTGATGGTGAAAAAGCACTAAGGCAGTTTGGCGCCGCCTTTGCTATTGCGGACATGGTTGTTCAATGTGCTTCGTGGTGGTGTTCATATTTCAGCTCAGTGTTGCTCTACTTTGTAGAATAGATTGAAAGTGATTGCCGCCGTGAAGCCCGTCGAGGAGGCTTTTCCATGATACATTGGAGAATTTGTCCATGTTTGTGAATGGATGTTTCATACTCGGACGCCGTATCACCTCGCTTTAGGGAACCGATGAGGGTACAATTCACCGAAAGGCGTTTTAGCCGTTTTTTTGTGTTGCTCGATTGTTTGATCCCACGCTGGAGACTATATCGAGACTTTGGGTGACGGTGACTTTGCTCAAAGTTTTGCAAAAACTTTTGGACACACACTGTGGTTTTAAAAGTTTTGGAATGCAACTTGCGTACCGCATTTGCTCCTTGCGTTTTTTCAAGAAAAACAGATTGATAATTATGAGGTTGATCGTGCATCCACCCAGCAAAAAAAATAATTGATCATTTGCAATGATGGCAACCAAACCGCAGGCATTGAACTCATCTACCAAGCTGCTGATCTCTACAGACTTCTTCAAAAAACCCGGAACTATTCCACATCCACTTCTGACTTTTGTAGAACCGTTGGTTCTCGCCAGGCTCCGCTTTGAAGACAAGAAGGTGGCTGTCAAAAACTTGGAATGGAAAAGGCACAATTGGTTTGCGCCCGTGTCTAAGGTCTTCCATGATGCATTCGGCAACCAAGAACACAAAGTCATTCATGATAATTTCAAACGACCTCTTGGAGATGAAGAGTTGCGCTTACGTATCCAATCCACGTGGGATCAATACAACTTACAGTTGGCCAAATGCATGGCTTTGCATACAAACATGTTCAAAAAAGTGGTGGAATGTTTCAAAAATGTTTCCGAGTCCAATGTCCTTGATGGCTATGCCACAAATCTCTTACCGGAGAATGTAGGCGCATCAAGGTGTGCTCTTACGGACTTCTCAAAGTGTACACCGGGATTGCTTTCAAGCAGGAATCGCAAAAAAAATCAACTTGGTGCATCTAACTTTGAGTTCCCTTGAGGGATGGCTGCACAACTATGGGAGCACTTTGGTTCACAATTGGGAACTTCACCAACAAGCCAAACAATCGGCCGCAAAATCACTTTCTGGGTATCTATTTTTTCTTCAATCTCAACGATTTGTCTACGCGACCTACAGCAAAATAAAAAAAAAAGAAGTTGCGTTTTTGAGAAAAAAACAAAAAAAATTCGGCTTGTTTCTTTTGTTACAAAAAAAAAAAGTACGCGGCTTGCGCCAAAAAGTCAAAAAACTTTTCCGCGCTCTGAAGCGCCAGAGACTCCCTAAACCGCAGGGATGATGTAGCCAGTCTACGCATATCCACTGCTGATTTTGTCCGCGGCTGCGACAGATATTATTGCCCGGATTAACTACAAAATGTACCACAATGAGATTGGTGAGCCACAGGCATAGACTACGGCGCTAACATACATTGTGTCCCACTTGAACATGATGAAAAAGTACGAAAACAGTCAGGGGATCAGTCATACAATTGTTGGTTTGTCTTGGACGCGCCGCCACATATCTATTATTGGTAGTGACGATGGCAAAGGGCTCCATTGGTTTGTTGATGCCATTGATTGCAGTGCCAGTATGGGCCGTTAGATTCCACATTTGACAACCACTTTGTGGCGCTTCCTTGGTCGGGCCAATGTTGCAACGCCTCCAACAAAACAGTGTTTCTACACATGCATGGGCTTTGGTTTTTCCAAAAGATGGTTGCTCATGTGGCTATGAATCGTTGCATCTTTGTGACGAGTTGGCTGCCCATCAAAGAAGCTTGGAGGAGATTGATGTATTGTGCCATTGGCCCAGCACACTGGGCAAATGGTCATACCACTTCTGACCCTTCTTGGGGTGCTCTTTGTTTTCAGGGGCCACGGAAACACTCTTGGCCACAACTCACCGGAGTTGTTTCCCAGCATTCTAGGCCTTGCCAATTGCCTTGGTGCCTACCGGCTTGGCACAAAAGGCAGCATGTATCCCTAAACCGGGGCACACAGCAGTGAAGAATGCACTAGTGAGCTCAGGTCCATGATAGGTGGTGAATTCCCGAAAAACACCAAAAAAAAAGTTGCAGCACTGCCCCCTCCCATACCAACCCTAGGGGTGAACACGCACCAGTAATAAAAGAAATGGACGGATTAGCAGGACCTCAGAGTTGCTCTGCTCGCAGTTTTCCACTTCAGTCAGCTCATCTTTTGCCCCCTACCCGCTCCCACCTGCCTGAGCCGGGCTGGTTGGCGATTTGAGACATCATACAGCAATCGTCCCGTCTGCAGTTGGTCTCCAAAAGCAGTGGCATACGTCGGCCAGCCATATCTCCATCTCCATCGGCCGCCGTCAAAAAAGCAGTCCTTTCAACAGACTGCTCACGGACCCTGTGGCCTCAGCTGTCAACATGCAACTCAGAGGTTTGGTGTCCCTGGGTTGGACAGGCGTGTTCAGTTTGCTTGAAGAGAGCAAGGTGTGTCTCGCTGGCTGCTCATCCACCGCAACCGCCGGCAATGGTCATTTGCATGCCTTCTGTGGTGCATCTGGCAATCAGTGCTGCACACCCCCATCAATGCCGCCATCCGTTTGCATGTATCGATATCAATGTAGAGTTTACTGCAGCAGATGACACAAGGCAAGGGGGATTGTTTTATCACCCCACTGTGGCTGGTTTTACTACCCTCCCCCCCCCCCCGCCTTGTATAAGCTACGCCCTTGTCCAAGCTACAGTAGGTGTAGGGACCGTATTAATTTGGGACCTAATTTTAATTCGGTACCAAACGTAGTGCAGCCACATAAGACATGGGTTTGGTGACGGATTTGCGAGTCACATAGAGTCATGGACACATTTGTTGTGAGTGTTTGCCCACTTGACCCAGATAGCTCTGATTTTGGGGATGTTTGTGCATTATATGCCCCTTTCTTGCACCAGCTCACCATGCAATCCTCTCTTTTTGAACGTGGGTGCCCGACGTTGGTAGTTGTATGTGTCGCGCACAAGCTACACCCGTGTCCAAGCTACAGTAGGCGTAGGGACCGTATTAATTTGGGACTTTGGCGTAGCTTATCCAAGGGGGGGGGCGGGGTACAACGACCACATACCTCTCTGACCTTCCCTGCCAGAGGTCTTGGGACCCAGCAGGCATTGCTGGAATTTTCCGGATCTTTTGCAAATATCTCAACAGCAGACAGTGTAAATGGCAGTGCAAATCTTGTTGCTGTGCTCTGCAGGCATTACCACAATGAACCCATTGGCAACAGAAATTCATCGCCCATCGACTGCGTTAATTGGCAAATACAAGCAAATTGAAATTCAAACCCCTTGATTGCTGCCTGTGTGAGGTTACGTTGAGCAAAACATTGTTGCATCAGTCCAAATGCATGATTCTACAATCACATTCGGCACCATGCTAGATTGTGCGCTATGGGGAAACAATACTTTTTTGGATGAAATTTGTGCAAAAACATAGTGCTGGTGTGCATCTCTCAATGTACATTGGGCATCCACGATGACCCAAAAAATGAGGCAAAAACGGGTGGTGGGCTAAGCCAGAATGGCAGAACAAGCAAACCTGATGTGCAAATGTGGTGGCACAAGGCAAGTTGTTGCATGTACAGAAAATAACTAGTCAAAGATATACAGTCAGTGAGGACATGGGGGGGCGGGGGGGTTGGGACAAAGCCCTCAGATGCAGCTGCTCTCCTGGCAGTAGGCAGTGTCAATCGACTTCTCACCATTCACGAAGATCCACCAAGCCGCTGTGTTGGCCCACTGTTTCTGTTTCTCCATAGTCAGGGGTCTTGGCACCAATACATTACGGATCCACACGGCAATAATCCGTTGACATGCATGATTGCCAAATGGCGCAAACAGTCATTCCCTGTCTTGAGATGATCATGGGTCAAATGAATCCCATCCAACTAGATGCCCTCTCGACATGGCATGTAGAGCGCGGCCCACTGCACAAAACAGGCAGCAATGGAGGATAATACAGAGAATCCGCAGATATCACCTTCAGGTGTTGCGGTAGGAGTTGACATCAAACAACAAGGATGCCTTCTGTGGGACAAGAGTAGACATGTAGAGCTGTACAAGGAGCATTCAGAAATCCCAAGACACTGCAGCACGCTACGACATGCTGTGGCATGCCACAACGTGCTATGGCATGCTGCAAACCCCACATTTACATTTCTGAAAATCTAGTGCTGCGGCAAGCCATGGCTTGCCGTGGCATGCTGTGGCTGTAAGTGCTTGCGCGGGAGGGCTGCCTACCCGGTTTATGATGTTGACTCCCCTCCAAACAAGAAGTGGAAAAGGGGGGTTAGCAGACCAGGGGGGTCCCAACATTGATGGCATGCTCATCATTGTGAGGCGCATATCTTGGGGTAGAAAAATGGGCGGGGGGGGGGGGGGTTTGGGGGGTGTATGTCACCCAGCACAACTTCTCACGTACCAACTCTGTCATATGGAAACACCTACCTTCAGAACCCTGGAGGGGGAGTTCAATACTTATTGCTAAATTCCTCCTCAACTCCATCTACATCCTCAAATCGATCACAGTGACAGCATCAATAACGGCCAAATAAGACATGGCTGGGCTGGTTGCGGCAAGACGTCTTCAGTAACTGGGGAACAGAATCTTGAAGAGCGAAAATGCACCAAATACACTCCTAGAACCATTCCAATGGTTGCCATGAAGCTGAGCTAACCTGGGCATAGGGACGTGTAATATGAGGACCAACAACACAGAAGCCATCCATGTACAATCCAGCAACCAGGTATGACGGAATTTACATTTCCTAATAGATGTGGTGCACATTGCCCAAGTGAGTCGCATTGCCATACAATGAATTTACCTGTTGTGTGCCAATATGCACATATGAACGTAGACAGAAAAACCTAACACACATATCATCTCCCACCTGCAATGCCACCAAAATGCGAGGTTATCAAAAAAAAAAATACAGGGCAGCGCGTATGCTGAGACCAACTTGAGCATCCATACTCTTTGGTGTTACAACTTTGAAGGGTCCATCCCCGAGATTCAATAACAGCTTGCATCCCTAATTTTTCATCCGATGAAAACAGCTGTTGAAGGCTTCTTCTTGATTTCGCATGCTCTCCAAAACTTGTACCACAGTGCATTTTTGTATGGCCGTGCAAGGCATATGGGCAATGACAGTTAAGGCGTCATGTGCTGCCATTCATGAATGCAGTGGAGAACCCACATGGAATGACTGCCAATCTCCGAATGCAAGTGGAGTTAGTGCAAACACATGTCAACGGTGGCCTGTGGCCTGGATTTTCAGGTCAATAAATGGTTACAAACATGGTCTCACAACAGAACAGAAGCAGGAATTGAGTCACTCTGTAAATCAGCTGAAAACGCACAATGCAGGATCACTCAAAGCCTTACCCACACTGGTACCATGCATGCAACTACAACATCAAGCGGTCCAGTGGCCAGTCCCAATGCCAGCTGGTCAGTGCGAACCCCGGTGAGGTGTCTGGATTTAATTATTTATTAATTCCTCTTGCTGGGCCACCTTTTGTGGATGGAGTATGTTGTTGTGGCGATTCCATGAGACCAAAAACAAGATTTCCAGAAACTGAAAGGTTACAGCCGCACACAAGTTAGCGTATGTAAACACCTGAATGGACAGTGAGAAAGGGGCAGAGGGTACAAAAACAGATAGGCTCCCTTCTCAGCCGTGGTCAAGCAGTGGTCGGGTTTGTGATAGAGTTGTGGTGTACCGTCGCGATTAGTGACACAGTCAAGTATGTACACGACATGTGGTTAACTCTGGGAGATTGCACCCATGCAAATAAAACAAAACTTTTTTTCATGCTGTTTAGCACTGCCATAGTTGCAGGGGTTGCTGTCATATTAGCGGCTGCTGGCTGGCACACAGAATGCGTCTTCACTGAATGCCGACCGAGATAGACCCAGTGAGGGACCATATCCTTTGAGGTGCTTTTGCAAACTCACCTGGTTTCTGCACCTTTGCCAGGCATGCAGGCGCTACATTCTTGTTACTGGCATTCGCTTTCAAAAGAAACGGACATCAGAGCGTTGCACAACTCATCTTGTACCAGGACCTACACTGTGGTTGTCCCATTGTGACACCTGCACCAATGCCCTTCCTGTGCCTCACATTCGCCCCAATGCCGTGGCCCAATGGTATGGATAAATGACGAACCACCCAAAAATTCAAACACACAAAATCCTGCACTGCAGATCAGCACTAACAGCGACCTCTGCAGGAATGCCCTGGATTGCACTGGCACATGACACCGATGCACCGAACCAGACGGGCGCACACTCCACAACAACTTGCTCTGCTGCATTTGACGCTGCAAGTGAGGAATCCACAGCTCGATTCAGACCTCACCCCTTCTTCAACAAACACAGGGAAAGACACTGCACCTGCACTGCAACCTCAAGAAGGCAACAAATCGGGTCAGCCCACGGCAACTGGATCTTCAAAGGCAGTTTTGATGTATTTAGAGCGGTATCTGGTGAAATCATGCACGTTCTGAGGCCAACACCAATTCACTTTTTCAGGCGGGGGGTCCTCATGCCATGACCACTAGCAGGCACCCTAAAAAGCTATCCCCCCACCCAAAACCTCCACCACATGCTCCCCAAATCCCAATCATTGCGAACAACACCCCCAAATCGATAATCGATATGGCGTGGGCATGGGCATGGGGCTTGTGGAAAGGTAAATGGCTGATGCCCTGGGGAAACACACTTGATGACCAGGACTTGATGACACCAACTTCCCGCACGACACCTCGTCCTGGTGTAGCCGATACGGCAGTACTCACAGACAATTGTGTTGTATTGGGGGGGATCACCCTTGCTTGCCTGAGTAGACATCCAGTTGGTGTGTATCGGGCCTATCAAGACACACAAAAATTTGGTGGGATGCACAGGTGACGGGATACACACAGGATACACAAACGTTGCAGAGGATTGTGGTGGCTTGCTGAGAGTTGGTTCGGAAGGTTGGTGGTTGTATTGGGTGGTACTGCAGTGATGGACATTGGAGACACGGTCACAAAAGCATTAACACACGCCGGGCACACAAATCTAGGCTTGGGGTATATTTTGAAGCCGCTGTCGGCATACACTCCAGCTGGACGCATCCGCCCGAATTTATTGGCCATGCATCTCCCCCGCACCCCGCGCCTCTACTTTGGGCGGTCAAGCATGCCGGCAATCCTGCACTTTACTTCTCCCCACACTGTTGTTCCCCCAGTTATGCAAATCCCTCGGCGCAAAATCAAGCAAACAAGGGGCGGGGGATTGTTACGCATGCAATATAATACGCATGCAAAATAATCAGACCACCTCGTTATTGGACAGTAGGTTCTTCGGAATCGCTGAAAGAATCTGACAGCCAGTGGGCTGCATGAGCCGTAGCATCCCGGTACGTCGGAGGCGCCATAATGGGATCGGAGATGGATGGGGCGGGCTCGTCAGGCTCAGGCCGTGCAGTCTTCCCGGCGGTGGCCGTGGGCAGCTTCTTCTTCGCGGGCCGCAGGCCCCTGCTCAGAGTTGGCAGAGGGCGGGGGCGGGGCTTCCCAGGATTGGTTGGGCCGTTGGCGGAGGAGGACTGAGGCCGGACGGTCTTCATGGGTCCGGAAGAGGGCTCATAGGGGTCAATGAAAGGGGCGAGAGGGGAGCTCATGTTGGGCGACGCCCGCTGGTGCTCCAGGCTCCACAATGGATCCAAAGCCTGGGGCAGCTGCGGGGGCTGGGGCTGGTCTTCGTCAAGCCAGAGGGGCAGGTACAATGGGTTGGTGTTGGTGCACTCGCAGGGGAACATAGGGGAAAAGCACTCATTGGCCTGGGACACAAACAGATGGGGCTGTGTGCATACGACGGGCACATGGGCTAACAGCAGTTCATTAAGTCTGGACAATTTCCCCTGTTTTACCTGTGGCTTTGGGAGCATAGGACGTTGCAGTTGTTGTAGAACGCATTGGTCTGACAGTCCTTATTTTTTTTTTTGGACCTTTACTTTGAATTTGTGTTTTGCGCAAAACTGCTGAAAGCAAGTATGGAATCTGAACAGCACTTTGCTGGGGAGGGGGAGGGGATCAGAGCCCCTTCACAGGAACACCCCCACCCCCCAACCACCTTCCCCAAGTCAAATGGCCCGAAATGGGCCTCCAGCACCAGGACACACAACGCGAGTGCCCATCCCATGGAAATTACTATTCGGGCAGGTGCAGTGGACCTGGGGACACAGGCAGGGCACACCTACGGACAAGAAGACAGGCCGCAAAGATGGAGGGACGCACGGACAGACAAGGGGTTGGTCAGGGCTGCGGCAGGGACGACCAGTCAGCAATGCACGGCCCACAAGCATCAGCAAATCAGTCAAATACCTCAGGGCCGTGGTCGTGACTGTGGCCATGCTCATGAGTGTGGCTTTGCTCAGGATTGTGCCCATGCTCGTGGCCGTGGGTGGGTTCATGGTTGAGTTTGTGCACTTCAGCGTCCTCACGTATGCGAGGCGCATCGCCAGGATCACTTGGTTGTGCACTGCACAGGGAATGCCTGCTTCCCAGTGGGGTTTGGTACCCCGTTGCTGCCGGGGTTTGCAGTTTGCGCGAACCTGTAAAAAATGTACGCCATACACTGGATCACTGCATATCATTTCGTTCCAGGCAGACTCAGGTGGACTTGACTGCAGCAGCAATGAAATCAACCCAGGCATATTGGAAACACAACATCTCGATCAGCACCCTGGGAGTGCCCTGAGCAGGATCAAGATGATCCAAATACTCTCTCTTGGTGGATCACTTCTTACGAGGTTCTCACTGAATGCTCTTCGCACATCCATGAAGTTCTCAGAGTGATGGCAAAAGTCACAGAAAATGCAAATGTTTGCGGCTGGAAAATGAAGCCCCTGATCGCCATGCAGGAATGCCTGCTACTCAAACAGAGGCTTGAACAACATCCCAACCCCCCACCACCACCTGAGGAAAATACTTGCCCTGCCTCTTCTGCTGCAGACATGGTCACTTCTTTCCATTTGACCGCTTTGAAAGCGACCACAGCAAATGGTCTGAAACAATGTGCCCTTCGAGACGGGATCCCTGGACAATACCGCCTTCCTCATGATGCACAAAATAATGGGAGCCAGAGGGGGGTCATTGGGGGGACAGTCTGGGACGTCCGCACAAATGAGCTGATTAGTTTGAAATACATCATGGAGGATGCCTTGTTCAAGAATGAGGAAAACGTAGCTCAATTGCGGAAACAAGCATAAATCGCGTTTTTTTTCCATAAGTCACGTAACTTTTTTTTGGCGCAAGTCGTGTCTTTTTTTCAACCAAAACTTTTTTTGTTAGGCGCAAGTCGCGTAAACTTTGCTTTTTGGCGCAAGTTGCGAGAAAAAAAACCTTCTTTCCAGGGAAAAAAGGGGGGGGGGGGGACACAAGAACCACCCAACAACCGCCATTGCTACCGGAGGAGGTGAAGCATATAGCCCCCACGAACATTTTGGGTACCTCCAGCATGGGTAAAGCAATCTAGCCGTGGCGTGAAGGGTGGTTTTTGTACTCATCGCCGGCAAATGGCGGAAAGAAAGAAATAACGTGGAGCACACCCATATGAGGTGCTCATCATGATCCCAAACGAAAAATGCAATTTGCCCTTCGGCCTTTGGCAAGCGGTATCAAAACGACTGTGTTGCTGCCGGCGCCACCGGCTGCGAAGCTCAAGCCAGCAACACCACCTAAGTTCGGTCACCTCCGGCCAACTACATTCTTTGCATGCAACCATAATTGCGTCAGCAGACACACGCTTGTAAATTAAATCAAACTTCGTGTCTGGCGACTTCGGCGTTGCACGCAGATTGTTGTCCCGCACACAAGCGTCAAGGATATCCTTAACAAGGTATTTTCCCGGCTCTTGAATGTACTTTGAATGTACTGTTGGTCGTTCACCAACCAACCCTCTGCGCCCTTTGGGTACACGTCGGGGTGAGAACGTATGGATGGGCATCACCCCCAACGCTTCAGAGCGGGGGACAAAATCAGCAATGGCCCACAAGTGGGCAAATTGGCTACGCAACCCCTACCGTCTGGGGGGTCACCAACGCTTCAAAGCGGGGGACAAAATCAGTAGTGGCCCACAAGTGGGCGGATTGGCTACATAAACCTTGCTGTTTGGGGGGTCCCCAACGCTTCGGAGCGGGGGACAAAATCAGCAGTGGCCCACAAGTGGGCGGATTGGCTACATAAACCCTACTGTTTGGGGGTTCCCAACACTTCGGAGAAGGGGGAGAGTTTTTTCGTTTTTTGGCGTAAGTCGCGTTTTTTTCAAAAAAAAAAAAAAAAAAAGGGGGGGGGGCGCAATTCGCTTTGTTTCTTGGGCGTAGGTCACGTAACAAAAAGCGCGTAGGTCGCACAACAAAAAAAAGGATAATTGTTGCCCGATTGATTAACAAGTCGGGTACTTTTTTTTAAAAGTGGAAGTCGCGTAAATTTTTTTTCAGGCGAAAGTTGCGTCACAAAAATAAACGGAAGCCGCGTGCCATACATTTTCAACTTTTTTTTTCCACACTCAACTTCCGCCCAAAAAAAAATGCGACTTAAGCCCAAAAAAGTAAGCAACTTAGGCCTAACACAAAAATGAGGAAAGCCGTCTCACTTGCACCTCTTCCCTCTGATCAATGAGGAGGGAGATGTCTGCAAGGGTCCTTTAGAGAAAACCCGCCATGCATGGCATCATGGCATCCAAGCAACACGTAATGGACCTGCTCCCTATCACTCACGAAGGGCCAAAGATATACAAGACCGTCTCTTGGAAGGCCTTTGCGGGCTTACTGTTTGCGCTCCTTTGCGGCCTAATTCCCGAGACGGTCCTCAGACTACCATGTATAAGCTCTGCCACGGAGCTGGTCACAAACGACCGTGCACCAGCACCACAAACATCGTCTCCACTTTTTCATGTGATGAGAAAGCGGGTATTTTGGGGGCATGGGCTCATTGATTGGTAAGAACCGAGAACCTTTGCTTCGCAAAAGGCCATTCTGCCTTGCATGTCTGTGTCATCTCTCTCTCCATCCCTATTCCCCATTTCTCCTGCTTCTCACCATGTCTTCCTCGTCCTCTCTGCGTCTTTGTCCCTCTCTGTCTTCTGTCGGGTGTGGTGGAGGGGATTGAGGCTGCTACTGTGGCAGGCGTTTTTGGACGGGTAGATGGCCGACTGCCGAGCCTTGTAGAGGGGCCAAGGGTCAAGCAACAGCTCAAAAACCCGCGCTCTTCGTGATCAGCTTGCACTTCCTCCCGGAGGGTAGAGGCTGTTATGGGTGGGTGTGACAACGCCTTGGGGGATCCCCCACCCCTCCATGGGAGACCCATCCTTGCCGTATACACAGAGAAAGCTTCATGAGACAAACGCTTTTGAGCTGTCGCATGGCCCTGGATCCACCACCGAAACCCGAAACACCCACCCGCCTCCGGGAGAGTTTGTGTACATTCTCCTCAGAATCACGAAAACTTGGGATTGGCACACCGTACCGTCCTCAGACACGTCCAACTCACAGGTATGGTCCTCCGCGGGGCACGAGGACATGCCACACAAAGGTGAGGGGTGCAAAAGCGGCACTCTTCCTATCACATATCCCTTAGGGTCGTCCTCCTCCTACACATACTATACTGGACATCCTAATCCTACGAAGCCATCAACCATTTTTCAGAGTCATAGAACCACTCGGTGGTCATTCCACAGTGTCACTCCACACTGTCACTCCAAGATGTCACTCAAGAGTTACTGACCATGAAATCGTCAGCATGGGTTGCACTACTGCAGGAGAGGGGAGGGGGGGGTTCGGTACGTGCGAAATTTGGAATTCCGCAATTTGGTGCAGAGAAAATTTGGCCCCTACTCTTAATACTGCTGAAAATTTTGGCACAGAATTCCCACATTGTCGCACAACAAGCATAGACTGTGAATGGTGGTGGCTAATTTCCTATGGGCCTTTGGTTGGTTCCTGCCATTTCCTGGAACCCTGGAGAGCAAACTGCGTGGGCACAGGGGGGATGTGCATACCAAGAGCGCCAACAATGACACCTGAAAAAATGGCTACCGACCTTAAAATACAATGGCATAAGTTGGCACACTTTGGTTCTGCCAAATACTGCTGTTCCAAATTTCGCCTGTTCCAAATCCCCCCCCCTTTAGTAAAATTAGCAACACCACGACCGTCACCACTGTGGCTGACGAATCTGCTGCGCCTCACAGCCGTGGAGGGGCGGCAGCCCCGTCCCGTGGCCACATATTGACTGCCCCCTGCTGCGAAAACCTTTCATTGCTTACGACCACAATGATCTCAGCATTCAACGTCAGCTCTGCTAAAAATGGTAATGGGTCTCTCAACATTGAAAAAATGTTAGGGGCTGATAATTTTCGCCCAGAAACTTATTTCCGCGCTGCCACCCGCCCCCTGGGGGCCCTGTCTCAACAAGGCGCCCCAGCCCCCACCAGCAGAGAGAATATCAGGGAGCGGTTCCAACACATGCCCTTTGCTTTCATCGACCCTTCGCATGCATCTGCCACATGGGCAGTCGTGGCATGAGCATCCGGCCCGCTTTGATGTCACTAGAGGTGTGGCCCACTCCCTTGCTGAATGTGTTTCTCCCCCGCAATGCTACAAGGGCTGGCCAGCACCCATCCAGCTACTACTCAGAAGCATCTCATGAGATCAATGCCCCGTGTGGCCGGCACCACCTCTGAAAATGAAACGGAATGGTGCCGGCCGACTCCAGGACGCCAGCAGGCGCTGGGAGTCCAGACGGGCCACGGAGCATAGGCCTGCATCCAGAGACGAAAACCACGGCAAAGAAAATATGAACATCGCAAATTGTTGCACGTGTCCGCATATGTTTCTAACGTCCCGAACCATTGCCTGATCGTTGTTGACATAGAGATGTGAAAGATGAACATACTGATGGTGTCGGCAGGACTCAATGAGGATCGTTTGATGGTGGTCTTCGGCGGCTTGACCGGACGTGGGGTGCCATAACGTTTCCCTCTAATGCCAGACCAGGTCCCAGAGAGGCCCCCATCATCCGTCCAGAAAGGATCTTCTCGTGAGCTGTAACGAGATAAGGGTGGACAGTGCTTCAAAACACGGAGCAAAAGAGTGGCAAACCCCCAAAACCGGCTGTAACACTATGACTGAACGTCCAATGATTAAAATGACGCATGCCGAGCAGGAAGAACAATGCAGCGATCTAAGGACCAGCTCCAAGAGGCCACACTGCATCTCTTACATGAGTCTGCTTGGAGGGGGCAACTGAAGCCAATCGACGGCAAAAAAGAGCAAGTCGACGGCAGTGGTAGGCCAACCGACGTCGAGGATCAATCTACAGACTCAATATAGGAATCAAACCAAGTAAATCGCAACCACTCAAAAGCGCCCTGATGCCAATGCCGAAAGGATTGCTGGCTAGGAGAGTGCCAGGGTGTGAGCCACCTTCAGTGCGTAGCCAGATGTACAAAGCCATTGCCCCAAAACCCACAGTGTCAAGATCTGCCGCTCCTTTAAGATCATGCATAGGCACCGTGGGTGCCAAGATTCAAGCAGGCATCTGGGGAACCCTCCCCGAAGAGTCTGAATTTGGTCTGGTGCAGAGGTGGCAGTCCATTCGGCTCCATTCTGTCTACTGATCCACGATCATTAGATGTTGCATACCTTTGATGTGCCTTCGAATTGGGCAGCCTTGGCCATGTGCCGCTTAAGGCTGCATCACCAAAGCTCACGTTTAGGCTGAGGGCCGCTGAAGAGAAAAGCAATCGAGCAATGCAGATGACATGTCAGCGCAGCACGCCATCGTACCTGAGTAGGTCCGAGTGCGCTGGCATTTGTTGTAGTCGCCGTCACCAGGATCGCTGGTCACAGGGATGTTATCGGAAACATGCGCACTTGGACATGACAGCATCTGCGTGACAGCAGGCCTTTGTCATTGTCCTGTTTGCTTAATTGCCGATTCACTGTTTCTGTTGGGGAGGGGCCGAGGACAGTTTTTGTGATCTGGTGTCTAGGGCTGCTGCTGTGCCTGCTGACTCTGACCTCGTCACCTTACACTCACCTCGTCACCGGCCGTCCAGTGCCTCCCCTCCTCCTCTTTGTTGGGACCTGCTGTGCTTTTACTTCTTTGGTCCTGCTCCACTCCTGAACTTCCCCATTCTGCCGCTGCTTCACCCCCTGCAGCCGATGCCCACCTCAACCTGGCCCACGTTCGTTCTGGCTTCTGCCGGGGCAAGCAAAGGAAAAGCATGGGCTGGACACGTCTCAGTGCAGTGGTCAGAGCACTCCGTGTCTGTGCATTTCTTGTGATGCAGCATGTACGCGGTCTGTGGGACACGGGGGCCAAGCACGCCCTTTGGGTGACCTGGTGCCTGGTGGGCGCATGGCAGGCCACGGCCACTCTCCGCCTGCGGTCGACGGATCCCCCACTTCCACCCCGACACCCCACGGCCCCGTGTGAACAGCATTGGGCCGTGACGTCTCAGGTGGCACAAAAAAGGAGCTGCTGGCGTCCTCCACACGAACGGAGCACGACCAGCAAAGCAGGCGTCAGAAGGCACATGACAAACCTTCGGTATGACCCTTGCGTTCGTTGGGGCCCAGCAGCGAACCGTCCAAAAGAGGTTTGCTGATGGTGTGCAATGGGAGACGAGAACCTTGTGGAGTCTGCGCCTTGTCTTGTTGCCTGAGTGCACGGACACGTCGCTCTCTCTATGCCCTGCGCGCATGCGACTGTATCCCCTCCCCGCCCTGCCAGCCCCCCTGCCAGTGCCTCCAGCCCCCCTTCACAGGATTTCGTCCGCTCGTGAAATGTACAGGGCCTCAACTAGTCACTCATTACATCTGTTAGTGGCTCACACCGATCCTGTCACTCTTCCCATGTCTGTTTTTTGGTTCACAGCGCCGAGCAGTTCTCCATGAGGTTCCATGACTTGCTTCATGATACGACAATGATTCAATGGTGATTCACTGGTGGTTCTACGGTGAATGCAGCGTGTGGTCCTGTTGGGTTTCATTGGAGTGTATTCATTATTCTGGAGTGGTTCTGCAGGGATTCTTTCGTGATGCAGTAGTGACGCAGTAGTGATTTCTTCGTGATTCCTTCGTAGTTCCACTGCTATTCTACGGTCTTTTCTGATTATATCGAGGTTAAATCGCGATGATTCCATCGTGCTTCTGTAATGATTTAATCGTGACTTCATACAGAATCTGCAGTAACCATATCGTGATTCTACAACCTGATGATTGAGGCACATTAACACTGCCTCCTGAGCATGGCAAAAATACAATCCACGTGCCAACACTTTCGCTCTGGCGGTTTTGAATCCCAAACAAATTAGGCGCCTACAGCACCGGATTTTAGAGCGAACAATCAATGGCACTGTCTATTGAGCCGCTTTTTCGGAACCTCCCAGCCCAATCTAGAGGGACTCCAGAAATCAAAAATTTTTCATGCACCTGTGTGGGGGAAGCTGTCAGTGCTTTCTCTTCCTTGTTTTCCTGGCTTCTTCCTTGGTTGCTTTTCACATCCATACCACCCTCATTCTGATGCCACTTACCCATCCCTTGCCACACTTCCCAGCCGTCACACCTGCATGCAGACCTAGCGTAGCTGCCGGAACACAAGACTGGGCTGTGCAACCGCGTTTGCCTGCAGACACGGGGGGGGCGACTACAACCGGTCCTGAGGCGACACCCCCCCCCCAGCTATCTGTCAAAACTTGGGGGGGGGGGGGGGTCAGCTGGAGGGTGTGGGGGGGTTCCCAAGGTGGGGGGGCCTACGCGCGACCCACTACTACCACATGCATACCTCCAGGGGGGATGTGTGTCTGGGGCGGGTTTGGGGAAGCTGCTGGTGGCTGTTGTGAAGCAAGGGCTGCAGATGGGCAGGTGTGTCCACAGTGGTTGTGGTGACCTTCACTTCGCAACATTAGTTTAGCACCTCGTCTTGCTAATGTGGCGCTCAAAACATGGATGGTTTGATGAAAGAAAGGGAAGCATGCACCAAAAAACTTCAGCGCTGTTGGTGCCATGGCCCCGACACCACTATCTTTCAAAACCCCGGGGGGGGGGGGGGCTGGGGGGAGTCACATACAAGGACCGGGGCCGGCCGCCCCCCCGTGCCTGCAGAGCCTGCCTCACCCCCAGGCCTCTTGGCCCATGCTGTGGAAGCGACCCGGGTGGCTAAAATGCGAACAATGAGAGCGGCGCGGTGTCAATCAGCCCCTTGTTTGGCTTGTGCTCTGTGTGAGAGTAACAAGGAAAAGCACCCTTTCCGGAAGGACGGCGCTGAGGGCAACACCCCAATACCTTTTTGGTGGTGGTCTGGCTCCAAAGCTCATGCAATCTCTTGGTTCTTCGGTCATCTTGTGGGGGCGGGGAGGGGTACTGATATCGGTGCTACACAATGCAGTGGGCGTGGGAACATGCTGATCAGCCTGCACTGAAGACGCATGGTACTGTGCAGAGTGCATGGCGCCGGGGGCTGCGGGGGGGAGCGATGGCTCCACATGAGGGTCTGCATTGAAATACGTGGGGTCGATGGCTGGGGTTTTCTCAAGCGCCATGTCGGGCCATATTGAGGGTGTATCAGTCGCATTGTAGGCCGGGCCTTGCCTAAGAGACAACCGCAGACAACCGCAGCATGTCACAGGGCATCTTCGCATGCATTCCATGCGGTCAGGCTTTTCCCCTCACCTGTTCCCAACATCATAAACTGTTGCAAGATGCGAGGATTGCCTGCCAACTCCTCACTTTGCGGAGCCCAGCTGGAGGGGGGGGGGGGGTGTCAGGCAGGAAACAAGGCTACGTGGGAAGATCTTCCCACAGAACAGGTCAAGATGATCCCGGCTGGAGGCCAAGACCGCCATTGCAAGACGGGAGTAAACACCTACAGCCCCCCCCCAGAAAACCTGAGCAGCTGCAGCACGCTCCAAGCCGCAGATGAGGTGGGGGGGGGGGGGGGGGCTCACTTCCAAAAGCTGCAGAGGCACTATGTGTGAACCCACACCCTCCCAAATGCCTCCCTGCGACTCTGAGAGCACACAGAACAGTGAAAACAATGTGTGGCCCACCATGTTTTTACTCTTTTTCTTCTTCCTGTCTCTTCGGCTGACATGCATGATTGCCAAATGGCGCAAACAGTCATTCCCTGTCTTGAGATGATCATGGGTCAAAATGAATCCCATCCAACTAGATGCCCTCTCGACATGGCATGTAGAGCGCGGCCCACTGCACAAAACAGGCAGCAGTGGAGGATAATACAGAGAATCCGCAGATATCACCTTCAGGTGTTGCGGTAGGAGTTGACATCAAACAACAAGGATGCCTTCTGTGGGACAAGAGTAGACATGTAGAGCTGTACAAGGAGCATTCAGAAATCCCAAGACACTGCAGCACGCTACGACATGCTGTGGCACGCCACAACGTGCTATGGCATGCTGCAAACCCCACATTTACATTTCTGAAAATCTAGTGCTGCGGCAAGCCATGGCTTGCCGTGGCATGCTGTGGCTGTAAGTGCTTGCGCGGGAGGGCTGCCTACCCGGTTTATGATGTTGACTCCCCTCCAAACAAGAAGTGGAAAAGGGGGGTTAGCAGACCAGGGGGGTCCCAACATTGATGGCATGCTCATCATTGTGAGGCGCATGTCTTGGGGTAGAAAATGGGGCAGGGGGGAGGGGGGGCTTTTGGGGTGTGTATGTCACCCAGCACAACTTCCCAGTGTACGAAGGAACACAATTGTGGCACATTGTAGCCAACTCCCAAGAGGATGTCTTAAGCATGACAGACCCGCCTTCCTCCTGAACTGAAGCACGGATCAGAGACCCTGGCTGGCCCGGAACACTTTCCATGAAAAGGAGTGAAATGGTTGCACAACCTCTGCCATATTGGGTACCCCAGAGCGGAGAGGAGCAATGTCGCTACATAACCCCTGCCCCATGGGCGACTTCTGCACCACGGTCATGTCACGCCCACACCAGTGACATTCGCCGACCGAGTATGGCCGAAGGCTAAAGAGGGTTGGGGGGTGGGGGGACTGCGTACCTGAACTCAGGAGGCAGCCACCTGTGGACTATGGAGAATGTCACTGATCTAGAGGACTTGGGTCACTACCTTAGAGACCAAGGCCAAGCAGACAAAAAAGGACAGAAAGGATAGAGAGAGAGAGAGAGAGAGAGAGAGAGAGAGAGAGAGAGAGAGAGAGAGGGAATGTGTGTGTGTGCGCGCAGTTAGGGATCTCGAAAAGCAGCAGGTGCCAGCATTGCACTTGAAACTTTCGACCTGTGTTGCGGGATTTCCTTAGCTTTTCTGGGCCTCTACAAGGATCCATGCCATGACACCTGACGCAATGCATACATTATGACCGATGATTCAACGGGCATGAAACATATGCAGCGGCGCCAGCAGTCCTGCTGTTGTTCCTCCGAGGACTTCATGAAACAGCCACAAGTGCCTCTCAAAATGGCGCTTTGTGGGGCTAGCACTTCTTCTTAGGCAGTAATGGATTTGGTGTTGGTTGGGTTGTCTTTCGTTGCACGTTGCTGTCTATGAAGGACTCTGCGCTGGCACGAAAGCCTCAATTGGAGAGAGAGGGTCCGAAACAGAAGACGGCAAAAAACACATCCTTGAAGTAACAGTATGGACTGCTTTGGTCATGATAGAACACTGAAGATCTCTTCCGCTTTTTGTAAGAGATGGCCCGCAGTCTTCAGGTGTTCAGGACCATGGCCATAGGAAGGGGCTAGAACCTCTTTAAGGCAACCAGAATAAATGGCAGCCTTGGGGGGGTGGGGGCTGGGGGCACTGCATCCTCAGGAGGCTGGGGTTGGGCGGCTGGGCAATGCCTTCTATTCTATTCCACAGAGGTTGTGTAGCAAGAAATGCAATTGTGATGGCTCATGAGGTCTGGAGACTGGGCTCCCACGTCTGGAATCTTGACGACCTTGTGCAAAATGTTTTGTACCTGCAATGCCCCAGTGCATTAAAGACTGTCTCCAATCGCACCTTTCCGCACGTTTGCATAAAGTCAAACGACGGCCATGGCAGCCGCAATAAACTCAGCGCTTGCCATACCTCCTTCAGCTGCCTCACTGCGTCCCCTGCCCCTTGTGTCCGTGTGACAAGCTTCGTAATTTCATTTTAGGGCTCTGCACCACCTGTGAAGGCTGCCCCCTGAGTTGCCCCTTCGGTAGACGGACTTACATCCATGTGCTATGTCACTAGACCCTCTAGTTTATCAATCAGATAGGCCCAGGTCACCAAAAACTTTCGCCATTTCCGAAAATGCTTGGAACACGATTCCGGGGTGTATCACCATTTTGTTTGGGGTTTGTTTGTGTCATGACTACTTTTAGAGGCAGTTTTACAGGAATCAACGCCCCTTTTATGAACCCCCAATACAATGCAAAAAAAGCCCAATACCAAACCTCAAACATAGTGGAAACCGACGCTTGAAATCATTCAACTGTTCCATATGCAATGCCAGTGATCTGGTGACCATAATACACCAGGGCGCAGTCAGAGTCATGCACATGTGAGGCAGACTTCATTTGGATGGCCCAAGCATTGGCCCCTTTGCAGTGTTCCAAGCCAAAGCAAAGTTCATGCCACCAATGCATTGTATAGCGTCCGTTGCAGCCGTACACCCAGAAAAAATGCCCACCAAGCACTTGAACAACCGTCAACAACGGCCCTCAAACTCTTGCCCACCATCAGTTTGACGGGTCCTCCATAGCTCCCCGCCCCCCGCCATTCCTGTGCTGCACATGACACACACCAAAACACACCTGCTGTCCTGCACTGAGGGCCCGTCTGAAGACCGTTTGTTGGATGGAGTTGGAGTGCCAAACAACGCAAGCGGCCTCATGTACAGAGGTACCGGTGGCGGAGAAGGTGGCCCTGGTACTTCTGGGGATGCCTCGGGCAGGACCATGTGTGCAAAGGCAGGGATGTCAACTGTCGCCGGGACCTCTGAGGCCGCTGCGGCAGGGACGGATGCAGACATGGGAGGGCCTTCTTCTGCCATCATGGCAGAGATCTCTGATGCCTGAGCAGTGATGATCGATCTTTCGGCAGGGGGCAATCCACAAGACCAAATGGGGAAAGTGTGAGCGCGACCTGTGCAGGCACCGCCCCATTTGCATCACGTCAAACAGTTGGCCTTTGTCGCACGTATCAGAAGCTGCGTGGCATGAAAGATGGGGGCCCCTTGTCACTTGTACCTGGGCGCCTTGGCCTCGCAACGTGCTGCAGCTTGGCCATGCCCCCAGCCCCTTCTGTGTCCACCACCAGTCTACCGATAGGCTCATCAAACCTCCACCGCGATGCCCGAAAGCACCTGCTCGGGCCGCAAAACAGGTTGTTCACTTGAAAGAAAAAGGACAACCTGCTGACCCGGTACAGAGCCTCCCGCTGCTCCCTGTGAATCAAGTCGATTCGTCGCTCTGGCTGTCCATTGCTTCGTGTCCACCGGCCCCAGTAGTTCTCCTTAGGGGCTGTCTGCTGCCCTGGACTCTTGGATTTGGGTTAGGATGTAAATTCTATTGCCTTCGGCAAGACACCTCGAAGAGGGGAGAGGGACGACCATTTTTGAGCTGCCGAGGCTGGAAAACTGCACAAGCAGGTTGTGCCCCAGCCCCCTTGGTAGCCCCCCCCCCCCCCCCCCCACGAACACCCAAATAGGATGAAAAACACATAAAGAGGGGCTAAAAAATGCTTTCCATAGGATATTTCATCATTTTGGATTGTCAGAGTATCAAAAAAATCAGTTTCGGAAACATTCATTTTTGAGCTGCCGAGGCTGGAAAACTGCATCAGCAAGTTGTGCCCCACCCACCCCACCCCACCACCAATTAGATACCAAGGCCTTGTGCCAAACCCCCCCCCCCATCACCAACACCACAATAGGATGAAAAACACATAAAGAGGGGCTAAAAAATGTTTTAGATAGGATATTTCATCATTTTGGATTGTCAAAGTATCACAAAAATCAGTTTCGGAAATATCCATTTTTGAGCTGCCGAGGCTGGAAAACTGCACAAGCAGGTTGTGCCCCGGCCCCCTTGGGAGCCCCCCGTATGGAGTCTGTTTGAGTTGCTGTCTGGAGCCCCCCCCCCACCCCCCCCCAACACCCAAATAGGGTGAAAAACACACAAAGAGGGTCTAAAACATGCTTTACATAGCATATTTCATCATTGTACGTGGTCACAATATCAAAAAAAAATTGCAAATTTTTCCATTTTTGAGCTGTAGAGGGTGGAAAACTGCTCAAGCAATTGGTGCACACACCAAATGCCATTGGACCACCTACAAACAGCAATTTTGAAGCTTTTCGGGGGCCCATGGCTCGGACTAGATGGGCCCGGTGGCCACTACGTGGGTCCCCATGGGCGCTCAAGTACCCGTATTGTCACCAAATGATCACCCAAAGGGGCTGTCTGCTGTCCTGGACTCTTGGATTTGGGTTGGGATGGAAATTTAGCCCCATCCCCTGGAGGAGGGGTAGAAACCTCGTGTAGCAATGCCTAGTTAGCAGGCATGCATTGCAAAGGTGCAGGGGCCCGTGCGATCCCCCTTCGGTCACCCTGCTCTCGCAATTGCTTCAAAACGGGCGCGCTCAGACACAGGGGTCTGAGACACAACGGTTCGTATACCAAAAGTGGCCCAAAAAAAAATTGTTCAATCCTAAGATTTAATTTCGCCCTTAAAGCATTTGTTGGGGACCCCCAGAGTTGCTTTTAAGAGGGGTGGGGGGGGGGGGGTCAAGGTTCAAGGGGCTGGGGTTCAGGGGAACACCGCCCCTGCGGATACTGAGTTTTTGAGGGCTCTTGTTGCTGGTCAAGAAAACCTCAGGATAGATACTGACTGGAGATCCATGGCACCGGCAACCAACCAATGCACGATTGCAGAAATGGGGGCTTCAAGCCTTTTTCGACAATCTGTAAAGGCAAAAGGACCGCTGCTTTGGTCATTGCATGCAATGGCATCTGAAGGTGACAGCCTCCTGAACTCAGCTGCAACCAGACACATCCATCCATGGAGCCATGCTCTGGGGGGATCGCCCCTTGCAAAAGATGGAGGATGCAGCTGCAATGCACTGCCACATTGGAAGAGGGAATGCTATGGACATTGCAGCGCGCTTTTCATGCAGGGGACAAAGCAAGCAGTCGCAACTGAAAATTGGCGCCGTAGGCAACAAACGAACATTTCGCCCAATCACTCATCAGGGGGTTGGTGGCTGAAAGGAGGGGGGGGGGGGGGGGTACAGGTTGGACATGCCCCTGGTGTTGCTCAGTTGTTCAACGGAACTCTGCCCCTCCCCCCCGGCACTTGAACCTGCTCGGGGGTGGCAAGGCTAATTTTGATTGTTTCAAAGCGTATTAGAGGAGAGGAGGTAGGTAGGGGAGGGGTTTTGGTGGGGGAAGGGGGGGGGGTCTAGGAAGAACCCTAAGGTCTCTGGCCTAAGGGCCAGAGGACAATGTCCTTAACATATGCCGAAGAAATCTTGCGACCGAAGGCCGAAGAGCACTTTACGCCAGGAAATCGCACTGAATATCTCTGGGCTGGATCACGCACTGGAAGGAGGAGGGAAGGGGGTGGGCGTCAGGGGGGAGGAGTGGGGGGGGGGGGGCTCTTATGGTTGTCAGGCATTCCAACACATCCCTGCATCTGCCCCTTCTGGTGACATGGAGTGGAATCCAGACCCATTCACTCAACGTCATACCTGGGCAGGCACTGGGCTGCCTGGCACAGGACTGGCTGCATGCGAAGGATCACCACCCTCCAAGCCATCGGGGGCACAAGATGACCGAATGTACCATCAATCGAGATGCTTTGTGTCCAGACATAGCCCCTCTAAATACCGACCGGTAAGCACCAGCAGACTGGTCCTTGCTTCATCCTCCCGCCACGGCACAAAGGGTTCAATATGGACGCGATCCCCAACCCCTGAGTCGGAAAGGTGGGCATGGCACCTGCGGCCTTCAAACAGCTATGGAATGTGGTTGGGAAATGGCACAGAACGCACCAGGATGCTACAAGATGCCACACTGCTGCACAATGCTAGCAAATGCTGAAGAGTCCTACAGAATGGTACACAAAATCACACAACTAATGGCACACAGCACACAGCACGGCAGTGAAGAAGCAGGGCAAATCGGCTGTTAGTTTCACCCCATATCCTTGCGGATCGATATGATTGAAAAGCGGGGGGATACAGGGCGGACATTGCAGTCGGGGGAGGGTCCTGCTGGCTGCGATGGCTTGCTGCATTCCTCGGAGGCATTCTTCCTGTCGTCTCCCCAAGAACAAGTGCCAGAGCTCAAGGGCGCACGTTTCTGCACGTGGCCCTGGACCTGGACTTGGACTTGCTTTCCCACCATTTGGACGGCGAGTGCTTACTCATGCACTATGAGGAGGTGGTGGCATTAACCCAGAGTGCAAGCCCAGAAATGTGCCCCACAGCAAGTGTCCCGTGAACATGCCAAAAGATGGACATAACGTAAGGGAACGGATTGGAGGGAAAGAAAAAACACACAAGCCTCTGCCTGTGTGCATTGAACGTTCGTCATGGTGTTGTCCTTTGCTCAACTTATGACTCAGCCTGGGGGCAGTCCCACACACTGTGTGCACGTCGTGCACGTACTTCAAAAGAGTCAAAGGCACCCGTCAGAGACAATGTGCTAACCAGGACCCAGCGATGCTTGTGTCGCCCCTGGTGCTCAGCAACTGTACAACGACACTTAACCCATGCACCATGCACAATGGACCCTCTTCGCAATCTAAGACTTCCTGCCGCCGGCGCCACGCAAGCCACTCGCGTGTGTGCACATGCGCATCACGTAAAGCACACAGCACCCTGGACTTCCAGTTTGCGATTATCCCCTTCCAAAGACAAGCAGCCCTTGATTCTGTAGAACTCCACATCTTCCTGCTGCACGAAGTCCTCCAGCATGTCAACAGTCGGCTCCAACTGCACGTCTCTATACCCTATACAGGCAGTCAAGCAGTGAATCAAGGGGAAGAGTGGAAAGACAACGTCCCAAGAGGCAAAGGTCCAGCAGATGGCTAAGCAAAGGCCCATGGGATACCATTGTTCGCATCGCTATTCCTCGTTGCCAGAAGGTAAACCATCTCTGTGTCATGAGGCATGCTTGGTGTCATCTGTCAACAGCCCCTTCATGATAGCCCTCTGCAGCTGTGCTACTTAAAAGGAAGATGAACGCAGATTGCACAGTCTGCCAAATCAGACATCGGCAAAGCAGTCCCATTGTTGTTGTGCAGCCCATGCGGAACCATTTGTGTGTGAAAACGATAGAGTCATTGGAAAAGGATGAAGTGTATTGATGTGGCCATGTAAACTAATTGGAAATTCAAAATGATGATAACCTCTCCCAAAATCAGCCGGACACTACCCATGCTTCCCTGAATTTGGGTAAATCACCCAAAAGCCACAAATAATGCTTGCATCCTAAACAGATGAAAGCACCCCAGTTTCATACTGATACGACGATGTCAAGAGGACTTGAAATAGCCTCCAACTTCATAGCACATCAGAGCCGCAATCCAAAGGCCAAAGATTGCCCAAAGTGGGGGCGTAGGTACCATATTCATTTTGGAAGCTAACATCCATCCGGTCCCGATTTGCAAGGTGAGGAAAGATGATCGAAGATGTACAGTATCGGTTGTTTATCACGTCACATTGCTTCTTTTGTGATTTGATGATCTTCATCAGCCAAAAGTGGGGATGAGAGCGCACGCGCGCACATGAGTACCACAAGTGCCACAGGAAACCACCGCTACCCGCGTCCGGAACTCCCCTTCAGGGGCAGGTCTAGGACTCCTTTTTCCAGGGCGGAGGGGCGGACGGGACCCTTTATATCAACCCAGTGGGACCTCGCCAGCAAACACGGCTCTTCCGGGCCCGTTGGAGTGGCGCCTACGAAGCGCAAAGAATCCTGTGCCTCAACCACAACCCCAGCATACTGCCCAATGGGGCTGAGAAAGGGCCAATCGCGGTAGCCCACACACGATTGAAGCGAGGTAGCTCACACACACACACACACACACACACACACACACATGCAGGAACACAGGTACACAAGGACACGCCCGCATGCACACAGGAATGGACACATGGGACATCAATCAAACAAAGGGTCAAATGGTAATGCAGGGTTGCACAAACGTATGCAAACCGCCACATCCTGTTTTCATCGCACGTCACAACAGAGGCACGCATGCGTGCTATGAATTTCGTCCTGCAAAATCGTATCAGGCAACCCTTCACTGAAGCAACACACACTGATGTCCATGTTCATCATCCGGTGGGTTGCACACCTGCATGTGCACCAATCATGCACATGAACGCGTACCCTAAGCAGAAAGGCAAGCACAGGATTGGCGGTACCTCCCAACACAATGGAAAAAATTTCGGGGTCCCTCTGCTTTGGGCCCTTTGCAGAACCGAACAACAATCGTGGGACGGACGGACGCGTTGTGCCCAATGGATTATCTTGGATTGCATTGCACCAAATAAACGACAGTGGGACCTGGCCGTTGCAGCAGCGAACCATTTCTGCGCGAGTGTTGAGATCCTGCCACATTTAATGAACAGTCTGGGGCGGTGCCGAGGACTCTTCACAGGTGCTGGCATCCCAAATCAGCAATCAGAGGGAGACCCCCCCACCCCCCCAGCCGCCATGGGTTTAGATGGCAGGCACAATCACCCCACCCTTTGTTTTTATCAGCAGTAAAACTCCTGCCCCCTCCCCCTGTAGGATACCCCGACATCTGCAATTTTCGTCCGTTCAAGGGCTCTCAAAATCCCCCAACCCGCCCCTGGACGTTAAAAACGCCTGATTGAAGCAACACATACTCTGTGTCCACAGTTTTGACAGCGTACCCCAAGGGTTGAAAATATCACTTAAATCCCCCAAATTGCTTGTTTTTCTGTTGTCCCTTGCAGAAAATGCACTTGGGACAACGCAGACTGTGGAGCCAAGGGAATTCCCTACAAGGGACTGGTTGCTAATTGTGAAGATGCTGTGAGGTAATTCGCACATCATTTTGTTGGTGAGAGCGCTGCAGTGCTCAAAGATTTGGATACAACTCCGTTTCGCCTGATGATGGTGGCCAACAGAACACATCTCCGTTTGGGTGAAATATTCAAGTGATTGTGAAAATTGGGTTCAGCGTTTGTGTTCAGACTTTTATCGTCAGGAATTTCTTGAAATTCAGGAAGTTCACCGTGGTCCCCTGGTCAAGGAATCGAGCATTGTTGAGGGTTTTTGAGGGTTGTTCAAGGAGCAATGTTCTAGACAACTCTGGAACGTTGTCTGGAGAGGGTTTCCACAAGGTCAATGGTTGAGGGAACTGTTGGTGAAACATCAGGTAGGAGGCAATGAAGGTTGGGCGCCCAACCAAAAAACTAAACTTGGGGAAACAGGATATGAAAGGAGCATGGGGTCGTTTCACGGTCTCACTCACACTCACAAATTGTGAATGAATTAAAACTCCAAGATTCTGGCAGCAGTTTTTTGTTCAGGCTTAAGGGCCCCCATCCCCATTCAAGAGGGGCAGGCAGATCCCAGATTATCGAGGAGCCTGGTATTTTGCAGCACCCATTGCAAGGAGGACAGAGTGTTTCACTTGACATTGTGTATGTGTGTGTGTCAAGGTATCAATTCCAATCATGCTCAAACTGCAAGGTTCAACACTCCTACATCCTACCACTGCTGCAAACCAGGAGTCCAGTGTTTGGCCCTGCAGGGGGGCAGCCCTACTGGGCTCCAGATCACCATATGTACAGGGTGCTGCTGTGTGTGTGTGTGTGTGTGTGCGTGTGTGTGTGTGCATGTGCGTGTGTGTGCCAATGCTGCTCATGCAACCACCACCCAGCGACCACAAACATCAATTTCTGCAAAACTGGAGGGGACTGGGGGGGGGGGGGGTATGCGAGGGCACCAACTCCAGTTTCCCGAGCATTCCCCGACAGTCATCCAGCTATGTCTAAACCGGAGGGGGTGCTTATTGTGCGCCACAGGTGCCACAAGGTATGGGTACTTAGCTTTAGTGTACACTATCCAAGAAATACACACCACATCAAAAATGTTCCGGGCACGTTGATTGGTTGACACCATCGCTCTCTAAAGAGGAGAGACTATGGCCCTGGCTGAGCTCAACGTGCAAAGCATGGTAGGAAACACCACCCTTCTACTACTGTTAAGGAGGAGGGACGTCAACCCCTTGGTCTGAAGTAGCATAGCCCCAAAGCTACTCCTTCCCCCATACCCCTTGAAATAGGCAACCACTATGACTGTGGTGGGTCCTCTTCGGGACGGTGGGTCACATCCTCGGAGCGCCAATAGTTGTAGTGGCCAATGTGGAATTGGTCCGAGAATCCACGAGGGACAGCACTAAACCGCAGGCAATTGGGAGCATCCGTGGTACCAGATGCCGCTACCACGGGTTTCAAGGCGGCCTTCTCTATGGTGTTGCATTGGGCTACATGCAAATCATCTTTGCGAGTGAGGATCTTGCTTAGTTGTTGATGGGACTTATGCGAGGGCTTTCTTTTTTTTTTGAAGGGCGAGGTGTTCCTTGAAGGACCAATTGAAAAATGCATTGCCCAAATCCACGACAATTTTCATGTTGGTCAGTTTTCGGATTTTCTCTTTCCGTCCACCTCTTCAAACACTCTTACAATGATTGACGATTTGCTGCCCGATTACTCCTCAAACGACAAGGAGCCTGAGTGGCGACAAAAGCAAATCCAAGAAAGAGCCGCGGCACGCAACTGTGTGCTGTGTTTGATGCCGGAAACCTTGGTTTTGAGATGCATGGTGTCCATATTTTGTGTCAAGGAAGCTGATTTGGGCATGATGGCCTTGGTAGCATGTTTCGCCCATTGGTTTTCAAAACTAGTACACCAAGATATTCACGTGTATTCATGCACAGTGTAACACGCACGCAACACCGAGCATTGTTTCCATCAATTTCTGGTCATTCACCGTTGCTTGGACAAGGGGGGGGGGGGGACCATTTTATTCAAATGGGTAGCATGTGGAGAGTTCACGTGTTGTGGGGAGTGGGGGGAATATGGACACTGGGGGCCTTGGGAGGAGTGCATGAGGCAAAGCAAGTGCTCACTCAAGCGAGTGTGGAGAGTGGGAGAACAGTGGAAATTGCATGGATTTTGGGAATGGAGGAATGTGGAGAGTGCAGTGGGGCAGGGGGGTGCAGTTGGAAAGGGCGTGGCTCAGGAATATGGAGAAGGCACGGAGGGAGGGGGCGGGGCGGGGGGGCAGGGTTTGGGGTAGTGCGAAAAATGTGGAAACGTAATGGGGGAATGGGCGGAGTTTGTGGAGCATAGGGAGTGCAAGTGCTATGGGTAGGGGGGGTGCGCATGTGAGAATGTGGAGAATGCAGAAAGTGGGCGGAGGAGGAGGCATGTGGAGACTGCAACAGGGGGGAGCCGTGATTTGGTGGACAAATGTCCACCTCGCCAGCCACGTAGAAGTTACGGGACCTTTCTTTAAGTGTTGTGTTTGCTCTAGATGGCATAAGACTCTTGAGTGAGTGCATTGAGTATGGGAGGAAGGTGGAGGTGCACAAGGGGGATTGGGATGGGATGAGTATGCTTGGCACCATATTGGCCTACACTAATGCGTCACGATTGCTCCATGCCGTTGATTGACCACGTAGCGTGCATAAGGCTGCCCGCGTTAGATTCAGGGCCAAAACCACTACTGACCTCATCAAAGGTGGGCGTAGTGTAGCCCTCACACTCACTCAGACCTCTGGGTCCACTGTATCTAGCTTCAGTCTCCGCCTCTGCTATAACACTGTTTGTGCTCTGTGCTAGACCGCGTCATGTACAAGCGGGAGGCATAAGCACACATGTGGGTTGTCATCCCCTCTTCCATAGGGTACAACAAGCACCTCAAGCATCAGAAGACCATTGGCATGGTGGGAGGTTGTTCACCAGCCAACCATTCATTGCATGTCGCCAGACCCCACATGGACCGAGTGGAGCCCCGGGGGGGGGGGGGGGGGCGACACCTTGGTTTTGGATGCCAACCACCCCCCGAACTAACCGTTGGCCGGAGGCCCCCTTGGGGGGGGGGGGGGGGGATTTGGGGGGTACATGCCCCCAAGGCCAAGCGTTGGTCCATCACAGGCTCCCCGCCTTGGGGGGGGGGGGTCTCAAAAATCGGATGTCCTGATTAAAACCCCCCCAAAGCCAAAATTAAAAAAGGGGGGATTGGGGGGGGAGGGGGGGGTTGAAGGGGGTTTTTCGCTGCGCGGGGATATCGTCCGCAAGAAGGGCACCCTAGCCCCCCTAGCCCCCTTGGCAAGCCCAAAATGGACCCGATGGCCTAAGATGTTAGCATATATGCACACGAAATGGAGTACATGACAATTCTCACATAGTGTCGGGCACCTCCGAACGGTTGGGTATGCGGCCCAGGTGTGATCCGACAATTCACACCGCCCCTACCCATTTGTTGAATAGGGTTTCATTGGCTTGGGTATTTCAGGCAAAGGGTACCAGAAACTTCGAGACTGTGGGTCACCGGGCCGGTCATGTGGTTCGAAATACACCGTGGGGTTAGAACTGCATAAGGGGTGGGTGGGTCACCAAGGTTGTCATGGGGTTCGAATTACACCACGGGGTTAGATGGTGAGAAATGCAATCTGGGGGGCGGGGGGGTGAAGGAAGGGGTGTGTGTGTGATACTATACTGGTCGGCCAACGCAACTTGGGAGGCCCTTAAGGCTATGGCGGGCAAGGCCTCCCTCCCACGCCATTGTGTGGGCCTTTCAGCCCTAACGCGCATGCTGCAGCAAGGGAAGGAGAGGGAGAGGGAGAGGACAGCCTACTTCTTGTGCCCAGGCGTGCATCGCTTTTTGGCACTAAGCATGGCAGTGGCCGTGGGCCGCTTTGTGCCCTTGGCCTTCACTGCCGTCTTTCTGGGGAGAACTTCCACCCCTGAAGAAGAGAAAGAAGAGGAGGTTGATGAGGAAGAAGAAGAGGTATTAGCATCTTTGGAAGATGCCAAACTCTCGCTACCGCTAGACGAATCAGAATAGGTTGTAGACCTTGATTTCGCGGAGCTTGCATCCTCCTCTGGCTTCCATTCCCAATCCCAGCGGCCAAGCGAGGCTTCATAGTAAGACGTAGCCTCTCTGTCAACCGCTTGTGCCACCTTCAAAGTGATCTTCGGTTTCATCACCGCAGCGATTTTTTTGGCACGCTCCTTTTTTTCCGCATCATCCCTGCTATCTACAACCCATTGTGTCAATTCAAGAGTGTTTGGTGGCACCGTGAGATGGCACCGTGCCAAGTGAGTTTGGATGTTCAAAACCCACGGGGTCGCGTTGCACCCCGGAATAGGACATTCACGGGGCATGTTTTGCTACTTGCGCATGGCCACTGCTTGCTTCAGCGTGACTACGAGCGGGCACATGCTACTGGTTTTCTTCCACACAATACCCGTCGTGCACGTGCCTGTACTAGGACCACAAAACCCACAAGGTTCTGCCTCACCCTGCATCTTGGGGTCAACTACTACCTCTCCCCTTTGCAAGTGCACGGCCACATGATTGCGCATCCTTGCCAAAGCAATGGCCACCCCACAAAACAAAATTCTTTAGCTTCTATAGGTCGCACACTAGTATGTGCCACACTAGCATAGGGCTCTGCACGCAATGGGGGACAGTTTGGCACCTGTGCGGTTTTCACAAACGCAGATAACATGCCCACTAGAATGATCCAACGACCATCGCCATCCATGTAATTGTGTTCCCATAAGCAATGGGTCAATGTTTGTGCTTGGGGAGCACTTGGTCCCTACTCGGGGCACATCCGGCATGGTTTGTAGCATGCAACAGTCGTGGGCCACCAATGCGCAATGCAAGCAACCTGAAGTCCCTTTCGTCCTATGTGTACTTGGCATGGTAGCCCCGTTGCAACATCTCAAGGCAATGCGGCACACCGCAGCCTTGCTATAGTAGGGAGGACAAGACACGTCCGGCATGAGGGTAGCATTTGGGGTGTGCCAGTGCACTCGCAAGTTGCTCGTAGTCACTGAGAACGCTTTTTGCGCGCCGCAAGTTAGGGTTTGAGAAACCTGTTTTATTGCAGACTGTTCCGGAAACAAACCAGAGAATTGAGAAATAGCACACGTTGATCTTTTGACACCATCGCTCCATCAATGTGAAGACTACGGCCCTGGCTCAACGTGTAAAGCGTGGTAGGGAAGTCTCACCCTTCTACTATGGTAAATGAGGAGGGGCGGTACTTCCTCGGTCAGAAGTAGCAGAGCCCCAATACTACTTCCTTCCCCATACCCAATATGGGGTTGTGAAACAAACAAACAAACAAGTGGAACACCTCACATTTCACATTGTATACCGCAATTCCACTCCCGGGTTGCCACACGGCCACCAAACGCTGGTGGTCCACGCTTCGCCCACACTCATTGCTGAGTGGGGCACCGCTAGCGTAGCAAGGCCAGCGGCTCCGCCTAGGCTGACAATTGCATTTAACAAGTGTCCCCCGCTACTGGGGAGAAATCAATGGCTCCCAATGCTCAACACGGGGACAAAATCAGAAATGGCCCACATGTGGGCATAGTGGCTACCAAACCCCTGCCCCCCGGTTGACACCCCGTAACATAACCCGTGCCTTATCGAGGTCCCCATGGTAGGGAGGAGTCAACATGGCTACATAAAAGGGCCATACTATATGGTAAAACCGGGCCCCATGCCCACAGGGGAGCACAACGAGGTGGAATCCAAAAAGCTCCACAAATTAGGCAGGTTTCCCAAACTGCGTGCCGCAGGGCGCGCCGCAGGCGCCGCAGGAAAAGCCTTCTCACTAACACACTTGTCCAACCGTGACACATCTCGGATTGCATCCAGCGCCATCAACCGCTTTCGCTGGTTCTTTCGTTTCAACTCACGGCGACAGTCAATGAGGGGGCCGAATCCCAAGAGAGAGAGATGTGTTTTCTTGTGCCCACCCAAAGGTACATGCATAAGACGCAACAACTATTTGTCACTAGCCAGGTGTTGACAATCGCCACACGGACCTTCGTTTGCGGTAAACTTGCTGCACGTCTATGACTTCACGCCGTCTATACCGGCAACCCACTTACGGGTGGTGCCATTAGCGTGCCTCGTAAACGGATATACCATCACAAACTCTGTTCGCGATAAACCACAAGGGGGAAATCCCACACATCGCTACGTATCTAATGTTGGGGGTGGATTATCCCCAAGCAAATTGAGTGTTGGTGTTGGATTGGGAAGGGAAAGAGGGACCTCCGGCACACTGGTATCTTGTGTTGCACAAGCGCTAGAGCGGGATCTGCTAAGGTCATGTTGCAAGAAAGGTGCAATCCCAACCTTTTGCGGGGTTGCTTGTTGCCTTGGGTGCCTACTCCCATCGCTCTGCGGCGAGTGCATTTCTTATGGTTTAGGTTTGGGCACACACAGGTTTGGGTTTGGGCACCATTCGCTGCTTGAATTTTTCAAAGGGGAACCGCCCCTGAAACCACTCACCTAAACAAAAAAACGAACAAAAAACTCGGCACGGCCCAATTATTACGTAACCCCCGCGTTCCCACAAGTCCCCACAGCCTTCGGGAGCAACTCATCGTGCAACATTGGAATGTGTGGGTGGAATGTGATCTCGGGGGTCCAAAAGAGGGCGGAAATGCTACGTCACCCTTGCACTCTCGGGGATCCCCAAACAAAGGGAGACAAAATCAGAATTGGCGGCCTCACCCCTGCCTTCTCAGGGGCCCAAAGAAGGCGGAAATGCTACGTCACCCCTGCATTCTCGGGGGTCCCCAACGCCGAGCGCGGGGAACAAAATCAAAATTGGCTGCCTCACCCCTGCCTGCTCGGGGGCGCAAAAGAGAGCGGAAATCTTACGTCACGCCTGCATTCTCGGGGATGCCCAAACAAAGGGGGACAAAACCAGAATTGGCAGCCTCACCCCTGCCTTCTCGGGGGGACAAAAGAGAGCGGAAATGCTACGTCACCCCGTCACTCTCGGGGATCCCCAAACAAAGGGAGACAAAATCCGAAGTGGCTACCTCACCCCTGCCTTTTCTGGGGCCAAAAGAGAGCAGCAATGCTACGTCACCCCTGCATTCTGGGGGGTCCCCACACAAAGGGAGACCAAATCAGAATTGGCGGCCGCACCCCTGCCTCCTCGGGGGCCCAAAAGAGGGCGCAAATGCTACACCACCACTGCGTTCTCGGGGGTCCCCAACGCCAAGCGCCGGGAGCATGATCCAAAATTGGCCGCCTCACCCCTGCCTTCTCGGGGGCCCAAAAGACACGGAAATGCTATGTCACCCCTGCATTCTTGGGGTCCCCACACAAAGGGGGACAAACTCAGAATTGGTTGCCTCCCCTCGGCCTTCTCGGGGCCCCAAAAGAGGGCGGAAATGCTACGTCACCCCTGCACTCTCGGGGGTCCCCACACAAAGGGGGACAAAATCAGAAATGGCTACCTTACCCTTGCTTGCTTGGGGCCCAAAAGAGGGCGGAAATGCTACACCACCTCTGCACTCTAGGGGGTTCCCAAACAAAGGGGGATAAAATCAAACATTCCAACCGTCTAGGGTCCCAAAAGAGGGCGGATATGCTACGTCACCTCTCCACCCTTGGTGATACCAAAGGGGGAAAAAATCAGAATTGGTTGCCTCACCCCTGTCTTCTCGGGGGCCCAAAAAAGGGCGGAAATGCTACCCCTGCATTATTGGGGGTCCCCACACAAAAGGGGATAAAATCAGAATTGGCTGCCTCACACTTGCCTTCTTGGGGGCCCAAAAGAGAGCGGCAATGCCACACCACCCCTGCATTCTCAGGGATGCCGGAACAAAGGGGGACAAATCAAATGTGGATACCTCACCCCTACCTGCTCGGGGGCCCAAAAGAGGGCGGAAATGCTACATCATCCCTACACTCTCGGGGATCCCCAAACAAAGGGAGACAAAATCAGAACTGGCTACCTCACCCCTGCCTTCTCGTGGGCAACAAAGAGAGCGGAAATGCTACGTCACCCCTACATTCTCGGGGATCCCCACACAAAGGGAGACCAAATCAGAATTGGCTACCTCACCCCTGCCTTCTTGGGGGCCCAAAAGAGGGCGGAAATGCTTCGTCACCCCTGCACGGTCGGGGGTCCCCACACAAAGGGGGACAAACTCGGAATTGGTTGCATCACCCCTACCTTCTCGGGGGCACAAAAAAGAGCGGAAATGCGACGTCACCCCTGCATCCTTGGGGATCCCCAAACAAAGAGGGACAAAGCTAGAATTGGCTCCCTCCCCTCGCCTTCTCAGGGGCACCGAAGAGAGCGGAAATGCTATGTCACCCCTGCATTCTCAGGGGGTCCCAAAACAAAGGGGGACAAAATCAGAATTGGCTACCTCACCCCTGCCTTCTCGGGGGCCCAAAAGAGGACGGAAATGCTACGTCACCCGTGCTTTCTCGGGGATCCCGGAACAAAGGTGGACAAAATCAGAATTGGCTACCTCACCCCTGCCTTCTCGGGGGCCCAAAAGAGGGCGGAAATGCTACGTCACCCTTGCATTCTTGGGGTCAAGGGGGATAAAAGCACAAGTGGCTACCTCACCCTGGCTTGGGGGCCAAAAGAGGGTGGCAATGCTACGTCACCCCTATATTCTCTGGGTCCCCAAACAAAGGGGGACAAAATCGGAATTGGTTGCCTCACCCCTGCCTTCTCGGGGGGCCCAAAAGAAGGCGGAAATGCTACGTCACCCCTACATTCTCGAGGATCCCTAAACAAAGGGGGACAAAATCACAAGTGGCCACATTGGGGACACGAACAAAAATGTGGGTATGCAGCACAAAAGAATATCTTGCATCGAAAAACACCCTTGAAACCCCCCCAACGACCATTTGTAAAGGGGGGGGGGGGGTTCCAAAACCCCTCATGGTATCGGAATTCTGAGAAACCCACTCGCCTTGGGCTCCCCTTACCTCCCCTTGAACCATTCCATCACCCTAAACTTGACCCTAACCTTTGCTGCGAGTTGCTTCCGCCATGCCAGCCATGTTGATTAGGCTGAACAAGATCCCCCAAATTTCGTCATGGCTGCTTTCGCCACATCATTGCTCTCCATTTTGGAACCCAACAATAACTTTGGCCCTAGTCTAGGTTTAGAGCGAGGGCTAGGGCTAGGGCTAGCATTAGGGTTAGGGTTGGTTTTATAACCCTTTTTAGTGTCTAGGGTGGACCTACCAGGTTTAGCAGCAGCAGCAAGCAGCAAGCAAGCAGCAGCACGCGCGAAATGGGGAAAAATCAGAACTCTGCCGTGGTGCTTCAGATTCCGGTGAAATTTTGGTGGATGATACCTATGGGTGTGAAGTACAAGCACACAAGGTTTGAGCAAGAAACTCAACGGTGGCGGCCGGGACGGGATTCGCAAGTGGCGGACCTCAGTTTCAAAAACTGCAGTTTAGGGCGAAATACAGCCATTTTTGGGCCAAAAAAGCCCTGGAACACATTCACAAAGGCAAAATGAAGGGAAATGGTGGGTACCCTTCACCTACGGCTTGACTTCCCCGTGTCAACGAGCTCTTTGCGGCCCTCTAACTCCATGATATGTCCCGGAAACGGCCCAAAAAGGCCCCCAGAAGGTCCAAATGCCGACAGCCACAAACCAAGAACAGGCCATATCTTGGGCTACATGGCTCCAAATGCGATTCTGAGGGCACCTACTCCACCCGCAACCCCGCACTTTTTGTGGTTTCCACCCCTCAGAATTGCCCAAACGGACGCCTAGACCCCAATACCTAGGCCCACTAGGCTGCGGCAAGCTGCAAGCTCAAGCCCAAACAGGTGGATGCCGAAGTGGGTCAACAGGGTCCAGTAGGGGCAAAAAGATGACTTTTCTCAAAAATGATCCTAGACCATGTGCGACGCTAAAACAAGTGTTTTTGGACCGTTTTGAGCATGCGGTGGCCCATTTTGGTCCTCCGAAAATCCCAAAATGCCTTGAAAATGGGCTGTTTTGGGACCAAAAATGGGTCAAAAATGGGTCCAAAACGCATTTTTCGAAACCTCATCCAAGACCAGTTGGGGTGCACAAGTGGGTGAAATGAGCCCATTTTGAGCCCATTTCGGGGCATTTTGGCCCCTCAGAAGTCCAAAAAGCCTTGAAAGTGGGCCCCGTGGTGATGGGGTTCACTTGCAAGCTGATTTCACTTTGTCAAAAGAGCCATCAATGCGTGAATCATTCTTCATGTCCCTCACCAATCATAGCTGATGTTCCCTCCCCCACCAGCTCGGTCCCAATATTCAGTCTTGATAGGGCTAGGCCGCAAGCAGGTCACAAAACGCTCCACACATGCACGTCCCTGTATGCATATACAGCAATGTTCGGCAGTTCCAACGATATTTGCTATGCACACTGATCTGAATGCCACTACCTGACTGGCCTTATTTGGTCAACACTGTGTGTTTCCATGATACAGAACGCTCCACACATGCACGTCCCGGTATGCATATACAGCAATGTTCGGCAGTTCCAACGATATTTGCTATGCACACTGATCTGAATGCCACTACCTGACTGGCCTTATTTGGTCAACACTGTGCGTTTCCATGATACAGTATAGCTAGGTCCTCGCCGGTTAGATGGGTCAATTGTCACACCTTGCCTGAGGCGTATACATGGTGATCAAGTGTTCTAATCGTTCCTATTGCTCCTTTGAGGAAGGGTTGTGGGTTTTAGGGGAGGGACGAAGCAATTGCATTATGCCTTTCGGCGTGACTCTAAGATCAAGATAGTCGTATTCTTACTGTGCATAAGCGACAGGGGGGATTCCCCTCCTGAGTCCAAGTGTGATCCTATTTCAGAAAGGTACCGCGGCGAACTGATATCCGTGCTTGGTGTAGTGATTAACGGCCTGTGCCGTGTCGGTGATGGGGTAGGCATGGGCCGGAGGCCTAGATCCATCCACGGGGAGTCACTCAGTGCATGGTCCGGTGAAGATTTGGAGCCCAGGACACAGTGGAAGTTGGGGACAGCAAATCCCTCCCATGGGGTAGGCAGACTAACCGTTGTGGTGTAGACAAAACCTTGACATTATGAGATGAGCATTGAAAGATGATGCGCCAAAAAGGCATCGCACCGGGCTGTGTGGGCGGGGCACGTGCACTGGACTTGCCCTGTGTGGCGTGCATGACATGGGTGTAGGTGTTTCACGCAGGGGGGTATCTAATTCCAAGATATCAATAGATCGAGGTACTGCCGGCTCTGTCCTAGGCATTGATAGAAACGGCAATTCTAAAGAAATGACTCGCCTATTTGGCACTGATAAGACTAGGTATAACGGTGAATTGAGCCTTCCAACCTATGCCACGTGATCCGCACGCCGGTTGCCTTCAATGGCGAGCACTGTATGGCTTGGCACCTTGACCCACCGCAGACTCATGGTGGCACTGTCAAGCAAATGCAGCACGACAATACACAGATCTACATTGGCTACAGGTCCCTGATTGTCAACAAATCTTGAATCTCTCCACCTGTAAGCGGCTCCTGTGACACCGTCATACACATATCTGGAGTCCGTGGTTGTGGCCAGACAACCCTTTTCTCCGTGCACGTGTTGTACGAGACATATGAGTACTAAGAGCTCTGCTCTATTGTTTGTTTGGACCGTGTCGATGGGTAGAAACATGAATGTTCCCAAAGTCCTAGAATTGTATATGCAAATCTTGAAACCGAGCCTACCCTGACAGGGTTAGGGCAAGGGGTAGGGGTAGGGGTAGGGGTAGGGTTAGGACTAGACTGAGGGTTGGGGTGGGTGTTAGGGTGCGGCTTGGGTTAGGGATAGTGTTGGGGTGGACAAAATTTTCCTTCGGGTGCCTTTCATGCCCATGAGGCATGGCCTCCTGAGGGCAACACCTTTGGCAACCAACTGTTGGCTGGAGGCCCCCGGGGGGGGGGGGGGTAGCTGGCATCCTAGGACCCGCGGAGTCCCCCCTTGGGAGTGGAGCACCAAGCGTGGGGGGGGCAAGTGCAGGAGCTTGGACTTGGGCTGTACATTTGGCATGGGCACACAAATTGAAATACGGGGCACCCTTGCTTTATGTACTAGTTTTTAGATATACTGCCCTAGGAAGCCTAAGAATTGACCACTTCCCAAATCCCTAGTGAAACCATCCTGTGTATTGCCCTCCAGGGCCGTTTGGAGGGTAGAAACATACAATGTCACATAATATCACATTTGCTACCATCTATGAGTGATAGATGGCAACCAAATTACTTCTTTGTCCCACAACTCCTTGGTCTAGCGGCCAAATAATTGCAATACTCACGCGGTGCACTTCAAGCATCCCCACAAATTTGGTATGGGCATGCACATCTATGCATTCAAGATCCCTAACTAAGCCACAATAACACAATATTGCTGCTACCAAACGGGGCAGATCAGTTCTTTTCCAAACCCCAAGCTCAGGACCTCAGAGGTGTGGCGGGATCAAGTGACTTCCGAAGACGCACGCCCGTGGCCCCGCAAGAACCAGGGGGGGGGGGGTAGAAAAAAATTCCCGGTACCGGCGTACAGCTTTTTTTTCGGGGGGTACCCCCGGAGGGGGAAGGGGGTACGACAAAAAAAATTCGCGCGAAAATTTTTTCCGGACCCCAAAACCTGAAATTTCCTTGAGTCTACCCCACGTGTTTGGGTTTGGAAGGTGCAAGGAGGGTATTTTTCAAAGCAACCATGCATATTTTAGCCGATATGGGTGGTATTTGTGTTTAAGGGCACAAAGACCCCCGGTCTGTTCCGGCTGCAATGCAGCGCACCACCCTGGCCTCTTATCAGCAGGAACAAGTCCCCAGATAAGGCAATACACCCTATCTGGGGCGAAAAACCGAACCAGCAGCATTGAAGGACAAGGGTGATTGATGTCCATTCTGGCCGTTCTGCAGGTTGCCCAAGCCTACAGTGAACCCCACAATGTCATGTCCCCATTGCCTTCTCGCATGCTGGTTGATGACCGCCACGCCACAATGGCTTGCGAACAAAGATTAGTTCTCAATGAGGCTATGGTTTGTGTGTTGGTGTGTTAGTATGTCTGTGTATGTGTGTGAATGGTGCACAATTGTCGCACTACGGCGTTCTTGCGCGCACATCGCCAAAAAAATTTTCTCCTATGGTTTTATCTGACAACAAAAAACGTTTAGTTAAACGCATATTTATGGGTGCACCGCATGCACATCTTTCGTCCAGACCCCCCCCACCGCAGCCCCATGTCCTACCAACCTTCATTGGCTTGCCAACGTTTCGCCCGCCAAACAGGGTGCCCACTCCTGTAAGGCCGTTTCGAGTCGTTTCGCGTTTCGAGTGGCATTACGCGGTCACCCCATTGCCGGCCAACGCACCTTGTTGCCAGTTATCCCCAGCGGCCACTTATCGCTTCTTTGGCTTCGCACCTTGGGAAGTTGCGGGTCGCTTCTGGCCTGTGTTGCCCGGAGCCTGCTGCTTTACCGGGGATTTCGCTTTCGTGTGCTTCTTCTTCTCCGGAATCTGCTTCTTCTTCCGCTTCTCGGCCTGCGTGTTGCTACTACTACTGCTCTGTTTGCTGCTGCTATTGCTGCTGTTGCTGTTGTTGTTGCTGCTGCTGTTGTTGTCGCTACTTCGGCTACTGCTGTTGCTGCTACTACTACTACACTGACTGGTGTTGTCCTCGTCCTCGTCAGGGTCATAATCTGCATCATGTTGTTCCTGAGCTGCCATGACTGATGCTGCTGCTTTGTCTCTTGCCTTGAGGGCCTTCGCTGCTGCTGCTGCTGCTTGCTCCGCCACATTGTCTGCATTGGCGAGAATATCACGTTGCAACCTGGTCTCACCTTTCAATTTCTGCCGCTTCCCCTTCACGCGTGTCTTCTCGCGCTCCTTCTTCTTTGCCGCCGACTCTTTTCCCCAAGCAGTCATTCCTTTCTGCAGGATGGCCTTCTTCTCCTCGTCAACCTCCCATAGCGCCCGATGTTGCTCTGTGAAGGGGAAGTTCTTATGTGCGTCATCAACCAACAGGTGGCCGGGCATGTTGTAACGAGATTCCCAGCGGCCACACCCAGGGACAACACATTGGATGGGCTCGTTGTGCACAGTTTGCTTTGCCAGGGGTGCCATACTGACCTTCCGGAAGCAATGATGTGCACATGACCCTGGGGCAGGTTGCCATCGAGCATTGGCTGATTTTGTCTTCGCCATCTCGAGGCGGCATGCACCATCAGTGTGCCCACAAAAGAGGCACGGAGGTCAAACCCCCTTTGCCTCGCCACGCCCAACGTGAAACGCCATATGCTGCATCAAGTCGTTCCCCTTGACGGACATCCGGCAATATTGGCACTCGTGTTCACTCTTTCATGGTGGGCACTGCAGGGGCTGGCTCCATTCCGCCATACGGGTTCAACGCTACAATTGGCGCATGCACTTTACGTGTGTGCAATCCATGTGCAATGGTGGTCAGGGCTTCCAATGACATCCTCCATGTCCCGTCCGCACCACATTCGGGATTGATGAAATGCACATCCTTGTAGGCAAATGTGACCTGTTTCTCTGCTATAAGACGGGCGGCCCTACGAGAAGCCAGTGGCCGCTTGTCCTGGCCAAATGAATGTTCCCAAGGCCCTAGAAATGTATATGCAAATCTTGCCACCGAGCCTACCCTGACAGGGTTAGGGCAAGGGGTAGGGGTAGGGGTAGGGGTAGGGGTAGGGTTAGGACTAGACTGAGGGTTGGGGTGGGTGTTAGGGTGCGGCTTGGGTTTAAGGATAGTGTTGGGGTGGACAAAATTTTCCTTCGGGTGCCTTTCATGCCCATGAGGCATGGCCTCCTGAGGGCAACACCTTTGGCAACTAACTGTTGGCTGGAGGCCCCCGGGGGGGGGGGGGGGTAGCTGGCATCCTAGGACCCGCGGAGTCCCCCCTTGGGAGTGGAGCACCAAGCGTGGGGGGGGCAAGTGCAGGAGCTTGGACTTGGGCTGTACATTTGGCATGGGCACACAAATTGAAATACGGGGCACCCTTGCTTTATGTACTAGTTTTTAGATATACTGCCCTAGGAAGCTTAAGAATTGACCACTTCCCAAATCCCTAGTGAAATTATCCTGTGTATTACCCTTCAGGGCCGTTTGGAGGGTAGAAACATACAATGTCACATAATATCGCATTTGCTACCATCTATGAGTGATAGATGGCAACCAAATTACTTCTTTGTCCCACAACTCCTTGGTCTAGCGGCCAAATAATTGCAATACTCACGCGGTGCACTTCAAGCATCCCCACAAATTTGGTATGGGCATGCACATCTATGCATTCAACATCCCTAACTAAGCCACAATAACACAATATTGCTGCTACCAAAGGGGGCAGATCAGTTCTTTTCCAAATCCCAAACCCTTCGCCCAAGCCCAAGCCCAAGCCCAAGCCCAAGCCCATGCCCAAAGAGGGGTGTTCTTTTTGGTTTTGGTGGTATTTTGGACTTCCTTGTTTCATTCATGCGGACGCACAACTGAACAAGCAAAGGCACCCCGCAAGTAGTGGAAGACGGATAGCACTTGGGAATGGTCCATTGTTTCCATAACACCCTTCATAATTTAGCGAGCACAAGATGTTTGGTTCATTTTCATACGATGCACCAATTTTTTGCGACCCCACCTCTTTACATAATGCATGAGCATTTTTGGTCGAGTGGCTTGGGGGCAGTTCCTCCACTTCCTTGAGATAGGATGCATTTCTCCCCATGTGCCAAAATTGGATGGTGTTCAATTAAAGGTGCGCACACCACAAAGGGGAGGCCTTTAGTCAGCCAAACGCTTTCATATTCAACATGCACATCTTGTACAATGCGCACATGCAATGCACCATCAGCCGTATGACACCATGGGCACACATCTAAACTGCCTCAATGACCTCAATATGGAGCACATTTCCCAAGAACATGGGCTATGCTACTTCCATCCCCTGTCCCGCGGCGTTGCCATTGAAGGAAGACCCCCTTGAGAGGTGTGTGTGCGCCATGCACCAGGAACCCCATCGACATGAGATGGGCTACACTACACTACGCTACACTACGTTCCTCGCTTCTCGCATTTATGTGCTCGTGATAGTTGCCAGCCTCAACCTCCTCTTTCTAGTGGTGCTTGAAAAATGGACACCCATGCAGCACATGCTTGTTTAACAACACCACCGCCATAGCACAATAGTCATATATTTCTTCACCTTTGCTATCCACCTGGAACTCCTCTAGCATTTGGTACCACATGCTAAGCTTCAACATGGTCACATCACTAGGCTGCAGCAGGTCCACCTGGTCCCATGCCAGGCGTAGTGCCCTGTCTAGAAGCAAGGCAGAGGGGACTTGGAACATGGCCACCTGCTTCACACCATCCGCAGCGGTTTTGGAACCCCTGGTGAAGAGGCGGCTCAGCAACGGACAAGCATTGCAGATAATGACATCCTTCTCCTTGAAGGACAATGCGTCTCCATCACACCGTGGCTGTGGACACACCCATCCCTGACCAAACCCAGTTGCACTACCAATCAGACCCGCTCCCCTATGGTATAAGTACTGGCATTCAGACTAGAGATGGCATCTCTTGCCTTGCTGTTATGCTGCAGAGCAGCCCACCCCATGGATACTGAGCCATCTGTTACAGCTCTCCTCTCCTTTGCCTGCCACCTCCCGTCCAACACTGATGCCTGAGCTCCCAGGTGGCATTCCTGACTTTGTGCTAGCGACCATCCTCTGGCCGGACACCCACAATTCCGCGCAGGGCCTGCTACATCTTCTACCGCACTGCCTTGTGCAGCAGCCAGTGCAACAGAGTGGCCGCCATGTACATTTTTGCCAGGAAAGTCCTCCACAGCACCCGTAGCCGTACCAGTAACAGACAGCAGCAGCA